>OY821517.1:65564267-65934267 GCA_963682025.1 Cordilura impudica | reverse complement strand
TATTTAATTTATCACATTTATTTCAAATTATTTTCTTTTATTTTGTTTTAATTTTTTTACTTATTATGTTTGCCTTTTTTATTTAATTTTATTTTATTTAATTAATTTATTTTATATAAGTTATTTACTTTTTTATTTTATTTACATTAATATTATTAATTAAATTTTTTTTATTTAATTAGTTTATACATTTGATTTATTTGATTACTTTTATTTATGTTATCTATTTTTTTTATTTTATTTTATTAATTTTACATCTCTTAGTTATTTATTTATTTTATTAATTTTAATAATTTTATTTATTTACTTGTTTCACTTACAAAAAATTTTTTTGGTTACTTTATTTATTTAATTTATTTTTCTATTTAATTTATTTATTTTTAACATATTTTACTTGTTTTATTTATAAAATTTATTTTATTTATTTTATCTACATATCTTATTTTTTTCATAGCTAATATAATTTTTTAAATTTTTATGATGTTATGTCCCTTTTGGGTTAAAGATTAGTAGATAAATGTACGAAATTATCCTTAATTTGCTATTTAAATATGTTTTAACACAGAAGTAGAAACAATTTTTTAACTTATAATTCGCATATTTAATCATGTGTTATGATTACAAAGTCATTATAAACCATAAAGTCATTTGTTTATATTTACAATAATATCAAATGCGATATGACATTCCAACATCAACAATATTTCAAAACTAATAACATTTTGTGCACTCACAACCCTATTTGAAGTTTATATTGGTTTATATAGCCCATATATTACTAACTAATGCCATAACTACACATATTACTAACTACCACTTAACAATGAGTTACATTTATTTGTTTATGATCCCCTGGGCAAACGTATTGTTTATGGTTTTTGATAATAGTCCACACATATTTTCACTTATAGTTTGTCAAAAGATTTTCATAGATTTTCGAAATGTTTAACGGTTTAGCTCACTTACATTCATCTGCTCATATAAGCCATGTTAGCCGTAATGTCAATATGAATGTTTCTTTGAAAACGAATTTCTTAATGAAATTGGATACAGTGGTTTGGGAGTAATGTACATAAATAAGTGTGGCGGAATTTAAAAAATCTAAAGTCTTTAAGGAAATTTAGATTGGGTTCCATTTGAAATTTTTTTTAAAATAATTTAAAATATTCTACAATGATTTTTTCATTTTTAAGAAAATTATGATTTTAGTTTTTTTTAAATAATTTAAAATATTCTTACAAGAATTTTTAATTTTTAAGAAAATTATGATTACTTAATTATAATTATGCAAAATATTTGTCTGAGTGCTAAACATAAAATATTGGTTTTTCATAATTTTTTTAACGCTAATATGAATTGTCCAGCATGATAAATTAAATGCAAATTTTCGATCCACTCTTAGTGACCTGTAAGTTTGTGTGTTGCTATGCAATATCATGTTGTTGATATTTGGTTTCCAGCTGTCAGTTAATGTTTAAAGTAAGTTTTTGTTGAACTATTGCTGTAGTAATGGGTAATAAATTTGTAATAAATACAATTAGTTTGGCTGTTGTAAATATGTGTTTTAGTACAATTCTTAATATTTGTTCTGCTATCATTATTACTAATTGTTCAGATCTTTTTATAGAAGCAAATAAAACGTTTTGGTTTTATGATTCACTAAATGAATTAAAAAAATAGTAATAAAGATCTTAAGTGTTGGTAAAAAATTGTAGTTAGCTTATAATTAATATTTATTTTACTATATTAAGGCTAAAACGTTTACTTAATGATTTCTCATTCTAAGCAAAATACATATTTCTGACATTTATCATGGCATCAGATGGGGCACAACAGTTTTTAGAAAAAAATTATTAATAATTTTTCATTTTCTATTAAATTTTAAATTTTTAATATATAAATTATTAGATATTATTACCTGTGATAGTGTGCAATTCATATATGTTGGTTTGGGGATATAATTCAAATGATCTTTTAACATTTGGCCAAGCCTGCAAAAATAGCAAAAATTAAAATATCATTAATATAAATTAAACAAACAAAATCAATAATCGTATTAGTTACTTTTTTCCTTGAAGGACTTTCACAAATACAAAACTTTTTGTCTTAATCGACGCAATGATTGACATTTAACAAAGTAAACATCTTAAAATTAAATACAAATATTATGATGAATAGATAACTATACAAATACAAGATATTTTAGTTAGGAAGCCAACAAAATATAGTTTGTTTCTAATTAGGATTTTATATATAATATACCAGTTCCCACATTATATATAATATTAAAGAAGAATAAATTTAATTTGAGCAAGTATGAAAAAGTTTGAATTAAAATAAATTTTCTCGTAAAAAATAGTTTAAGTTAAATAAAATTTTGAGCAAAGACTTTTTATTAAGTAAAAATAAATCAAAAGAAAACAAGTACATTTTACGATTTGAAACAGAAGTGTTCATCTACATTTTTCATCAGAAACTTTTTCATACGATATCGAATCTAAATTTTGAATTTTGTTTAAACAATTAAGAATATGTTTTCATATTTTCACTCTCAACTTTTAGTTCAATAGACATATATTTTTGATTTTCCTTATTTAAATTATCAAACTACAAAATATTCGTACATGTTTCATTATAGTTGTGCTATCATTTTCCCGAGCAATATAAATTGGTTGTGGCAAATTTAATAATTTGGTGGGATCGACCTAAATATGTACTTGATTTTCAAAGGAGAAATTCCGTTGATAGAACAGAGAATTGGTTCAAATAACTTCAAATCATTTGGGATAACCAAAATGTTAAGAACCTTCATAATACGATTGGCAACAAATTCAGTTGCCACTAATAAATGAAAAAAAAAACAACAACTTTTGAAATAAGCAAACAATTTTAATGAACACTTCGATATATTAACAGAAATTTTATGTGAATTACATTTTTAATTCTAGCATTTTGTTTGAATAACCCTCCATCAAGCATTTAATGTATTTTTTGTGACCTTCTTGCTGTAAATGTACCATTTCCAAGAAAAAGTTGTTTTGTGCCTTTTATGACTATTTTTACCCAAAGCTCAGTATCGTTCAGATCAGTTCAGAACAGGTGAAACAACATAATTTTTCCTTACCAGCCGATATTCTATAGCTAAATGAGGCCAAAAAAATATGGATATTTAATAGTGCTTTAATAATGAGAGGTATCTATTTACCCGGTCCTTTGGATACCAGTAATCACAAATGAACTGCTTCTTTTTCCACAAGCGCAAATTAGCTGTCAAACTATGAAGTTTTTAAGATACTTTTCTTTTTGCAATTGAAATATTGGGTCTGCATTTCTTTAGCAATATAAAAATTTGAACCTGGCAGTTGTGAAAATTCAGCAAGCACCTTGGTTTCATTTACCATTAAACAGCACTCATAATTTATTTTACGTCCTTATATTTGTTTGAGTTTCTAGGTCTGTAGTCTTGCATAAAAAATGCAGAACAGCTTGTTTAGGTTTTTTCTAGGTGTTCTTTTGATGGCATAATGTTCGTTTGGATTTCCGTTTTAGCCCCTCTAGCAATAGTTTCGTAAATACGATTTAAGTTTTTTACCCTCCACACCTCTGTGCAGTTTGTCATTCCGTTTGTCACGCATCGAAAAATGAGTTTGCGACACCCTAAAGTATATATATGATCCTGCATAAGAAAACCCACCGAGTGTGTCAAATTCAATGAATTCACTTTTGGATTTGTATATGAAAAATCACCTTCAATTTTCCTATAAAATTGCTCACAAGTCTCAAAAACATCGGAAAGTAATGTAAAAATGCTATTATATAAAACGCACACTAGGAAAAAGCAACACAGAGAGGAAACTCTAATTCGTTTTACTCAAAAACTTGTTTTGATACACTAGGTTTTCTTCTACAGAGTCACATATATTCTTGATCTTTGTAACAACTCTAGTCGAAATAGCGTTGTCCGTCTGTCCGTCTTTGTAGAAAGAACGCTCATCCGTAAAAAATTAAAAATGTTTTTCATTCTTTCGAGCAGGTTGGTATTGAATTTGGAGATACTCAAATAAAATTTCATATAAAAAACTAAAAATTGTGAAAAATGTTTATACATTACAGAAAATGTGCATATAATTATAAAGGGTCCGCCATCTAACGTTTTTTTTTTACAGCTAGTGCTTATTTCGTGAATGGTAACACTTAGCTCATGTCTGATTTGACAGATAATTAGTTTTATCCTTCCGCTGAACGAATATGGTTGTGTATACGCTTGAACAACGCTGGGAAATATTGCGACATTACTTTGAAAATCATGGCAATGTTGCAGAATGTGTGCGAAAATTGAGTACGGATTTTGGAAGAAGAGAAGCACCGTCAACTCCGTATCTTCGTTATCTTGTGAAAAAAGTGAAAGAAATTGGCATCCTCATCGATAAACCAAAGCGTGAAAAGCCAAAAACAGTGCGTACACCCGAGAATAATGCTGCTGTGGCAGAAAGTGTGCGTGAAGCGCCATCAACATCAATTCACCGTCGTTCTCAAGAATTGAACATTTCGGACGTATCATTGAGACGAATTTTGCATAAAGACCTTGGTATAGCGCCATACAAACTCCAATTGGTTCAGTAGTTGAAGCCAACTGACCATCCAATGCGTTTTCGCTTCGCTAAGTGGGCCTGCGATCGACTTACAGAAGATGCCGATTTTGCCAAAAAAAAAATCATCTTGCAGATGAAGCTCATTTTGATCTTGGCGGGTATGTAAACAAGCAAAATTGTCGCATTTGGGGCACAGAAAACCCGCACGCATACATTGAAAAGCCGATACACCCAATACGAGTCACTGTTTGGTGCGGATTTTAGACCAGAGGCATAATTGGGCCATTTTTCTTCAAAAATGAGCAAGGAGTGGCCGTTACAGTCAATGGCGATCGTTATCGGGCCATGTTGAATGAATTTTTGTTCACAAAAATTGAAGAGGAGGATATTGGCAACATTTGGTTTTTGAAGTCACATTATCAGCCGCAGAACTGATGTCGTTTGGCCACCTCGGAGCTGCGATTTGACACCGTTGGACTATTATTTGTGGGGTGCCCTCAAAGATAAGTGTTACGCCAACAAGCCAGAGACAATTGACGCTTTAAAGGACAATATTCGTGAAGCCATTGGTGAAATACAGCTGCACACAATCGATAATGTGCCTTAAAATTGGACCGATCGTGTAGGCTACTGCATGGCCAGCCGAGGCGGGCATTTGAATGAAATTATTTTCCATTATTAACCGGAAGGATTGTACTTTCAAATAAAAAAAGAAATTTGAGATAATATTCAGTAGTTTTTTTTATAGCATTTTCAAAAAAAAAAAAGTTATTTGGCGTACCCTATATATATAGCAGCGATACACATACATATTTGATTGCTTGTTGTTTTTGTTTTTTTAACATGTGGCCGAATGGTTTATTGTTGAGAGTAAAAGAAAAAAAAGTTGGTTATGCTCTTACTCTCTTTAAACAAACAAAAATACAATTGTGTTTATTCAGGAGGGTATCGAAGATTTTGCAAAGATGAATTTAACCCTCTCATTTGCTTTTTAAACTCATTCTTTTAACTCATTCTTTTAACTCATACTCTCTGTCTGTCTGTCTGTCCGCCATGTGGCATCCCCATTCACCCTCATCCAATTAATCTGAAACTTTGCCCATAGTCGTTTTGTGACTATAGATTAATTTTGGGGTAGCCACGCAGTGTCACGCAAAACCCCATTTTCCCTTATCCGATCGATCTGAAACTTGGTCGATAGACTTGCCGTGAAAAAAGATTAACTTTGACATAGTCACGCACAGTTACGCATAGTCACCCACAGTCACGGAGAGAATAAGACCTCACTTCCCCTCATCCGATCGATCTGAAACTTTGTCCATAGACTTGTTGTAACCAGAGATAAATTTTAAGATAGTCACACACAATCACGCATCCAATCAATCTGAAACTTGGTCCACATATTTTTCACCAAATATTAACTTAAAGATAGTCACGCCCAGTCTCGGAGTGAGTTAACCCCAATTTCCCGTCATCCAATCAATCTGAAACTTGGTTCATAGACTTGTTGTGACCAAAGATTAATTTTAAATAGACGCGCAAAGTCACGCACAGTCACGGAGAGATTCAAAATCATATGCATAAGGAAAGAAAGAGTTTTAATAAAAACTTTGTTTTTATGGGTTAGATTACACTGGTCTACAAATTAAAAAAAAAATGTGCAGAAACGAAGCATGTTTTTTAAATAATCTGGGTGCGCTGAATTCGAATCTGGCATCTGGCTATCATGTCTTGTTCATTTTTTATCGCATGCTGGCAATACTGTAAAGCAGGCAATATTGACGCCACAATTTCATAATTATTAATTTGATATTATTTATTTATTTATTTATTGTTCGTTTAACTTATAATTACAAATTATAAGAAAACGTAGTTGAGAGCAATAGCATCGTAGGCCTTCAGCTCTTTGTATTAAAATAAAATATTATAATTTATTTAATAACTTAAAGATAATACGTATATACATATTGACATGTTTTATATTTCATTGTAAAGATTTGATGTTTTGAGAAATTTAGTCAACAGGGCAATATTATCTATAGAAGGATGGAACAGTGGATACAAAGGGTCGGAAATTTGAAATATGGCTTTACGGGAGTTATTAGTTTTCGGGCAGTCACAAAGGAAATGTGATGGATTTGTGGGATATGGGATGTTACAGTTACAGAAAGGTGTGGTGTTGTTATTAAATAAATGTCCATGTGTGACTCTAGTATGACCTAGGCGTAATCGCTGGTATTTAGTACAATCTAGTCTACTAACATTCTTCATATTGTCGTTCATGTAGCTGTAAATGGTTTTCATATTTCGATTAATATTTCTATACCAGGTAGACGTTGCGTCAAAAATTAGATCTTGTTCATTTTCTAAATATTTTCTGTCAATTAATGATAGCAAGTCTTTTCGATTGAAGTTTTGAGTTAAATGTAAAGGACGTTTCGCAGCAGCCTTGGCTGCAAGATCCGCAAATTCGTTTCCCTTTATTCGGCTGTGTCCAGGGACCCAAATTAGCATAATTTTTGGAGATTTTGCAGTTAGAGTGCTCCTAATGTTGGAAATGTAATACCCATTATTTGAAACATTCTGTATTGCTTGTATTGATGATAGAGAGTCTGAATATTCTAAATATTCATAATAGTAGCGTTTCAGCATGTCAGGGAGATCGTGTGTTATTGATTCAATCTATTTATACCCTATACCACTATGTGGTTTGGGTATAATGACTTTGTGCTGCTGTTTGTAACTACCAAAAATATTTGACCTAGACCCATCTTTTATTATACCGATCGACTCAGAATCACTTACTGAGTCGTTTTAGCGATGTCCGTCCGTCCGTCCGTCTGTGTGTCCATGTAAAGCTTGTAAGCAAACTACAGGATATATTTTGACGAAATTTGGTATGTAAGCTTTTACCGGTCATATGATGAACGTTATTGAAATTGGCGAGAATCGGTCCATGTTCAGAGCAAGCCCCCATACAAATGACCCCTATGAAATCGACATAAATTGCCATAAGATTCAAATTATCATATAGATCTCAGTCAAATTGGGTTTGTATGTGTTTATTATATTAACTAATCAGTAGTCCAAAAATAATCCCTATAGGACAAATCTTCGTCATAGGCCCCATATAGAGCTGCGTCCCGATCTTCACTTAAATCTATCAAAAAACAAAAATATTGAACAGATTTTTCTCAAATTTGGTTTGTATATATTTTTGCAAAATGTAAGTAACTTTACCAAATATGGTCAGGATCGGTCCATATTTCGACCTAGTCCCCATATAAATATAGCACCCGATATGAACTTTTTCATATCTGCAGCCAAAAAAATTAATAACAATGTCACTCAAATTTGGTTTCTGCTCATTTTCTATATCGAATTAGTTGGACCGAAGAGATAGGGTCTCTAAACCATGGTATAGGGTATCGTATAATTTCTTACTTGTTTTGCTTTGTGAATATTTGGTTGGAAACAGAGGATATTCAATATCAGAATCATAAAAATGTGCATATTTACATTATTTTGGTTTTGGTGTCAGAAACTTGGACAAACCGTGGACACCGACAATGTTTTGCAATAGTTGCAGAACTGTTTTACACAAGTGGTCAAATGGCAAGAAGATCTATTTCGATTTTACAATGCCAGTACTTTGGAGAGAGTCAAGTAACCACCAAACCGATTGTTATTTCTGTTTAACTAAAGTTGCTGGATTCAATATGAAAAATCGAATGTCCCATCGGTTTCCAAACCAGTTCCAGTCATTCCCAGTGCTACGAGCAGTGAGTCCGAAGCATCTTTCACCATCAGTGGTAGTTTGTATGAGGCTGATGATGAACGCCATTTAGTGACTCAAGCTGAGCTGAATGATCTAATTCGAGATTTACATTTAACGAAGCAAGATGCAGAATTACTAGCTTCACGCATGCAGCAGTGGAAACAGTTGGGACAAGAGTAACAATCTGTAGAGATAGAAGCTGGGAATTGGCTGCATATTTTGAAAGGAAACACTCTATTCTATACACTCTATTCTCTACTCTATTCTATATTCTGTACTGATGTTGATGGTTTATTTCAAAAAATGAAACAGCCATATGACAAAACTGAATGGAGCTTATTTATTGATGGCTCTAAGTACAGTTTAAAGGCTCTTCTTTTGCAGAATGAGAATGAAAAACAATCCATACCAATTGCTCATGCCATTAATACAAAGGAAAATTACGAATCAATGACATAAATAAATGGAAGATCTGTGGTGACCTTAAGGTGTGTGATTTAAATTTATTTTTATATATAGTATAATAACTTTAAATTAATCTGTTTCAGGTCATTGGTTTATTGACTGGTATGCAAGGAGGTTTCACTAAATATTGTTGTTTCCTTTGTCTATGGGATAGTCGCGCTACATGTCATCATTACGTCAGAACAGAGTTGCCAAAAAGAACTGAGTATTCACCGGGAAAACAAAACATTTCAAATAAACCATTAATTGATCCGAATGACGTTCTTCTTCCGCCGCTGCACATAAAATTGGGCCTTTTTAAGAACTTTGTCAAGGCTCTGGACAAAGATGGTGCCGCATTTAAATATTCGTTGGCGGTTTTTCCTAAAATTTTATATGCTAAAATCAAAAAAGGCATATTTGTTGGCCCTCAGATCAGGAAGCTATTAAATGATGACAATTTTTCACAATGTTTATTGGAGAAAGAATATGGAGACTGGAAATTTTTCAGGAGCATCGTGGACAGTTTTCTTCGAAACAATAAGAGTGAAAACTACAGACAAATTGTTGCTGAATTATTGAAAAACTATCACGAATTAGGTGCACGGATGTCACTGAAAATGTATTTTCTTCATTCGCATTTAGGTTCTTTTTCCACAAAACCTAGGTGCGGTGAGCAACGAACAAGGGGAGCGTGCTCACCATGATTTAATGAGAATTGAAAGAAATTGTGAGGGATTTTTGAGACAAAAGCTTGCTGGGAGACTATTGCTGGACTCTAAACCGAAACCGAACCAACAAAATACAAAATACGTTCAAATATCGCCATTCACTTTTGAAAATTCATTGATTTTTTATGTAAAAAACGAATAAAAACAATTTTGGGAATCCGAAAACCTGACGTGATAGAGAAAAACTAATTACAGATTCGAATTCAGCCCACCAAATTACCCTAGGAAAGATATTTGGTTGCTCCAGTCCAAAACACTGTTGGCTAGTGTTATTTATATATTATTTATTTCTTTACACAAATTAATTATCCGATTGTTTTAATATTTTATTTAAAAAGTTCTTCCATATTTCCAATGTTAACTTTATCAAAAATGTTTCTTATATCTTTTACGGTAAGATTATGATATGAGAAAACTTGCGTATTTTGGTTTTAATGATTTCAGTCCCAAATTTGTTTAAAGAACTTATTAGGGGAAATAATGAAAGCGTTTTATTCTGCCAATATTAACCACTACCACTCTGAGGTCAGCGTATACACAATGAGTTTTGAGCTGATATGTGTTACTACTAAAAATATGTTTATGACCTAGTCCCAGCTTTTTTTATACCGATCGACTCAGAATCACTCTCTGAGTCGATTTAGCGATGGCCGTCCGACCGTCTGTCTTACTGCGGGCAACATATTCATAACAATGACACTCAAATATGGTATATGCTTAGTTTCTGTATCTTATTAGTTGGATCCAAGACCCTTTATTTAAATTCATGGTATAGGATATCGATGTTCTTATTTATCGTATTCAGCTGTTTCAATTAGCTCGCTTTAACGAAAGTATTGTAATGTTACGTTATTGTATTTTTAATCCGGCAAAAGCTCTAGTTTTTTTTTTCGGTAGTTGAAGGTGCATTGTGATAGGAATAATAATAACAATAAAAAATTAGATGCGGTAATTTCAATTTCAAAGAAGAAGACACATAAATAGTGGCTCCGAATTAGGGTAACCGTTAACGTATTAGCTTTTGTATTTAAATTAATTGCGGTAGTTCGTAATTTTCGCATCAAAAAATCCGATACACTTGATATGCACTATTTTATACCAACAACATAAATTTCACTTGCTCACGTTATCAGTTTCAAGACAGAGTATCAATAATGAAGAACAGATACTTCATATCATTATTAATTTTAATGACTGTATATTATCCATTTACAATATTTTATTACAATAATGACTGGGTCAATATTATATTTTATAACGACCATAATAATTATATATTAATATAGCGGTTTATTTAATGAGTGCATAAAAAATGGGGATGTAGTATTTTCCATTACAAGATTGCACTGAAGGCATATTCTTATCATTTATAGATTAAATTATTATTACGATGTGCATTTATTTTTGCATTCAGTTTATTGTAGACTTCCGGACAGAGAATATGTATTTCAGAAACATACTTTACACTCGTATGTTTACCATTTTATTTCTGCTTATATTTTCAACATTTATCATTGTCAATGAAGCTCAACCAGTTACAGACTTTGCCAAAGTAAATAATGAACAAGTGAGTTAAACAAGAAATTGAAAAAAGTTTTTAACATTTTTTCTTTTTTTTTTAATTTGTCTTTTTTTTGAAAATAGTTCCGTCAAAATTCTATAACTTTTTCGATATTTGAGCAAAACAAACGTGTAAGTCCATGTGGCTACAGACATAATGGAAAACCAATAAACTGTTAATTTAAATATAATTGATTTTAATTGTTTATTAATTTTACATATTACTTATGTTTATTATAAATAAAAAAATAAAGTTTAACACTAAATGAATTTGTTATTTTGTATTCCTAAAACAGCGTCTCGGTCTGCCTTTGTGTGTTAGGCCGCAATAAATGTAACGCTGTCGTACAGTCAAAATCATGGGACTTAATTTACGTGCCTTATGAGAAGTCTAAAAAATTAAAAAAAAAATTGAAAATTATATTATATTTTCAACAGTTTTATTTTAAATTATGTTACGTCTTACCTGTGATCGTTTACGTAGCTTTATAAACTCCGTATTGACTGATTTTGTGTGCACACAAACTATCAGGCAGCATAATAATAGTATGAAAAATTTCAACAAATGCATTATTATTATTATTATTTTTAATATCAATTGTATTGTTTGCTATAACGATTTTGTCAATTGTTTAGCTTAATTAGTGAGGACAATAATAAATGAACCATAAAGTTTTAAAGTCTGCCTTTAACTGATAAGACCGGTTTACAACAAATTACGCTGTGGCAGTAGCGAGAGAAAAATCTGTTTGTTTTAGTTGATTTTTTTTTTTATTATTTTTCTTTTTCAATGTATAGGCTTGTAAAATGCTTAAATGATTTTCTAGAACAAATGATGTTGAATGGCAAAACATATCAGCGTTTTTTTTTGTGCAAAATAATATTATGAATGAACATTAAGGGCGTGTGTGTCTTTACACTGCCCAACACTAGTTTTGTAGGCAGAAATTTGTAAAATATTAATTTTCTATAAAAATCAAGAATCTATGGGGTGGCGCTTCATTATATGGAGGGGAAAAATCGTGTTCAAACTCTCGTTCGCACCCCTTACAAATATGCGAATAGCAAGAAAACTGAGATATACAAAGTTTTGGGCCAAACAAAAAACATCTAGAGGTGCCTCAACTCGCTTAAAAATTTCAAGTGTGTTTATATGGGGAAAATATCACTTTTTCTCAGATTTTAGGAAAATTTCGTTCTATAGTTTAATTTTTCTGACAAATTGTTACATAATTCGGGATCAGTATTAAATTAACTTTTCCAAAAGCTATAAAACTTCAAAATCGAATAAAAACTCGCCAAGAAATAGCAAATGCTCCAGACCACTTTTGTTCCAAAAAACTCTAGGTCATGAAATGTGATGAACATTTTTTCAAATTTAACAAGTTGATTAAAGCCATAATTTTTATTTGGTCTCTATACACCTATAAGTACTCAGATATAAAGTATTGTTTTATTACCACGTTGAGACCGAAAATGGGAATTTTTTTTGATAAAAATTTGAAAACTCCTTTTTCAAGTTTTAAAAAAGTTTCTTAAACAAAATTTAAAAAAATGGATCTGGCACTTTAAGGTTTTGTTAACTGTGTGAATTTTTAAGTAAATCCCTATTCCGAAATTTTTTTGACAAGGATTTTATTTTTGCGGATTTTGAGAAAAATGGGATTTATGTAAAATATTCTGTAAATGTAGTCCTTCTAAATACTTTGTATAAAAAATTCATCACTTTTCTACTTTTAAATGCTATATTTTATCTTAATAGCCTAGGGTTTCGGAAAAAAATAATATGACCCCATTAACCATTTTGGAATTGGGGTCACATATGACCCCAAGCTAATAAAAGACAATTTATTCAAAATAATATGAAACATTAAATTAATTCTATTTATTTTGGTGCATTTAAGAATGATTTAGTGTGCGATTCAAATTGTTTTCTGAAATCACTTTTGACTTGCAATAAGTATTGCTTTTCTTGTTCGTTCTTTGTTAATATGTTATTTTACTCTTCAATCAATTAACACCGCGTTCTGCTGTATCATTTACCAGTTTTATTTTTGAAACAAGACGACTTCCGTTTCCATAAGTTTCAGTATCATTCCAGTAAAGAGGATCTTCATTTAGGAATTGGAAGGGAATTCCAAAACGGTTAAAAAAATTTATTGCGTTTACTTTTAGAAAAATATAGATGGTTTTTGTACATAAAATAATTTTATAACAAAATTGGTTAAAAGTTATTTTTTATTTTTTTGCAATAAGCAGATAATTGCACCTAAGATATATCACAATGGATTATTTTGAGCCCAGCAGCACTGAAGGGTTAAATAAATAAAAAATAACCGAATTATTTTTCTTACAAATTCTAAATAGTGGTTTCATCGAGTTTAATAGAAAAACTCGTTTTCGGCAATTTTTATTTAAAAAATCTTAAAATCCAAAGCTGGCCTTGGCATAAAATGGGTTAACGTTCTCAGATTTATCCCAAATTTCAGGAACGGAAGTTCTATATGGTTATTATATTTTAAGCGTCGCATCTAAAAATTCAACAGCACTTACAAAAAATTTGAAGTTTTGGAATAAATTGTCTTTTATTAGCTTGGGGTCATATGTGACCCCACTTACAAAAGGGTTAATGGGGTCAGCTTATTTTTTCCGAAACCCTAGGCTCTTGAGATAAAATATAACACTTAAAAGTAGAAAAGTGATGAATTTTTGATACAAAGTATTTAGAAAGAGTAAATTTACAGAATATTTTACAAAAATCCCATTTTTCTCGAAATCCGCAAAATTAAATCCATTTTCAAAAAATTTCTGACATAGGGATTTACTTAAAAATTCACACAGTTAATCTGAAATTTGTATTTAACAAAAACTTAAAGTGCCAGCTCCATTTTTTTTAATTTTTGTTTAAGAAAACTTTTTAAAACTTGAAAAAGGAGTTTTAAAAATTTTATCAAAAAAATTTCCCATTTTCGGTCTCAATGCGCAATAGGTTAACAACGTGGTAATAAAACAATATTTCATATCTGATTACTTATAAGTATAGGGACAAAAAAATTATGGCTTCAATCAAGTTTAAAAAAATGCCATCAAATTTCATGGCTTAGTTTTTTTTTTTTGACAAAAAAGTGGTCTGGAGCATTTGCTATTTCTTGGCGAGTTTTTATTCGATTTTGAAGTTTTATAGCTTCTTGAAAAGATAATTAAATACTGATTATATAACAATTTGTCGGAAAAATTAAATTGTAGAATGAAATTTTCGTAAAATCTGAAAAAGTCATATTTTCCCCATATAAAGCCAAAGTTGTGGTGCTCCTGAAGTCTCCCGATAGAGTGAGGAACGATCCTCGCTCTTATCGGGGCATAAGCCTTCTCCCAGTACTTGGAAAAGTGCTGGAGAGGATTATGGTCAACAGACTGAAGGAATCCTACAATGAGGTTGCTTCTGAGTTTCAGTTCGGTTTTAAAGAAGGGAAATCCGTGGAGGATGCTTGGCATCATGTCCGTAATTGTGTGACTGACTGTCCGAACAAATATGTCCTTGGCATATTTGTTGACTTTAAAGGTGCGTTTGATTACCTCTCGTGGGATAGGGTACTGGACAGACTACGGACAGTAGGTTGTAGAGAGCTCTCCTTGTGGAGAAGCTACTTTAGTGGTAGGAAAGTTTTTGCGGTAGGAGCCAACGACACTGTTTGCAGGGAGGTTGTTAGGGGCTGCCCGCAAGGGTCCATCTGCGGTCCATTTATATGGAACCTAATGATGGATCCCTTGTTAAGGTCTCTAAGGACAACCCACCAACTTTGTGCTTACGCGGATGACTTGCTCATCTTAATCGAAGGTCAGTCTCGAGCTGAACTGGAGAGAAAGGGTGAGGGGGCCATGCGTGAAATCAACGAGTGGGGGAACAGTGTCGGTGTCGAAGTATCTAGAGAAAAGACCGTTACCATGCTGCTTAAAGGCAGTTTATCGCAGGCTCGCCCACCTGTAGTTCGATCTGGCAATGCCAGCATTCGATACGTGACTCAGGTTAGGTATTTGGGCATAACCATGGGTGAAAGAATGAACTTTCTAGTTCATCTTTCCACACTAAAGGACAAATTGACGACAGTTGTAGGAGGAGTCAGACGCATCCTTAGGAATGACTGGGGTCTTAGCAGGAGAGCTGTCCGTACCATATATAGTGATCTGTTTGTTGCTTGTGCAACATTCGGCTCGTCTGTATGGTACGGCACCGCTCTGTCTGCTATGGGCAAGAAACGAATCTTCTCTTGTCAGAGAGTGGCAATGCTGGCTTGCATGCCAGTTTGTCACACAGTTTCGACAGATGCTCTTCAAGTTCTGTTAGGTGCACCTCCCCTACTGACTGGGCATGGCTCCTTGAATGCTTTTCTGCATAAGAGGGGCCTGTCCGATACGCCGGACTGTAGGTGTGGGGAAGGGCCGGAGGACGTCGTACATGTTTTGACCGGGTGTTCACTTTATAGTGATATTAGGAATTTGGATAGGATGGGGATTTTACGGACGGCGATAGGATGGGATTTGAGTAGGGCATTAGAGGACGGGCGGACTGTTAGAAATTTAGGTGAATACGCAAGGGGCGTATTCAATCGTAGGAGAACTGGACGTTTAGTATAGTTGGCTTCTGATGCGGGCATCCGTGGTGGTGCTTAACTGCCAATGGGTGGTCGCTCCAGTAGTGCACATCGTCGTACCTGGATCTCAGATATGAGTATGACTGTTGGTGGGGGCTGATACATCGGTATCTGTCCCTCCACAACGGTGCACCGTCTTCAGCTCTCTCCCTGCTGTTTGCTGTTGTTGCTGCTACATGTTTCCTGCGCGTCGTTCTTGTTGTTTTATGTGTTACGTTCATTGTAGTCCTTTTGTGTGCTGCTGCTGAGGGGGCATATGCCGACTCAGAATGTGGCTGTTCATTGTTGTGTCCTTTGTGTTTTATGTCTTTTGTTTGTCGTCTAGGGCCACCAGTCCCGAACTGTTTGGAGTTCAACTGGTAGTAGTCTCGGCTACGAAGCCTGACCGGAGGCTTTATTCTGGTACCACGGGTGTCAGGAGCCCCTGGAATTTATTCCAGCCTGGCAGTGGTGCGGCCCCGTTTGGGAGCATCGTGGTGGCTGTGGTTTAGACCCAAATCGCAGGTAGAGCGCAAGCTCGATGTGGAGTTGCATTGCGACCGGGTGCCGTGACCCATAGATCGGTAGGAGTTTTAGATAGTACTCCGCTCCTCATCCAAGGGGGAGGTCATGCCCAAATGCATGCCTCAAATTGGTACTCGTACTGCGAGGGCGCCGGTGGACGCATAGTTTCCACCCGGTGTTAAGTGCACCGTGAGGTCAGGCCACCGCGGCAGGTACTCACGGAAATCTTGAGCACATCTGTCCGACTCTATGTATTAAAATTGCAATGCAATATAAAAACCAGACGTTTTCTTGGAGCCACCAACGCGGGCTGAGCCCAGCTAGTTTATTCATAAGCATAAATGTTAGAATTTTTTTTTTTTAAACTAAGAAATCTATAATCTATTGAGTGGCATTGTTGTTATTATTTTTGCTTAAGGAAGTGAAAAAGTTCATGTCGGATGCTATATTTATATGGGGACTAGGTCGAAAATGCACCGATCCTGACTGCATTTGGTAAGTTCACTTATTTGTTTTAGTCGCAAAAAAATACATTTTTGATTTTTGATAAATTTAAGTGAAGATCGGGAATCAACTTCATATGGGGGCTATGACTAAGAATTTCCCATAGGATTTATTTTTGGACTACTGATAAATGGATGAAATAACCTTACACAATCCCAATTTGGTCATCTATATGGGGACTAGATCTGAATTTGAACGGATTTTTTTTAAATTAAAATTATGTACTAGATATGTAAGATTTTAGTGAACCAAATAAAATTGGAGATTTGTTTGATTTAATTGAATTGGCTATGTAAACATCAAATTTGGAAAATAGTGAGATGTATTCACTTTGAAAGCAGAAAAGGAAAATAACAAACCAACAAGAATACAAATGAGTTTAAACAGAAATTTGAAAAAAAATCATGAAAAACTCCGCTTGCTTCTCTGCTCCGTTCGCCAACAATCACAAATTGCATGCAAGTTCCATGGGAAAATTGCATGAACAATTTCATCAAATTTTTCTTGAGCCATTTTGTTAAAAATTGTATGTATATAAAAAAAAAAATATATATATAAACTTATATTTTATACCAGGGATAAGTCATTTGGTGCATCATGATACTCTCTATGTTGGAATCAGCAATGCCAACTTTTTTCAAGCAATACCTCAAAGAGCTATAAAGCGCTGTTATATAATGCTACTTTTCAAGTATATTTCAATTAAAAAAATATTTAATAAGTAAAAAATTTTTATTACAACTATTCATATTCAGTGTAACATAAAAACTTCTTTCACATATTCAGGTCATAGTATTGTTTTTATATAAAATTTTGATTTTTGTTATTTGTTTGAAATGAATTAATGTTGGTAGAACCATTTCAAGAAATTTTATTATATGAACATCAGTATTTTTAGTAGATATTTAATATGTTTTAAAGAATTAAAAAAAAATTCATTGCACTGAACACTCTTGCGACTTCAGCGTTTAAGTACGACAACGTCAAAATATCAATAACAAAACTTGATTATTCAAAAACGGATATTCATTGAATGTTTTTTTTTTTAAGCATATACTTCAGTCCGAAACAAATCAGCTCTGCCTCGAATTTCTCATTTACTTAGTCATGAATTATTAAGTCTATTTTGTATTTTCCGATTTCGTTTTAACATTTTAAAAATTCTTTTATAAATTAGTAATGTTTTTAGAATTTTTGAAAATTAAAATTTTTTAATGCCTTAAAATTAGATCTCTTGTTTGATAACTTGTTTCCTCGATTCTTCAATATTACTGTCAAGACAGATCTTTTCAAAACTATAACTTAAAAACCATTTTCATTAACTGCAGAGTCATCTTGTCCAGCACATAATCATATTTTACTGTAGGTACAATTATCCTGCTGGTTAATCTTTTCACTATTTGTATATCTGATAAAATTGAGGCCAATCAAATACATTATATAAATATACCTCAAATATATACAATTTCGTTTAACATAAGTTGTTTAACATGAGTTTAAGTTGGTGCTTTTGTTATAAGAGGCGCTAAATGAAAAAAATTCGCTTTCTAGGTCGTTAAAAGTCGCTAAATCTAGCGCGAAAATCGCTAAGTTGACAACGGTGATTGCAGACGTCAATCCGAATTATTGAAGTTTTTCCCCTTGTTTTTTTTAGATGAAAATATGTTTAAATATATTGATTATTTTCAGGGAAAGGAAAAAAGAAAAATAATAATATAAAAAAAAACGAAAAATAATTCATTAAAAAAATAAGTGTATGTTTTGACTATCTACTTATTTTCAATGCAGCAATCAAAGTGCAACAAAAAATATTGTAACCCATAATTCTAGCTGTATCTCTCAAGGCATACTATGAACTGATTCGAAAAGAATTACTTTTTAATTGCTTCCAAAGCAACTTCTTTTGATGTGATTATTATGGAAAACATTCACTTTAAAATACAGAAATTTAGAATAACCCCTGTAGTACTGCGATGCCGGGAAAATCAAAATTTTAAATAAATTGACATTAAAAATGTATTTACAAAAAAGAAGAAGGATAAACTGTTATTCAGTTAATAAATCTTTTTTGTATTTTGAAAGGAAAAATAATTTTGTTAGGAAAGAATTGTATATACTGAAAATAAAAGATTGATTCTAAAAAAATATATACATATTTAGAAAAAATGGAGTATTGGATACACATGATCCATCGTAAGATAAGACCATGTTAAATTCATTAATGATGATTCGACTTTCCACCACATCCGGAATCTTCTTCACAACTTTGGCCGCTGTTTGGTTATATGTTTGCAATAGTATTTGTCTTATAAACATTTATATATTGTGGAGGATCGCGCCTTATAATATCGGATGCTTGACTAATAAAGTTCTTAAAAATATGCATACACTTGCTAGAAAAAGTACTCGTACACTTGCAAATGAATAAAGTTTTAAATATTAATATGTGTGTATAGTTGACACATTTTTTTTGTTGTTAGATAATTTTAATTTTAGTTCGGCTTGAGGTCATAAATTTTAATAAAATAAAATAAAACAGAATTGTTTTAAATTTTATTATAAATTTTTGTTTATTTAAAACCCAATATTTCGATCTAAATCTTCGATCATCTTCAGGGGATATTTTTAAAAAACAATTATTCCGCGATTATTTCTGTTTGTTGTTTGGTTTATTGTCACTTTGTTTTAAATATTAATAAAATATTTTGAATTACAAACTTTTTACCATAAACACATGTGATTTTTACTTGTTTTTCAAAAAACTTACGGAACGTTTCTACTTAAATTTTTTTCTACATAAAAAAAACACAGTACTGCCAGAAGTGGCAGAAAAAGGATTCGCGCTTTTACAATTAGGCAAACCACACTTAAGTATATATTTCTTTTGTAAACTATATTTAGAGATGAGGCCCACAATCAAAGAAATCAGTGTTGATGATAGAAAAATATTCCTAAATCTTAAAAATGAAATAATTTTTTTCGTGAAATAGCTCTCCAGATTGGATTGGAATTTCGATATGCGGTTTTTTTGTTTGTAGGTGGGACCTTAGCCTTTAATTTTTGCAATAAAACGTAAATATCGACTGATGGAGGGTTTAAAATACATTTTCATTCTTAGTTGAATTTTAGTACAAAAGTGAAGTGTTAAAAGGTTAAAAAAGGTTTTTTTCATTTAATCTCTTTTTTTTAAAGTTAATTTTACAACTAATACTTTTTAAAAATTTTGTAAACTAAATTTTGTCAGAAAATGCCAAACTTTGGCCCCCGTAAATTTTTAGTAGTTATGTTCTTGGGTTGGCTTTTTTTTTTTTGAAAGAGCCTGAGTTAAAATATAATTTAAATATCACGTAAAAGTTACCTGATATTGGCTCAAGATAGGGAGGGTTGAATGAAAAAGTCGTATGTTTTTATTGTTTTATTGTCTCTTTAAATATTTCTATATCACAAATTTTTAAATCAAGAAAAATTGTTAACTAGATACATATATAAAAAAGAGGATAACTTATTGTTAGTGTACTGAAAAACTACTTTAAATCAAACAATTTTAGTAAATATTTCTTCTAAATAGCCTTGATTTCGATCTTCTAGAAGTTGTTTAGCTTCTTCGTCTAGTTCAATAGAGGTAGTTTTCCATTTTTGTCGAATGTTGGACATATATGGATCTGAAGTGCACAACAAAATAGTGATAAGGTCTTCATTAGTGTAACATTTTATGAACTGTGGATGGCATATATCTCCAAGAATGTTTTTCGTTATAAAGTATAGCTGTTTTATTGGCGTACTCTTCAAATTTTTTTGCATTTATCTTTCTGCTACATGCTAGAACTTGTAATATGGTTTTGAATTGTCTTATTAATTCATAATCTACACCTGTGATAGATGCTGCTATTTCTGGGTCGGACAAAATCCATTTACCTGTTATTTAAATTTTTTTTTCCATTTTGTCAGGTATTTGAACTATATAACTCAAGTACCTCTATTAATGTTTTTGAAAAATACCTATATAAATGTACCTGTCAAAATAAAAAAGATTTTACCCATTAATATAATAAGTATGTATATAACAACTCGTGTGAACTCTACCGTTTCCTTTTTCTGTCAGTATAAAAAACAAATAAACTCAAACGCAAAAAAAAATACACCGATACGACCAACTTTTGTATTCATAACACACAAACGGACGGACGGACATTGTTAAATCGACTCAGAAAGTGATTTTGAGTCGATCCGTATAATAAAAGATGGGTGTAGGTCCAATATTTTTGTTGGTTACAAACAGCAGGGCAAACTCATTATACCTTAACCACATAGTAGAAAATTTTTTATCCATAAATTTTGCACAAAATATCTGACCTTGGGTCAGAAAAATTGTTCTGGTGCGGAAACTGGCAGGTATACATTGGGGTATAGGAGTTTAGGGGAGGGTTCGGACTACAGAGAAAGTCCATTTTTGAAGACCCTGTTCGCTGTGATATAGTTGAAAAAGAGTCGGTAACCATAAAAAAAATTATTTTTATCCGCCTTCTCAAAGTATGTCCACAGTGCGTCGTTCAAAACTACAAATTCTACAATTCAATTCTGTCGAAAATAACCTTAAAGGAACAGAGTTGTATCTTTTGAAATTAATACGAAGTAAAATCTTTATGGTATGAAAACTTATTCTTAACCACACTGCTCGTAGGCCTGACTTCAGATGAGTGAGTTAAAGCGCTGACCAAAAAGTGCAAGTACGAGTGTATCTGAGATAGACGCAGGATCAAACCTCACTCACGGCCGAACTAAGTAGAAAAATTTCATATAGAAATAATCTATTCAATTATAACATAACAATTATCACAATGTTCAACAAATCGCTGATGAAGGCTGAAATGCCAGAAACCGGTCCGATTAGGAATACAGTGTAGTTATGAATTTTTGAAATATATGCTTTCTTCTTCTTTACCACGCACCATTGAAACAAAATTAAAATTTGTATATTCATTACAGTATTAATTGCAATATGTCTGAAAAATGACGTCAAATCTAACAAACTATCAAAGGAAATGTTACAAAAGTCATTTTGGATGAGTGGTGTAAAATAAGTAAAAGGATACTTTAAAGTTGGTTAAGTCTATGCCTAGTTTGCTGACAGAGGTCCTAAAGGTCAAAAGATATCCTGCAAGTTACTCACTTAAGCAATATTTTATGTAAATTTTGTTGTTTTTGTGTTAATATTTTAAATGTAGGAATACTTCCTCTAATGAGCCTTTTCTTTTTCATGTTTTTCCCAGCACAAAATTTCTTAAAGGCAACAAACTTTAAATTATAGAAGCTTAGAAATATCTTAATATTTATTAGTAAAAAAAAATAATTCAGCTTAGTTAATTTTTCCTTATTTTTTTTCGTTTTATGACAGTTCTGATTTTAGGTGTACATATACTTTTGGGCAATTCCATATGTGACGGAATGACATTTTGAGTTGTAAAATTGAAGTTAAGGCTATTTCACAAAGCTATTTTCAATTGAAAATTCATTCTTCAGTTTGAAAATGATTGTTAATGATTAAGAGATTTAAAAAAAAAACTCAGAAACAATTTTTTCACTATTTTGTTCTTTTATTTTCGAGTAATTTCTCATTGTGTGACGGAATGACATTTTTGCTACCATGACTCTGTTCTGGTATTAAAACTTAGGAGCTTTTGTCAATTAAGAAGCTAATCAGTTTTTAAACTAATGCATATTTTACATATGATATATAAGCAATATAAAATTATAATTCAGAGCAACTTAGCTATGATAGTGTGGAAGTTATTAATTTTCATTTGACGTGACGGAATGACTGTGACGGAATGACTAAAGCATCTTAAACATGTATTAAAAGAAAATTTAGTAAACAAATAAATTTTATAATTATTTTATAATGTACAATACTTGTAAGAAATTACATTATGTAATTTGGAACATATTTTAATATATTTTTAAACTTACTTCATATAAATGAAAAAAAAATTTTTTCATCAAAGTTGACATTTTTATGGAATTGCCCTTTTTCTACCAAGTGTATATAAATCTATTTTTTAACTTTAAATCAATATAAAATAGAGTGTTTGTTGGCTTTTATTAACACATCTAACTATTTGATATGAAAGAAAGGTCTTAAAAACAAGTTAATATAATCTGTTCAATATTTTTAGTGTTTAAGTTTTAACAAAAATAATCTGTTTTAGAACTGTTTTATCTATTCTATTTGAGAATCAATAACTTTATTTATGGAACTCATTGCAAAGTATTGTTCTTTCGATTAATAAAAAATCCAAAATTTTAAGCAAGTACAAAAAATGTTAGTTGTGCAAACTAGAGCTGTCGATCCCGAAATGCCTATCTTAAAATTGCCGGTTTCCCGAAAAATCTCGGGATTTGTAAAATTCAGTAGCATTCAGATCCCCTAGTTCAAACTGAGTGTAATCAACAAATTATATTCTTTGCATAAATATTTAAATAAACAGAACAACGCAAAATCAATTAATTTCATGATTTTTTAACAGAGAAAACCTATTTATTGTGGCCGGCGAATCTGTTGCCAACTGATTGGTGACTAATAAGAAAACCGAAAGTTGAATTTTTTTTGCATCAGTCCGGTCGTCTCGGTTGTTATTGTAATAGAAATTAGTTTATTGCAATTAAGTTTCTGACTCACTTTCTTCGGTTGGTGAATTTTTATCCCTGTCTTGATTAATTGAAAATGCTTTCGCAAAAAAAAATTGTTTATACACACACAGAGAGAAAGCAATCAACCTCGATGAATTTGATGATCGAAATTCAAGTTGATTACGATTACAGTTCTGTTGACTATAAAATAAATATCAAAAATTCGCCAAATGAATTTTTCTAAACTATAACAACTGCATTTCCGATCGTATCAACAGAAATGTTATAGCTGTTAACCACATTCTATTGTGATAAAAATATTTACTGTTAAGACAATATAATTGTGATCATAATCGCATTGATATTTGGTTAGCTGATGACCAAATTTCGATTTAAAATTCGGTTTGCGATTAATACGGTAGCCACAATGCACCTGTTTGCTCGGTGTAGCTGCTGTTAAATTTCTGTTGATACAATCAAGATCACAAGTAAACTTAAGAAATATTCGACTAGAGAACTAGTTTTTTGCATGTATTTATTGATAATTTATAATTCAAAGATGAAAAGAAAAAAAAAACAGTTAAGAGTATTAAATTTGGCTATACCGAATCTTTGATGCTCTTCACCCTCCAAATGTAAAAAATATTTGATAAAGTAAACAAGTTGATTAACTTACTGAATATATACAACAAACACACAGAATTTTTAGAATTTTTTTGTGGTGTTTCCATATTTTAGGATATATCTCGCTACAATGATGCCCGATTTTCCCCATTTTGAATATCAACCTGCTCAATATAATGATATAAAATATTATCCTAAGTTTATCCAGCTAAATGATTTATTTTGTGAATAATCGTGTTTTCAACAGACAGAAGGACGGACGGAAATCGCTATATCGACTCGATATAAAGAAAGGATCAAGAATATTTATATTTTATGGGGGTCGCAAATTAATACTTCGATTCGTTATAAACGGAATGACAAACTGATGTGGAGGTTATAATAAGAATGAAAAAACTAAAATGTTTTTCAAATTTTTTTTGTGTGCAGCGCTATAAATAAATATTAAATTAAGATTTAATTATTTTCCTTTTGTTTAAATCCTTGAACAATAGATTATTTATAAATGTAAAATCAAAATCATAAAAAATAAAAATCCGATACAACGTCACTCCATCCCATTATCCATACTTTGTATGACTTCTGACTAAAATAACTTCGAAATATGCAATTTAGATGTAAGGTTTCTTAAAGTAAAAAACAGCATAATAAAGAAATGGTTTAAATGTTTTTTTTTTTTGTGGATGCATCTAAAATCAATGGAATGGAGATCTACAAACAAAAGCACCAAATAAAGATTATGAAGGGAAACAAAACCAAATGCACTGTGCGCCTTTCATATATCTGAATATGGATTTAATACAATTAACCCAATTTGCACATCTGTTTTCCTTTGAGAATATAAATAACGATTTTAAAATATAGTTAAAATATATTTACAAATAAATTTTACAAATTATATTCCCTGACGATGTAACAAAGAATCGTAAGTTAAACTGTGATGTAGTATTTAAGATATTTAATTAGAAATTATTAATAATATTAATTTGTATTTGGGTCCAGATTTTATAATAAATTTACACTCCTGAGGAAGTTTGAATAAAGCAAACGAAACGTCGAGCAGAAACATGATATTTAATTGATTTTTATTTACACATAAAAACAGATTATTGACCAAAATAGCCCGTAAGGTAACCCCTCTTTTTAAATCTAAGTTAACAAATATAATTCACACGAAATTCGTAAAAGAAAAAAACTTAAAAAACAAAATAACTTTTTTTAGTTAAAAAACTTATACTTTATCATTTTAAAAACTTTTCTTTTGTCACCTGGTTACCTTTGGTCTAAGCAAGATGTTAAATATAAACCAACAGTTACCTCAATTATCATTTTTATAATTAAAAACTTCATTATGGCGAACAAATAGTTAATTTAAAGAAAAACCCAAATTTTTAAGGATATGAAAGAAAAGTAACTAAGGCAAAAAAAAAGAATAAAACCTATTAAATAAAATATTCGGCCTGGAATAATTATTCTTAAAGATAACATTTTAATAAGAGTCAAAAGTATACAAACTCTGTCTTAGAGCTAACCACTGTATACTTTTGTAAGAGATAATTTCATTTAATTTCTGACTTTAATATCCTTTAACAGATTTCAAAGGAAATGTGTACAAATATTTAACGTTTAATGTCAGCAAACAAAATGCAATTAAGTAATGACTCCTTCAACCAGACAACAACAACAATAAAATAATGCAACTATAGTAAACAAATTTGTAAAACACCAACGGCTTGGTTGTTTAGGGTGCACTGATGAAAAAAAAAACACAATTTCACACAATTTTACCCTTTAAAAACTAAAAAGAATGCGCTATTCAGAAAGTACACTGAAGGTACAAATTTATGCCGGGATAAGCGACAAAACAAAAGAAAGATTCCATGCTAAATGTTGTATCAAAATATGTACCGTGCTAATAAATTTGGATTTAAGGACTAAGTTTAAAAAAAATTGTACAAATTGAAAAAATTCTCGCAAAAGGTTTTGAAATTAATTATGCTTTAAATTTTTTCGCTAGACGTTTTTATTTATTTCAAAAGGTCAATTGGAAGTACGTACTGTGAGGCATATGTTTTGACGGACTTTTCGCAGCTTCCCGTACGGTATTTTAAAAATTTAAAAAAATTTTCAAAGCCAGCTTTGAAATGATTGACAGAAAATTATATTAGCTTCCAGGCCAGGAATTTTACATTTCCGTCCCGTGGGGAATGTTGACGAAAGGTTTAATTAAAACAAGTAAGAAATTATAGTCGGTCTAGACCATGGTTTAGAAACCATATCTCTTCGGTCCAACTAATTCGATATAGAAAATAAGCACAAACCAAATTTAAGTGGAATTGTTATAAATTTTTTTGGCTGCAGATATGAAAAAATTCATATCGGATGTTATATTTATATGGGGACTAGGTCGAAATATGGACCGATCCTGACCGTATTTGGTAAAGTCACTTATATTTTGGAAAAATAAATACAAACCAAATTTGAGAAAAATCTGTGCAATATTTTTGTTTTTGATAGATTTAAGTGAAGATCGGGAAGCAGCTCTATATGGGGCCTATGACTAAGAATTGTCCTATAGGGATTATTTTTGGACTACTGATTAATGGATATAATAAACACATACAAACCCCATTTGACTGAGATCTATATGATAGTTTGGATCTTATGCCAATTTATGTCGAATTCATAGGAGTCATTTGTATGGGGACTAGGTCTGAACATGGACCGAATTTCACCAATTTCAATACCGTTCATCCTATATATATTCACATTTGCGACCTGTAGATTGATTACAAGGTTTACATGAACACGCAGACGGACGGATGGACGGACGGACATCGCTAAATCGACTCAGAAAGTGATTCTGAGTCGATCGGTATAATAAAAAATAAAAGATGGGTCTAGGCCAAATATTTTTTAAAATTGCAAACAGCAGCACAAAGTCATTATACCCAAACCAAATAGTGGTATAGGGTATAAAAATTATGAATCTATACAGTACGCGAAATTTACTTAAACGCATATATATTTTTTTCAAATTATTTATGCAATAAAAGATTTCGACACAATTTATTTATTTGCTGTATTTTAAGAGGTTATTAGAAAACATTTATATACACTTATAATTTTTTGTAAATGCAAAAAAAAATTAGAAACGTAAAGCGAAATTTCTTTAAACGCATTTCATTATAAATTATTAATATTCATTTTTAATTAAATTTTTTTATTTTATTTTAATTAAATTTTTTTTTATTTTATTATAGCTGTAATATTTTTTATTCCTCCTTTATTTGTTATGATATCTGTTAGGCATTGAATCTGTCAATGTCATGAAAGTATCCAGGACCTCTCATACGCGTCATACTGCTTACTATTAGCATAAGCGGTCCTTGACAATATTCCCCAAACGTTTTCTATTGGGTTAAAGTCCAGAATTCTAGATGGCCACTAATAACCAACTAAGACATCCTCTAGCATTTCAACATATATTTCGGTTCTCATCTTTGTTGAAATAAAGCATAGTTTTAGTTTTCCAAATTAGCTAACACCACGATTTGCTCACACCATAACACTGCCACCAGCAAAGTTTCTGCTCACTTTAGGAGCATTTGGTTTTTTTTAAATCATGGCAATAAAAACTGTGACCATCAGGTCAGTCTAAACTAAATTTTTTTTTTTATCAGAAAAAATACATTTTGCCACTATGGTATCTGCAAAATTCTATATTTTTTTTAGCCTTGTGAGTCCACTCTCAGAATTTGTTGAATTCGTCGTTTTCCAACAAGAAGACCCAATTTTGCTACACTTTGGGGAGCATAAAGTTTTTTTTTTTGGCCTCTTTTTTAATAAGATTTATTAGTCGGTGCGATAACTATGTATTTCTCTTATTTTTTTTAGAAGCAGGTACAGTTTTGTTCATAATATTGATAAATCTTTGAACAACAATTCAGATATACCTATTTGTGTAGCAATTTCTCTATTAAAAACAAGTAAGAAAATTATAGTCGGTCTAGACCGACTATATGATACCCTATACCATGTCCTATCTCTTAGGCCCAACTAACTGGACATAGAAAATAAGCAAAAACCAAATTTGAGTCTGATTTTTGTTAATTTTTTTGGGTGCAGATATGAAAAAGTTCATATCGGGTGCTATACCTATATGGGCACTAGGTCCGAAAATGGACCGATCCTGATCATGTTTGGTAAAGTCTCTTGTATTTTGCAAAAAATATATACAAACAAAATCTGAGAAGAATCAGTGCAATATTTTTGTTTTTTAATAGATTTAAGTGAAGATCGGGAAGCAGCTCTATATGGGGCCAAAGGGATCATTTTTGGATTACTCATTAATGGACGTAATGAACGCATACAAAACCCAATTTGAGTAAGATCTATATGACAATTTGGATCTTATGACAATTTATGTCGATTTCATAGGGGTAATTTGTATGGGGGCTAGGTCTGAACATGGACCGATTCTCACCAATTTCAATAGCGTTCATCCCATGGCCGATGAAAGCTTATATACCAAATTTCGTCAAAATGTATTCATATTTGCGACCTGCAGTTTGATTAAAAGCTTTACATGGACACACAGACGGACGGACGGACATTGTTAAATCAACTCAGAAAGTGATTCTGATTCGATCGGTATAATTAAAGATGGGTTTAGGACGAATATTTTTGGTTGTTACAAACAGCGGCACAAAGTCATTATACCCAAACCACATAGTGGTATAGGGTATAAAAATCAATTTTTCTTTAAATTTTTATTTCGTATTTTTCCTCACTAGAAAAGTATTTTACTTTGCTCATTATTATTATTTACAAATTTATATAAACTATTTTTAAGAATTTAACAGAACATCAGAGTGCATTTAAAAAGTTTCGCTCTCAATTTTGTGTTAATTACCGTTACAGTAAAAAAAATGTATTTATTATAATTTATTAATGCGTATATTTAAGTAATAATAAAATACAAAAAATTTAATAATATATTAAAAAATAACGATAAAAAATAACGAGTAACGATACTTTTTGTGCTTTCGCTGGTTATTAGTGTGAGTAGCCTTGCTGAAAATGGGCGGTGTCGGATAAGTAGGCGTACCATCTCCCATACAAAGTAAAAATACAATATCACAAATATTGAGTACTATGACAAGGAGAGCTTTGCAAATTTGTGTGAAGTCATCTGTTAATGCTGTTAGTAATGGTGCTGAAAGTGGGCGGGATCAGATAGGTGGACGCGTCACCTCCAATACAATGTTTATTTTCAATATTAAATGTCTTGAGTAATATAAAAGGGAGTGTAACGATACTTTTTGTGATTTCACTGGTTATTACTGTGAGTAGCCTTGCTGAAAATGGGTGGAATTGGATCAGTAGGCGTGGCACCTCCGATTCAATATCACATATCTCGAATACTAAAATAGAGAGCGCTTTGCAAATTTATGCGACGTCAAATTCCTTCCGTAATTGAAGTACATACCAAAAAAAAATCTGGTGATAAATTAATTAGTTTATGCAGAACAACGTTTGTCGGGTCAACTAGTGTCTAATAGAAAAAATCGGCTATAAATTACGGTTACATTTGAAAATCAGCTGATTTTTTGCATTTTGTTATGGACAGTATTTTCAAATGCAATCTTTAATCATTTGAATCACTTAAGTAAAGATCTCCAATTTTCATAACAATTTTGGATTTTAATGATTAATGATCCCATCATAATAAACTTGTCATCTCTTGATTCCGAAACACTTTCTATTTTAGATATATATTTTTCTTAGATTGTTTTCCTGAAATTTGTATTTTAACCAATAAAGCATTAGAACCTAAAACATCCAAAATACTTTTCTTCGATTCAATAAAACCCCGAAAATATCGGGGTTTTTTAATTTTCTTTTAGGACAGTTCCTAGATTTAGTATTTTGACCAGAAAAAAACATATTTCAACCTGACCATATAGCATGGTGTAAGCTATAAAATACATTTTTCTGTGAGTGTACAATATCTTGATAAAATTTTCTAAGGCTGCAGAAATGTACTTACGAGTACAATTTATAAAAAGCAACAATTCTTTTTTTATTGCATTAAAACAGTTAAGTGTGTTGTATTGTTTTTTTTTTGCACAACTCTGCAATAAAGTAGGGACGTTACAGGATATTTATGAACAGCGCAACCAGAATCAAATGTGTCCTGTGACAGCGAAATATTCAACGACATCCGTGTAGTTTCTCTAAATATTTGTTGTGGTGTTGGTATTTAAGAAGCTTAAGATATCTTATAACTATTTTACTGCAATCTCCTCTATTTTAAGCACATCGAAGCATTTTTATTTTGTAGCACATTTAAAGTTGCCCCTAACTCGATAACATTGTTAAAATGCCAAGGAGAGTATAAAGTGAAGTTAACATATTAAGTCTGAACAACAATTGTGTGGCATCAACAAATCATAACACTTGAATGGTTACAAACTCAAATGAACTGAAAAAGTTAATAAATATTTGAAGAAACCCTTTAAAAAAGGGTTATCTTTATCTTGTTTAACGAAAAAAAAAAAAAAAAAATAAAAAAAAAAAATACGAAATGAAAATAATTAAAAGAAAATAAAAACTTGTCAAATACAATCATAATTTATAATATTTCATTTTGTTTAAAAACAAAGATTACTTTGCTAGCACCCATATATTATTCCTCGTTAAAAGCTTAGGCCAGCGGAAGGAATTCAAACAGCACCAAACCACAATAATCAAAGGAAACTGTTAACATGACCTTAATTTTTAAACGACCTTGGCTTGCTTTTCTCGGTCTGGCTAACCTTTTGCACGATACGGACAAATAAGTTTGTTTTGGTGTCGTAGGCATAGATCCCAATCTCATTACCAGTAATAGTGCATTTAATTTCGTTCTGGTATTCAGAAAGCACTGTTAAATATATATTAATGCTAACCTCTTAAAAAGAATACTGTTTTTGGAACCATTCAAGACTTAACACATTTTTTAGCCCAAAATATCTTTTGGTGTTGACTGATCTTTTTAAGTCTTAATAGTACCACCAAGATCTTTAATTGTCAATTTACGTGTTTTTCATTAGTCGATGTTTTTTCTCGTCCGGGGGCGGTCGCTCTCCTCAACTCTTTTTCTGCCTTCTTGGAACTGTTTGTTTATTGAAGGCATTCTGCAACTTAATTTTTCTGAAGCAGAAATTTTATTGTGCAAACAAAATTTAATGGAAATTCTTTTTTCAACAAAATTAGACATTTTTAAAATCGCAAAATTCACTTTTAGTTGTTTAGAAGCTCTAACGCGTTACTATTGAAGCAATGCAGATATTAACCTGAAATTTGGCACAGGTGTCAAAAACAATAAAACAAAACCGAAAAGTTACTTCTTCTTTAGGTACAGTATTAACAAAATTTTTTGTACTTATTTCCCATGCTCATTAAGCATACAGCTGGTATGTTTTGGACTTGATAAATTTTTAACCTGAGGCACGTTTTCGAAACTTGTGGTATAGCTTATCGTAGAATCATTTTAGCTGAAACAATTTTCTTACTTGTTATGTGGAATTAAAAAATAATTTTATTAAAAGCTTAACATTCAACTGCTGCCTTTCCACAAAGGCTCTTAATCACTACTTTTTAAGTCTTTTTATATTATTTTTTTCTCTTGTCGTAATTAATTACCAAAAATATTTTTTATCTTTATTAATTACATCACAATTCCACTGACATATTTGGTAGAGATTTTAAACTTCTTGGAGGAATCTGCTACAAAGTATTCGGTTTTCTTTGAGATTCTCTGTAAATTAAATTAACATTTATTATGACATTATAGCGAACACAAAATGTATTTTTAAAATATTTACTTTTCCTTTAAGATAATTTTCTTTCTTTCTAGTCTGTTGGCTTTTAATATTGCGCAAATTATACCAAGTATAATAATGTGGAAAAACATTGTTTGTCTTCTTTTGAAACGTTTAAATACAACTGATTACATCCGCTAATTTCACCCTTGTTGTGTTGCAATATCAACTGATAACGAAATCGAGCTTATATTTTTTTTTGTTTTCTTAACCCTTTAAGTCATTATTTATTTTTGCAATCAAACGAGGGTTACCTCTTAGGTTTTGCGACAAATGCCTTTATTATTTTCCAAAGTAATCTCCTTTTTGATTAATACAGGTTTGCACGTGTTTGAACTAAACATCATTCTTACGATTATGAAATTTGACTTTTATGTTTACAACTTTATTAGAAACAAAAAAATTTTGAAAATGGAAGTCTGCTGAATATCAAATGAGTTATTTAAAAAAAAAAAAAAAACTCAAAATATATTAAATTTTTAAATACCGCATAAGTCTACGGACATCTTAGTTTTGTTGCCTTTACTTATAACAGTAATGACATAAAAAATAAATCATATATTTATTTACATTTGTTATTTAATAGTAAACTAAAAGAATGACGAATGGGGCACCATTTAGGTGAGCTTTTTTGTCGCTGGAAGAAAATCACCATTTGCCGACATACATCCTCACACCATTATTTATACTAGCAGATTCCAACACCCGAAATTCGAGTGCAATTTCTAGGTAGCTTTATTTTTCAACTTAGCCAATTCATAAAACAACACTTTGAATGAAGATAAACTCATTAACAAACACATTAGGTTAGGTTAGGTTAGGTTAGGTTGAAAAAGAGGAGCCATGTATACACATAGATATGATGTCGTTGGATAAATATCTGACCCTTGTTCTGGCAAATGCAGGACAGTAACAAAGGTAGTATTCTAGGGTCTCGTCATCCTTTCCACAAGCTCTGCATGTGGCCGATTCTGCCCGTCCTATACGGTATAGATGAGCCCTCAGTTCAGAGTGTCCAGTGAGGATGCCAATAATCCTACTCAGTTCCTTTCTATTTAGACTAAGGATTTCCTTAGTCTTCGAAGTGTTTGGAGAGCCCCATAGTATCTTCGTAGCCTTACCCACGTCAATTTCCTCCCAAATTGAAGTATGTGAATTAGTTGCCCACTCCGACAGTTTCAATTTGAGAGCCTGGAAAGGTATTGGGTTTTCCAAATTGACACCGTCCAGGAAAGAACCCTTCCTGGCCAGTTCATATGCAATCTCGTTTCCCATTATACCACTAATTTTTCAATTTTTTTCAATTAAATATTCTTCCTTTATTTACATATTTTAACAAATTTTGATATTTACATATGAGATCTTATCTTTACATATAGATATTGCAACAAATAATACATAGGATCTAGAGATATTAAATAGTTTTTATATTATTTTTAATGATTTTTAAAGGAAAATGGGAGGAAAAAACCTTTATATGATTTAATAAATTCAAATACTATCTGAAAATATTTATATGCTTATAGAAGGTTTATTAGAAATAATAGACCTCTATAAGCATATAATTTTCAATTTGGTGATTTCCTTTTAATTTTACGTTATTTCTCTACATTCTCTTATCAGTGGGTAAGAGGAATTTTCAATTTTGGCAAAGTAATTATTGTTAATCCTTGTTATGAAATCGATAATTTTTTCATAACCTGTTTCTTCATGAAGAAGATTTGTAGGATACCTCCAGGGCTTTTTATTTATCATTTTAAGACATTTGTTTTGTATAATTTGTAAGCGTTTTAGGTGGCAGTTGGCAGCGTCACTCCAAATAGGACACGCGTATGTTAATATTGGCCTTATAACACTTTTGAAGAGTAGATTTTTGTTTTGGTGGTTTAGAAATGACCTTCTATTTAGTAGTGGCCATAATGCTTTAAATGATTTTATAGCTTTTTGGCACGTAGCCATAATATGTTGTTTAAATGTAAGCTTCTTGTCCAAGACAACTCCGAGATATTTGACATCGTTAAGTACATTTATGGTATTATTTCCAATAAGAAGATGACGTCTGGGCAGTCTTTTGGGAGATTTGTTAAATGGAAAAATTATTGCTTGGGTCTTATTTGGATTAATTTTGATTTTCCATTTGTGGAAATATTTACTGCAATTTACAAGTCCTTTTTCCATTTTCTTCAGGAGTGCACTTGTAAGTTTGTTTGAAGAAATTAACGCAGTATCATCTGCGTAATAAGCAATTTTCATATATTTTGGGACTTTAAAATCGGATGTATATATCGAGTAAAGCAATGGCGACAAGACTGATCCTTGAGGTAACCCTGAGGTAATGGTTTTTGGAGTTGATGTTTCATTATTAATCGCAACTTTAAAGCTTCTGTCGTGAATGAAATCTAAAATAAGTTTACATAGATATTTAGGTATATTTGCATCAATAAGTTTAAATAAGAGGCCATTATGCCAAACGGTGTCAAACGCTTTTTCAATATCTAACAATATTACACCCGTTGAACGTTTATTGTTTTTATTGGTGATTATTTGATTTTTAATTCTGTTTATTTGGTGAGTAGTGCTATGTCCTTTTTTAAATCCAAATTGTTCTTTAGCAACAATAGAATTGGTCGTTACAAATTCACTAAGACGAGAATGTAGAATTTTTTCAAATATTTTACCAAAGTTACTTAATAGACTGATAGGTCTGTAGCTGTTTGGGTTATTTTTTGGCTTGCTAGGTTTGTTGATAGCTATTACCTTAGCATTTTTGAAATGGTTTGGGAAATAGTTGAGTTTGATGCAGCTGTTAAATATTATAACCAGTAATTTTAGAGCTTTGAGTGGTAGTTTCTTTAAGAGCAGGTTGGGAACATTGTCAAAACCAGGGGATTTTGAGGGTTTTATTGATGAGACAATATTCATTACTTCTTCAAGAGATGTATAAATTGCAGATTCAGAACTGGGGTTTTCCTTCTTAAAATTATTTACTGTTGTATTTATTAGTGTATCTGCCGAGTGGTTATAGTTCGAAGTGAGGTTATTTGCTTGGACAAATGTATTTGCCAGGACTTCAGCCTTGTCCTTATCAGATGTTATTTTTGTATTTCCAACTTTAAAGTGAGCGATTTGATTTTTTCCTTTTCCTCGCAAGTTCCTGCTTATTTTCCAAAATGATTTATCACCTGGTTTTAAATTGGATAATAATTGAGACCATTTCTTATTGCGCTCCGAATTAATACTTTTATCAATCATGTTACTTAGAAACTTAGTACATTGATTATAAAAAGTTTGCTCGGCTATATTGGAAGATCGTTGGCTTTTTCTTTTAAAGCTTCTTCTTAGTTTAATATATTTCACAGTACTTTCTGGTAATGTGTAATTATTTTGTTGGGTTATTTTAGGTGTAGACGCATCCCTTGCTTCGAAAACTATATTTATAAATTTTTGTATTTCCTGATCAATTATTACCTTGGTATTGTATATATCCGAATTTAAGGTGATTTTATTGTCTAAAAAATTCATATAAATGTTCCAGTTGGTTGAACTATAATCGTAATAATTGAGGTCAACCTGCGAGACCGTTGATCTTTTAATTGTACATATAATGGGGCGATGGTCTGATGGTATTTCGTAATCCATTGTTTTTACGTCTATATCTAAAGCGGAATTGCTTAAAATAATATCGACTGTGGATGCTTCGCGATTGTGTTGATGGGGGAATAGGGTTGGACTATTAGGGTAGTGAATGAAAAAATTGCTTGATTGCTGTAGGTTGTTGAGTGCAATTCCTGCAGTATTATTTGAACGGCAATTCCAAGAACAATGTTTGGCATTTAGGTCACCAAAAACTATATATTCTTTGGTGGAAGGTGTTAGGTTCAAGATATCAGCACAGAAGTTATGAGTATATCTTGGTGAATATAACGAAGATACAACAATAGGTCTATTATTTATAATAACTTCAGTTGAGATGTTTTCGATTGATGATGTGTTTGATATAAAGAGGTTTTTATGAGCGACAGATTTATGAATTAAGAGAGCTACTCCTCCTCCTCTTGCATCTGTTCTGTCACTTCTATATAAATAATAATTTTTAAAATAGGGTCTATGATTTTCTGAAAAAAATGTTTCATTCAAAGACGCTATTTTAATGTTTTCTCTTTCAATTAGTATTTCAAATTGTTTTAATTTAGAAAAGTTTGAAATGCCATTAGCATTCAAGTGAAGCATTTTGAATTCGTTTAAATTATTAGTATAATCCATGGGCGTATTTTACCATTGACATTACAACTTTGATTTGTTGTACTTTTGAAGTGCACTTATGCAAATCATCCATAGCTGTAGTGAAAATATCAAAAAGCTCATCAATGCTAAATAAATCGTTGTTTGTTTTCAGCTGGTTAGCATATGTAGCTTTGCTGTTATTATTGATGTTATTGTTACAATTTGTGTTGTTGTTTCTTAAATTAGGGAAATCTCCCACATTAAATTGAAATGAGTTATTTTGTTGTTGTCTGCTTTTATTCGGACTTTTAGAAGTAACTCTTGTTCTAGTTTCCAAATAGAGAGAACGTAACGGACAGTTGATATCGTTTGCAGAGTGATCAGTTCTCTCTTTTCCTTGTTTTTTGCAATTAAAGCATGTAAAAACAGCTGGTCTTTTTTCATTTGTGTTAAACGGACACACACTTGTATGATGTTGTTCTGCACATATCATACAAGCAGCACTACGATGACAATGTTCACCGCCATGGCCATACATTAAGCAGTTCCAGCATTGAGTTGGTTTATTTCTGGATCTAGATTTGTATTTTTTCCAGGAAATTATTATATTTGAAATTGTTCTTACGTTTCTTAAGGCAGTTGGGTTAAAATTTTTTCGTACAAATTGAACTTTGTAAACTGCATTGTTGTTCGAACTGAATTTGGTGACTATTTCAGCTACAGAAGAAGGGGACAGGTTGTAGTTTTTTAGCTCTGCGGTGATGTCCTCAGTTTTTATGCGGGGTAAACCGTGTAAGAAAGTGGTGTATAACCTATTATCTTTGGAGCCATAAGAGTGAAACTCCAACTTACTCTCCTTAAGAATTTGCTTGTAGCATTCGAACATTTCTTTACTTGGAGCAAAAATTTTTGTACCAATTGAAGTACGTTTGAAAATACAATCTTTACCAAGTAGTTTTTGTATTTCAGTAAATGAGGCGTTAGCTTCAACGACAATAGGTGGAGGTTTGTGTTGTTTAACCTCGTTAATATTTGATACAGGAGTTACGTCCATATCATTAAGGCCAGCAAGCAGGCTAAATCTGTTGCTTGAAGTTGACGGGATATTTGGGTTAAAACCCGGAGGAAGTTTTGTCATCTTCTTGTTGGCAAGGAGCTTTCTTTTCGATGAAGATTTGGCCCCTCGGGCCATCGCTAGATTTTTTATTCCTGTTTTAGGCTGAATTGACTATCACGTGAGTTCAAATGAGATCAAGAATAGGCAATTGCAAAAACAAAAATATACACTTGTTATTAATTTTAAATAGTTGTACTCTAAGCGCTTTAATTATTTACACGACCGTTCGTAAAGAGAATTAGATTCGAACTCCCATTCCCATTATACCACTGTGTCCTGGGATCCAAATGATTTCAAGTCTGCCTCTTGTAGTGAAATTTGCAATTTCCTCCTTACATCTGAGAACAGTCCTTGATCTAGTTTTATCCGAGGATATCGCCCTGATAGCTGCTAGACTGTCCGAAAATATTTTCACGTCTCCGGGGCTTGGGATTACCCGTACGTCAATAGATCTTATGCATTCCGTTATCGCGACCACTTCGGCCTGAAAGACAGAGTTGTTGTCGGGAATGCGTAGGTATATGCCATTGGAATGGTCCTCATCATAGAAACCTATACCAGTCCTACCATGCAGACTAGATCCGTCTGTGTAGTAGTGTGACCCTGGAAGGTTTCGTAGAAAATTTTCGTTCAACCAGCTTTCCCTGTTAGGTATACTTATACTGCAGGGTATGTTAGTCGACACTTCCGCGATTCTATCACAGCTAAAATCCACGGTGTTGAATTCCGGTATCTGGTCCAATATTGTTTGGTGTCTGGTTATATGGTCGGTGATGTATTCCCCTGTTAATATTAGTCGTAGAATCGTCTCTAAAGCCCTCGTAGATGTAGTCCGTATTGCGCCGCTGATTCCTATGCAGCAGAGGCGTTGTATTTTTTGGAATGGTTTAATATAGCATTTCCTGTTCATTGATGTCCATGTGACTACGGATGCGTAGGTTAGAATTGGTCTAACGACGCTTGTGTAAAGCCAATGAGTCATCCTCGGGTTTAAACCCCATTTTGAACTTATAGCTCTTCTGCAAATGGCCCATATGAGCCTTCGCGACTTTGCTCTCAATATGGTCCTTCCAAGTGAGCTTTTTGTCGAGAGTCATCCCAAGGTATTTCACCGTTTGTGTGATTCTAATCGTTTTGCCCTGGAAGCGGGGTTCATCGAATTCGATTATTCTCGTCTTCCTAGTAAAAAGGCATATTTCAGTCTTTTCTGGGTTCACATTTAATCCCCTTGGTTGTGCCCAATCGTATGCTATTTCGAGTGCATCCGATGCCCTCCTACAAAAATTTCTAGGATCTTTCGCCCTTAACAGTATCGCTACATCGTCTGCGTAGCAGACAGGTTGGAAACCCTTATTGGCTAGAATCCTTAGAAGACTGTTTATAGTGGTCACCCAGAGAAGGGAGGATAGAATTCCCCCTTGAGGTGTCCCACAGCAAACCTTGTCTCTTATTTTAATGCCACCAACCTCGCAACTTATCCATCTATTCCCTAGCATGTGATTGATCCAGGCTTTGATATGACGGTCGATGTCGAATCGTTCTAGGGAGTGGAGTAGCGTATTTGTTGATACATTGTTAAAAGCTCCTTCTATATCAATGAATATGGCTAGAGTGAAGATTTTTAGATCAAAAGATCTTTCTATGTGGTGAACTACTTCATGAAGCGCAGTTGCTACTGAGCGTCCCTTTAAATAAGCGTGTGTTAACAAATTTAATAAAACACATATAGCATAAGTAGAAACTTTAAATGTAATTTACTCAAAATAAAGGAAAAAATTTAAAAATCTGTAAATCTGCAAAACGGCTAAAAAGAAATACCTTTCAAATAATATATGTTTGGTCAAAATCGGGATAAAACGGTAGAACAAAACATCGGTCACAAGAAATCGCCTAGCCTATTAATATTATACATTCCAGAATATTTTAAAATAGCTCTTTGGTTCTGGGGTGCTAGCGCAGAACATGTTTTTTTCCAAATCTTACACATACCATCACCTACAAAAATCTTAAATTTGCCTTTACCAGTGTACATAACACGTCCTCAGACTTTTACGAGTATTTCTTTTAATCTGGTTACCAAATGACCTTTTCCTGGTATCGTGTGATTTTTTTTAAACAAGGACGAATGGCGTTTGGATAAATATTTCTGGCATCGTTTCTTAGAATATCATTGGGTAGTTTAACTGAGCTTCGCTTAGAATTTTTGAATTGTCTTCTGTCTACTTTCTTTTCAGTTCGCTTATGTATCGTTTTTGTGCGTGGTGATCTGGGAGTGTAGGCTACGTACCAGTGGCATTATAATTCATTTTATTTATTTTCCCAAATTTATTATTTTTCCAACTTCAAATAAGAATTTTCATTCTCTTTTTGACTAAACGACAACTTTTCTTAAGTTTTATTTGTTTCTCTAATTTAAAAAAATTTCGTAAAAATTATTCACCTAATTTGAAATTGGTCATTCTTAAAGTTTCCTATTTACTGACAAATATAAAAATATGATTCATTTTTTATTCCATTATAACAGTAAAAGCCACCAAATTAAGTCATCCGTAGACTCAAACTTGCTAGAAAAAGTATTCGTAGACTTGGAGATGAAAATATTAAATATTAATAAAGATTTTAATCAAATATTTTAAATTACGAACTTTTTACCTTTGATATATTTAGAATTTTACTTGTTTTTATTAAACTTACAGAGCTTTTCTACGTCAATATTTTTTTTGTTTACGCAGTATGGCAATTATAAATGCCAACGGCACACATAGGGACGAATAGCAACTGGTCCGTTCAAATTACAAAGTTCGATTGTTTGAGCTGGGTTTTTTTTAAATGTTCGTCTTGGATTTTCCCATCGATCCCTCTTTCGGGATTTTTGATTTCGGCTCACATTTTCTGGAATTTGTCTCCAAAAATAGTTTTTTTCGAAAAACAAAATGATTTTTGGCGCAAATGTGACTACGGAGCGCAAGAATGGTTTTTTTTTTCAAAAATTTTCAGCAGAGAATCTTCGATGTAATAAATACTAAAAAATTGCCTGTGTGAAACTACGGGGAAAAATTTTTAAGTTTTCATGTTTTTCAGAATTCTTGCATGCATTTAAAACATTTTTTTTTTTTTTTTTGAAATGACAAAAACTGTGTCTAAAAATTCTGAAAAAATTTGTGCGTATTCCATGAATGATTCTGAACACTTTCTATTTCATAAGTTTTCTTCCGAAAGTGCATAATTTTCCAGTAAAACTTCGCTTCTCCACGAAAAGTTTGGAAAATTATGACCTTTTTTGAGAAAAATTAAAAATTTTAAAATTTTCCCCGCAGTTTCACGCAGACAGTTTTATAGTATTTAACGCAATGATGTTTCTCAGCTGAATATGAATATTGAAAAACAAAATTTATTTTTGTTCCGAAAATAATTTTTTTTTCTAAAAACCAATTTTTGGAGACAAATTTCAGAAAAATGCGAGCCGAAATCACAAATCCTGAAAGAGTGATCGATGGACAAATTCAAGCAAACATTTAAAAAGAAAACCCAGCACAAACAGTTAAACTATGTAATTTGAGGTGAGGTGTAGAGTAATTTGAACATAACAGTTGCTTTTCGTCCCACAGTGCGGCGTACAGGTCTATTATATCGATTTTATTTTAGTGGAAGACAAAATTGTTTGTATAAAGTTGTTTTGATCAAATTATATTTCTTTTGGAAACTACATTTTGAGAAATCGGTGCTGAAATGAGGAGAAATCAATTCGTGAAATAGCTCGGATCATTCCGCATTGCAGTACGTCGTTTGAGACCACAAATCCACCAATCCAATTTTTTCAAAACCTCGTTCTGGTCGCGCCGAGAAACTAACTGAACGCGAAAATCTAACTATTTTGGCATCAGTAAAACAGAATCCCAGAATTACTGCGTTTCCCTGAAGATACTGTTCGAAAATATTAAAAAATCTGACTATCATGCTGGTGTATCATGTGGAAAGCCATTCATTTCCGATGTCATTAGAAAACAAGTAAAAAAAAAAGTAAGAAAATTATAGTCGGTCTAGACCGACTATACGATACCCTATACCATGGGTTTTGAGACCCCATCTCTTAGGCCAAACTAATTGGATATAGAAAATAAGCATAAACCAAATTTGAGTGGGATTGTTATTAATTTTGTTGCCTTTGAATATGAAAAAGTTCTTATATTGGATGCTATATTTATAAAGAGACGAGGACGACAAATGGACCGATCCTGACCATATTTGGTAAAGTCATTTATATTTTGCAAAAATATATAAATAACAAACTTGAGAAAAATCTGTGCAATATTTTTGTTTTTTTTTTTTTTTTATAGACTTACGTGAAGATCGGGCAGCAGCTTTTTATGTGGGCTATGACTAAGAATTGTCATATAGGGTTTATTTTTGGACTACTGATTAATGGGAGTAATAAACATAAACAAACCCAATTTGACCGAGTTCTATATGATAATTTGAATTTTATGACAATTTAAGTCGGTTTCATAGGGTTCATTTGTATGGGGACTAAGTCTGAACATGAACCGATTTTCACCAATTTATATAGCGTTCATGCTATGGCCGATAGACTCTTATATATCAAATTTTATTAAAATATATTCATATTTTTGAACTGTAATTTGATTACAAGGCTTACATGGACACACAGGCGGACGGACGGACAGACGGACATCGCCAAATCGACTCAGAAAGTGATTCTGAGTCGATCAGTAAGGTAAAAGATTGGTTTAAGTCAAATATTTTTGGTAGTTACAAACACCAGCACAAAGTCATTATGCCCTGTCCACTTAATGGTATAGGGTATAATAACATATGGACTTTGCAAATGAGTATGTAGAGAAAGCAAGTTTTGCAGTTTCGGTAGTAAGGGAAAAAAGTTAGATTCCCAAATAGTGAAACTGCATTAAGTAAGGAAAATATTTTGCCAACGGTTAAACACTGTGGAGGCGGTATTATGGTTTGGTTTGATAAACTCGTATTTATAGAGTCTATAATAGATAAAATTGGATACATAAAAATTTTAAAATAAAATTTAAAACAAAGCGCACGACAACTGGACCTTGTAGAAGATTTTTGGTTCCAATCGAATAATAAATCAAAACATTCAGCGTGAAATGACAAGCTTTAGTTGCTCTATAACACTAAAAACCAATCAAATCACCACTCCAATCACCCGATCTTCATCCTGTAGAGAATTGTGGGATTTATTGGAGCACAGAGTCCGTCAGCATAAAATAATCTCAATATACTCAAATGTTTAAAAGCATAATTTTCGATGAGTGGGGTAAAATATGTAAAGTGAATACTTTAAAGTTGACTAAGTCGAGGTTTAATCGGATCGCAGAAGGACTAAAGAGCAAACGATATCCTACAAGTTTCAAACTTAAGGGTGGGGCGTGGTAAGGTTTTAAAAGCGAAAAAAGGCTTTTTTCATTTTTTTTGAGGATATAAATAATGTTGATGTGATAATATAGTTTAACAGTTGAACAAAAATTTTCAATTAAATATTTAAATAAGTCCGTGACAGCAAATCTCCGGAGGTGTTGTTGTTTTGCGGTGAACATCATAACTCGTTACCGGATCATGTGAAATTAAAAATCGATATGCATTTAAAAGGTGACATGTTTCCCGAGGTAATCACGAAGAGTTTTTTTAATTTTTTGTTTTTTTATTTTTGCCAGCTTTTTGAAGTGAAAAACTCGATTTTTGGTATAAAATTTCGGTGAATTTGTTGTTAAAAATGGAAAATAAAAAAAACTCTTCAAAAGAATCGGTCAATTAGATTTTGAGTTATGATGTTCACGGTCTTCAAACATGTTCTTTGCGAGAAAATCAATTTAAAGTTTTTTAAAAACTAATTTATATACGATATACCGCTAATAGTGCGTTTACATCTAAGTAAAATCTAGTATATACGAGATTTCGAGTATATACTAGATTTCCCTTACAAAACAAAATCTAGCTCGTTACTAGATTTGTGCAAAATTTTACAAAATCTTGTCAAACTTGGGTACTACCAAATGATACTACTGTGTTTTTTTAATATTGTAGTAGAAAATTATAACGCAGTGACTGAAAAATTGACATTTGAAAACAAAAGCAAACAAGTTGAATAAAAAGGAAATAAAATATTAATTATTAACAAAAAATATTTAGTAATTGAAAAGTTATAACTTTTTATACTGACATCTGCTAAATAATAATTGCGGAAATTGAATTTGTTTTTATACCCTATACCACTATGTGGTTTGGGTATAATGACTTTGTGCTGCTGTTTGTAACAACCAAAAATATTTGACCTAGACCCATCTTTAATTATACCGATCGAATCAGAATCACTTTCTGAGTTGATTTAACAATGTCCGTCCGTCCGTCCGTCCGTCTGTGTGTCCATGTAAAGCTTGTAATCAAACTGCAGGTCGCAAATATGAATATATTTTGATGAAATTTGGTATATAAGCTTTTATCGGCCATGGGATGAACGCTGTTGAAATTGGTGAGAATCGGTCCATGTTCAGACCTAGCCCCCATACAAATTACCCATATGAAATCGACATAAATTGCCATAAGATCCAAATTGTCATATAGATCTTACTCAAATTGGGTTTGTATGCGTTCATTACATCCACTAATGAGTAGTCCAAAAATGATCCCTTTGACCCCATATAGAGCAGCTTCCCGATCTTCACTTAAATCTATTAAAAAACAAAACAAGTAAGAAAATTATAGTCGGTCTAGACCGACTACACGATACCCTATACCATGCGTTTAGAGGCCCTATCTCTCAGTCCCAACTAACTGGATATAGAAAATAAGCATAAACCAAATTTGAGTGGGATTTTAATTATTTTTTTCGGCTGCAGATATGAAAAAGTTCATATCGGATGCTATATCTATATGGGGACTAGGCCCAAAAATGGACCGATCCTGACCATGTTTGGTAAGGTCTCTTGTATTTTGCAAAAATATATACAAACAAAATTTGAGAAGAATCAGTGCAATATTCTTGTTTTTTGATAGATTAAAGTGAAGATCGGGAAGCAGCTCTATATGGGGCCTATGACTAAGAGTTGTCCAATAGGGATCATTTTTGGACTACTAATTAATGGATGTAATATATACATACAAACCCAATTTGACTCAGATTCGTATGATAATTTGCATTTTATGGCAATATATGTTGATTTCATAGGGGTCATTTGTATGGGGGCTAGGTCTGAACATGGACCGATTCCCACCAATTTCAATAGCGTTCATCCTATGGCCAATAGAAGATCAAGTACCAAATTTCGTCAAAATGTATTCATATTTGTGACCTGCAGTTTGATTACAAGCTTTACATGGACACACAGACGGACGGACGGACGGACGGACGGACGGACGGACGGACATCGTTCAATCGAATCAGATAGTGATTCTGACTCGATCGGTATAATTAAAGATGGGTGTAGGTCAAATATTTTTGGTTGTTACAAACAGCAGCACAAAGTCATTATACCCAAACCACATAGTGGTATAGGATATAAATATTGCACTGATTCTTCTCAAATTTTGTTTGTACATATTTTTGCAAAATACAAGAGACTTTACCAAACATGATCAGGATCGGTCCATTTTTGGACCTAGTCCCTTTATAGATATAGCATCCGATATGAACTTTTTCATACCTGCAGCCAAAAAAATTAATAAAAATCCCACTCAAATTTGGTTTTTGCTTATTTTCAATGTCCAGTTAGTTGGGCCTAAGAGATAGGGTTTCTAAACGCATGGTATAGGGTATCGTATAGTCGGTCTAGACCGACTATAATTTTCTTACTTGTTGCTGTTGCTGATTTTTTTGAGCAAATTTTCTATTTCAGTTTGTGCTTTTTTCATTTTTTATGCATAATATAATTATTAAATCTGTTTCTTTTTAGAATTTTCCATATTTCCATTTTCCTATTGTTTTTTTTATTTTTGGTATTTCTAGTTTATATGTTTCATTTTAATCAGCTGTTTATTGTTGTGGAAACAAAATCTCACAAAATGTCAAAAAAGTTCGATGTGAATGGTATAGATTTTGAAATAGATTTTAACTAAAATCTACTAGATTTTCCTCAGATGTAAACGCACTATAAGGAGGGTCGCTGGAAACGCTTTATCTTCTTTAGTTTTGCTCCGATTTACTTGTAGTTTTGACACTACAACTCTGTCGGGTTTTGAAACCTTACCCTAAGTAATATTAAATATAAATTTCGTTTTTTTGCATTTATATCTCAAATGTACGAATACTTTTTCTTGTGAATTTTTATACCCTATACCACTATGTGGTTTGGGTATAATGACTTTGTGCTGCTGTTTTGACTACCAAAAATATTTGACCTAGACCCATCTTTTATTATACCGATCGAATCAAAACCACTTTCCGTCTGTGTGTCCATGTAAACCTTGTAATCAAAGTACAGGTCGCAAATATGAATATATTTTATTGAAATTTGGTATATAAGCTTTCATCAGGCAGAGGATGAACGGTATTGATATTGGTGAAATTCCGTCCATGTTCAGACCAAGTCCCCATACAGACGACCCACAGTGGACCGTATTTTGAGAAGGCGGCCAAAAATCATTTTTTTTTTTGTTACCGATTTTAAAGTTATGTTATTCATTTGAAAGTAAATACTAGTCAACCTCGGGAGCCAAAAAATTGCGGCTTTCTCAGTATTTTGCTAAAATTAAAAATTTCTTTGTAAATTTTTATTTTTGAATGACTGTAACTTTTTGGATTTAAAGGATTTTGAAATGAAATAAATTTTGTATAATTTTGTGGCTTCCATACTATTAATGTTAAAAACGTTAAATCACTGAGTCATTCCGAAATTTAAAAAAAAATTTTTAAAAAAGGTCCACATTTTCCGAAAATCTCCTACTTAATAGAGCATAACTCCTGCCAGTCAAAAGCAGTCAGAAAAAATCTTGCACTCTTCTATAGTCCGGACCCTCCCCTATACTTCTATGCCCCATTATGCACCCGCCAGTTTCCGCCCGTGTGCACCAGAACAATTTTTCTGACCCATGGTTAGATATTTTCTGCAAAATTTATGAATACAAAAGTTGTCCACTATGTGGTTAGGATATATTAAGTTTGAGGTGATGTTTGTAAGTGCCAAAAATATTGGACCTTTATCCATCTTTTATTATACGGATCGACTCAAAAACACTTTCTGAGTCGATTAAACGATGTCCGTCCGTCCGTCTGAGTGTTATGAATACAAAAGTTGGTCGTACCGGTGCACCGCGGTGTATTTTTTTGCGTCTCGGTAGAGTTGTCAGGAGTTGTTATATACTTATAAAAAAGGGTTGAGATATAATGCGCTTAATTGTTACAGGTACATTTACATAGGTATCTTTCAAAAACATTAATAGTCTGAATTAGAGTTTTATAGTTTAAATACCTGACAAAATGGAAAACAATTTAAATAACAGGTAAAGGGTAAAAAAAAAACTATTGCGACATAACCCTTTAAGATATGAGCAGGTATGCTTCACCTTTTAAAAGGGGTTAGGGTGTGGGTTTTTTATGCTTCTAAAAGTGGTAATAAAAGATAAAAATTTTTATTTTACATAATTGCAAGAAAGAGTATTTATAATAATGTTTCCACAATTATTATTCATTACAATTTGTGCAATGGCTAAGTACTGTTACAGAGATCTGGCAGATATTTATTTTCAACGAAATGATGTAGATGATGTAATTTTGCACATAGTGAGCAATGACTTCTTTAAGAATTGTAACCTAGAAGACATTGAAATGCACAAAAGAAAAATTACTAATTTTGCATCGAATTTGAAAAGACGGTACATTGAATGCTCTCATAGTAAGGCAAAGATGTACAAACGTTACCAAGACTGGTTAATAAAGGAACTTATTTTTGAGAGTGCATCTACAACTGCCAACGAAAGTGGAAAAAAGGGTCGACCAGCAAAACCAATTGACGGATGTAGTGAAAGATCTCGAAGGCGCAAGCTGGAGAATATCAATGAAGAAATTTCTCAAAGAATTATTAAGGATTCATTTTTGCACCAAATTCAACCAACCCAAAATAAAAAATAAATAAAATTGAAATAATTGAAAAAATAGTAGAAGCGAGCCCAAGGCGCACAAAGAGCATTTTGAAAAACATTCCTACACCAATTGAAGATAAGAAATTTACGCCGGAAGAAGCGTTCGCCCTATTTTTGGATTTGAAATTGACAAAAAATCAATATAAGTAATTGCGGAAGCGAACCAATGAAAAGAATTGTGCGATTTTTCCAGAGTATCGAGATTTAGTTTCTGCCAAAAAAGAATGCTTACCTTCACAATCTGCTATTAGTGTCACTTCAACATCAGCAGAAATAAAATTGCAAGATCTCCTTGAACATACTGCAGAACGATTGCTAAATACGCTTGATACTGATCATTTAAAAAAAATTGGTAATGGCAGCATTACATTAATTTCTAAATGGGGATGTGATGGATCCTCTGGTCAGAAACAATACAAGCAATTTAATGCCGAAAATTCATCAGATGCTAATTTATTTATGGTATCTTTCGTTCCATTGCGCTTAACAAAAAGGTATAGCGTCTTAGAGCCGTCAACTAGTAGAGCAACAGAAACTGATATATATGAAAAATGAAATTCCTTCTTCAACAAAGTATTGCAGACCAATAAAATTTGCATTCAAAAAGGAAACCAAAGATGTCATAACTGAAGAAGTTCAAAAAATAAAAGATCAAATTAAGGAACTTCAACCAGTAATATATAAATTTGATGACCAAAACATTGAAGTATATTTTAAAATGTGTCTCACAATGATTGATGGAAAAGTTTCACAAGCTTTAACTTGAACAAAGTCAACGTCAAGCTGCATTATATGCCAAAAGACATCAAGTCAATTAAGCCAACCCCCACCAGAAGACGATAGTTTTAAGGAAGCCTACGAATTTGGAATGTCCCCTCTTCATGCTAGAATACGTTTCATGAAGCATATTCTTAAATTGGGTTATGATTTGGAATTTGGTCCGTTAGGCGAAACAGTGAGAAAAAACTAAGAAAATGAAGAAAAAAGAAAGCAAAAAAAACAAATTCAACAAAAATATCTACAGCTAGGCTTTGTAATCGACCAACCAAAACAAGGAGAAGGAAACTCAAATGATGGAAATACTGCAAGGAGATTTTTTTCCGATCCAGAAACTCCAGCATCTATCACCGGTGTAGATCATGAATTAATAAGACGATTCAAAATCATATTACAAGTTCTAGCATGCAGCAGAAAGATAAATGCAAAAAAATTTGGAAAGTACGCCAATAAAACAGCTATATTTTAGAACGAAAATTACTCTTGGAGATATATGCCATCCACAGTTCATAAAATTTTGTACCATGGGGAACAAATAATTCAAAGCAATATGCTACCAATAGGAGATCTATCTGAAGAAGCGCAAGAAAAAAGGAACAAAGACTACAGATTCTTTCGCGAGCACAACACAAGGAAAATGTCCAGATGTTGTACTAATGAAGACCTTATCACTATTTTGTTGTGCACTTTAGATCCATATATGTCCAACATTCGTCAAAAATGGAAAACTACCTCTATTGAATTAGACGAAGAAGCTAAACAACGTCTAGTAGATGAAAATCAAGGCTATTTAGAAGAAATTTTTACTAAAATTGGTTGATTTAAAGTACTTTTTCATTACACTAACAATAAGTTACACCTTTTTTATATAGTTAAAAAATTTTCTTGATTTAAAAATTTATATATTTTGTAAATTTACAATAAAAATTATTATATTTCATAAATTTACCATAAAAATTGATATAGAAATATTTAAAAAGACAATAAAAAAAAATTTAACTAAAGCAAAAACAAACGAGTTTTTCATTGAAACTTCTCTATCTTGAACCACTATGAGGTAAGTTTTACGTTCGCTGCTTAATAAATTATATTTTAACTCGGGATATTTAAAAAAAGAAAACAACCTTTGGCCCTTGTGCACATTAGGACTAATAAGTTTACGGGGACCAAAGTTTGGCATTTTCTGAAAAAATTAACTTAAAAAATTGTTAAAAAGTATTAGTTGTAAAATTAACTGAAAAAATAAGGCATTATATTAAAAAAAAAAAACCTTTTTTTACCTTTTAACACTTCACTTTTGTACTAAAATTCAACTACAAATGAAAATGTATTTTAAACCCTCCGTAACTTTTTTTTATTTTCGGTCGAGAATTACGTTTTGTAGCGAAACTTAAAGGCTAAAGTCTCACCTACCAAACAAAAAAAAAAAAAAAAACCGCATATCAAAATTCCAATCCAATCAAAAGTTATAGATTTTTGACCGCCTTCTCGTCAAATGGTCCACTGTGCGACCCCTATGAAATCGACTTAAATTGCCATAAGATCCAAATTATTATATAGATCTCGGTCAAATTGGGCTTGTATGTGTTTATTACATTCATTTATCAGTTGTCCCAAAATTAATCCCATATGGCAATTCTTTGTCATGGCCCCCATATAAAGTTGCTTCCCTATTTTCACTTCAATATATCAAAAAACAAAAATATTCCACAGATTTTTCTCAAATTTGGTTTGTATATATTTTTTCAAAATATAAGTGACCTCAGGATAAGTGGTCAGGATCGGTCCATTTTTCGACTTAGTCCCCATGTTAAAATTATTAATAATTAGTTCGACCGAAGAGATAGGGTCTTTAATCCATGGTATAGGGTATCGTATAGTCGGTCTAGACCGACTATAATTTTCTTACTTGTTTCTTTTTAACGTTTTTTACCTTAATAAATTTTGTTAACGGCATCATTAAAAAAAAATGTATGTTAAAAATGTTTAAACCTAGTTATAATGGGTTTGTGCTGATCGACTCCGAATTATTTTCTGAATCAATTTAGTTATGTCCATCCGTCCGTCTGCGTGTCCATGTAAACCTTGTAATCAAACTTCAGGTCGCAACTAAGAATATGTTTTGATGAAATTTGTTATATAAGCTTTTATCGGCCATAGGACAAACGCTACTGATATTCATGTTCAGACCTAGTTACCATACAAATAACAACTATCACACCGACTAAAATGGTCGTACGATCCAGATTATAATATATATATATCGATAAAAGTTGGTCTATGCCTATCACTAATCAGTAGTCCGAAGACGAACCCTGCAGGACCATTTTTAGTCACTTAAATGTATTTAAAACAAAAATATTGAATAGAGTTTTTAAAATTTATTTTATATTTGTCTTTGAGAAAAGTAAATGACTTTACTAAATATGGTCATGATCAGTACACTATGTGGTCAGGGTATAATAAGTTTGTGGTGATGTATGTAACAACCAAAAATATTTTACCTATCTGTCGACTGAGAATCATTTTGTGAGTCGATTTAGTTATGTCCGTCCCACCGTCCATTTGTGTGTCCATGTAAACCTTGTAATCAAACTACAGATCGCAAATATGGATATATTTTGACGAAATTTGTAATGCAAGCTTTCATTGACCATAGGATGAAATTTGATTTATTCTTATTTTCTATATCGAATTAGTTGGACCTTATTTTTATCGTAGTACCTATTACAGTTTTAATTTAAGGTGTACGAATACTGTTGCTAGCAAGTGTATGTTGTATTTAAAAATGTAATGTATTTTCCGTTTTTCTTAATTAACTCATTTTATATTTATCAGACTTCTTTTTATTAACGATTTTATATATCTATATAATATTAATAGGCTAGACGATTTCTTGTGACTGATTTTTTGTTCTACCGTTTTATCCCGATTTTGACCAAACGTATATTATTTGAAAGGTATTTCTTTTTATCCGATTTGCAGATTTACAGATTTTTTAATTTTTTTCTTTATTTGGAGTAATTTGCATTTAAATTTGTTACTAGCACATAATAATACAATGCTATGTGTATGTTTATTAAATTTGTTAATGCGTTTGTAATAAAAATGAGTTTGTTTCTTTGTGTTGATTTGTGAATTGGCTATAATTAATTAGCATATTTTTAGGGTCTTTATTTAATAAAAAAGTAAATTTTCCTTGAATTTGCGCTCGAATTTCGAGGGCTGGAATCTGCTGGTTTCTATTAAAATAATAATCATAAATTTAACAAATTTCAATAAAATTACATTATGTCCTATAAATAGCGTAGATTTATATGAATACTCTTAAGAGTGTTAACTTAAGTTCGATTGAATTTGTTAAGGCTCCTTCCCATTTCCATTGTCTATTTTTAGATAATTGCAATAAATTTCCAAAATTTAAAAAAACATCTTTATTTAACACTCATTGTTTTATCAACACAGTATGGGTTTGCTATTGTGTTTAAAACCACAAATTTGAAATCTACGTGGCGCTTTTGCTATAAAATAAACTGTTGTCTCGACATTTGCCTAGAAATGAAGGAAATCATTAATTAGGTCATTTTACCAATAACAATAAATATAAATAAATATTTACTCTTCCGACAAGATCATTGCCTGAAACCTCATGATTGTCTGGATAGTAAACAGTTTCAGGTCTGGCCCCAGCATGTTTCAAAAAAATATAAAATAACAATAATATTTTTAAATTAAACATAAACGATTTCATAGTGTTTGTTTGTAAAATTTTTGTTGTTCAAAAGACGTTTTTCTTTTTTTTTTTTTGGTGATAATTAATTAACACTTTAATCGTTTTCCGTTATGTCTGTAGCCACAATTTGGTGGTGGTATAAATATTGATTTATTGCGACGATGATGCTATTAAGGAAGAGATTGAATATATCAATATAATTTCTTTAATTAATACTGAGCTATTAGACTCACTTTTTTTATATTAATAGTGGATTCAAAATCAATTGGATTTGTGGTGTTCCGTATAATACTTGTATTATTATTAGTGTTATTGCAATGGTTTCTATCTAGTTCGTTGGCTTTCAATAATCCACATATAATTAATATTATAATAAGTTTTATAAACATTTGGTGTTCTCTTTTGAAACATTAAAATATAACTGATTACATTGGCTAATTTTACCCATGTTGTATTTCAATTCCAACTGATAACGCAGTCAAGCTTATGGTTTTATTAACCCTCAAGCCACGATATTTTTTTGCAATCGTAATTTTACAGAATTGTTGGCATGAAAATTAAAAGAATAAAAAATAATGATGCGTACAATGTCTTGTTAATGTTTTTGTCTGGTAATTAAAAATACATAATATTGATTAAACCATTGCCTGTTAATGGGTTAGAAGTGAACTATGAGACTTAAAATATATATTCGAAATGGTACTTTATTTATCCGGCAAAAAAGACCATCAAATGAAATGAAAAGATAACAAACTAGTTAATCTGGCTATGGTGAAAATGGGAGCAGCATCAATAAATTTAACCCTTAAATGCAAAATGTAGCCATTTGGAAAAAAACCATTTTTTTTAATTGCAAAAAACTTTTCTGGTTAAATAATGCTATTTTGCTCATAACAAACTTTTGAGTACGCATTATATAAACTGGTAAAGAATTATTCGATTAATCGAATAAATAAATAAAAAAAACCAAGTTCAATCGAACAACTTAAAAATCATGATTTTCAACTGATAAATAATTCGATTGATTTTTATCGATTAAGGTAAACCTTTAGTACCATTTTTAAGCAATATGCGGGCACGGAGGAGTGTGAAAATTTGCTTAGTTATAGTTCATGGGGAGGAGAAGCTGAGAATGATAAAATTTATGTTTAATCTGTCTTAAAAATATATTAAATAAAATAAAATAAAATATTTATAATAATTCGTTACTCCCTGTTAATGCGAATGATTTAAATTATATATCAAACGCTCTGTGTTGAATTGTGAATTGCTAAAATTGATTAACATACCTTTAGGCTCATTTAAATATTCATAAATTTTATATATAAGCGCCCCGGTAGGTGAGTAGGTAGCGTGCTCGCCTATCATGCGGCGTCGTGGGTTCGATTCCCACCAGGGGCTTTGGTCTGTCGCTGCAAAAAGAAAAAAAAAACTAGAAAAAATTAGAATGTGCAGACAAGCCACTCGGCTTCGCGGAACTAGGCTTAAAAAAAATACCGGTGAACAATGGTAGTGTCTTTGAAGCCGTTTATAAATTAAATGAATGAAAAAATAATATTTCCGAGAATTTGCACTCGAATTTCGAGTGCAAGTTAATTATAATGGGTTTGTTAATAAATAATTTTAAAGGAGCCTAAAGCTATACTAATCAATTTTAGCCAATTCACAATTCAACACGGGTCTATTGATATTTATAATAAACACACATTCAGTATGTGTTTTATGTATATGTTAATAGCAACTTTTAATGAGCATTACTCCAAAAAAATTTTCCGGACAGTGGAAATCAGTAAATCTGGTGGACAGCTAAAAAGAAATGCTTTTCAAATGAGGTATGTTTGGTCAAAATCAGTTATTAACTACAATTTTTATTTTGGTCACAAGAAATCGCCTTGTCTATTATATTATAGATATTTTTTTATCTTTAATAATTCAAAACTCTTCTGAATTTTTATACCCAATACTAGTAATGAGTTTATGCTGGTGTTTATAGCTATTTACCAAGAATATTTGACCTAGATCTATCTTTTATTATACCGATCGACTCAGAATCACTTTCTCAAACGATTTAGCTATGTCCGTCCGTGTTTCTGTCGATCCGTCCGTCTGTGTGGTCATATAAACCTTGTAAACAAACTACTGGTTGCAAATGTTTTTAAGAAATTTAGTGAGCTTTTATCGACTACTGACTACTGACCGACTTAAATGGTCGTACGATCGTATCGAAAAAAGTTGGTGTATGCGTGTCTTTTATACGCCCTAATCAGTCGTCTAAAAATAAACATTGTAAAACTATTTTAAGTCATAGGCCCCATGTAAACCTGATTCCTGAAATGTATTTAAAAACAAAAACAAATTTGAGAAAAGTAAAACTTTTGCTAAATATGGTCATGACCAGTCCATTTTTTTGTTTTTACCTAAACTCCATACAAAAATAACATCAAATACGTTACTTGTTCATATCTTCACTCCACAAATTAATAACAATAGCAATAAAAAATTTGGTTTATGCTAATTTTCTATATCCAATTATTGCCTCAGCAAAGTTGATTTCAAGAGCCTCTTCGAAAGGTATGGTAAAGGGTTCTAGAACGACTATTTCCTTACATGGTCTTTTTTTAATGTTTATCAATTTCATTTAAATTAGGAAAAATAAAAAATATATTGTCTTATTTTTTTTAAGATTTTACGTTTATTTGTTTAATTTCTTTTAATTTTTTTTTTTATAAAAAATTACTGGGATATTTTAATATTTTTCTTTTAAAAAAATATAAAATAAGATATGAATTTATTTTATTTAAAGTTTTTGTGTGTATTTGTTTGAATTATTTTGAAAAAACATTTTGTAGAATTTTTAAAACTCGCTTGATCGATCAATAAAAATATTTAAAAAAAATATTTTTTATAATAATGTTGCATATATATTAAAGTTCGTGAGAAAATAACATAATCTTTCCTTATATTTTGCGAATTAAGTTTTAGGGGTTGCTACCGAGTCTTGCAATTTGTTTTTTGCTTTGTAAAAAGTTGCTGCATTTCCGTATTTTTCCTTTTGTAAAAAAAATAATTTGGATTTTTTGTTGCAATGGATTAAAGCGTTTTTGCGAAAAAAAAAAAACAAGAATTTACTGTGGCCAAATGATAAGGTGACTTTTTAATTTATAGATTTGGTTGATATTTGACATCTGTCCAAATTTCGTGTCAATATCATTATTGGTTACGCTTTTTTTAATCAAATAAAAAAGAATTTAATTAAATTTTGGAAGGCCTCCGATGACCAGTCTATACCTAAAATATGTGTTTACTAGTGGTATAAAATATTCCAAGAGGGCAGAAAAAGCAATGAAGACAATGAGAAACGAGAAGAAACATCAACTGATGAACAACTTGTGAAGGAAATCAAAACACCAGGTGCTCAAAATTCATCTTGTTGATACTATAGATTCTTTAACACAGATAACGCCGGAAATTTTTTTTTTTTATTTGAAAATTTTTAATTTTTATTTCGAAACTTAAATCTCCATGAGTTTCTAAACATTTTTAGTTATATAACTTTTTTCCCTTAAACTCACATTTTCCTTGGAATCGGGTGTGCTTTTAAAAGGACAGTAGCTAGATTTGGGTATAATAACTTTGCGCTGATGTTTGCAATAGATGGGTCTATTGTTATCACTTTCTGAGTCGATTTAGCAATATCTGTCCCTCAGTGTGTCCACGGTCGCAAATATGAATATTGTGTGATGACCTTTGGTATATAAGCTTCTATTGACGGACGTATAAAGTATAGTCCAAAGTATAAATGATAATAATAATAGTAAAGCCCAGCACTCGAAATTCGAGTGCAAAATCAAGGAAACTTAATTTTTTCATTCAATTTTTTTTTAAAATGTTTTTTTAATCTATATATATTAGGCCGGGTCGATTTGTGGGGAGGCAAAAAAATCGCCCATTGCTCAGTGAAAATCGTATTCTAGCGATCAAAATAAGAAACTTTGCCGAAGGAACCATACCTCTAAAACGAATTCTGATGTCCCAACTTTTGACCTGTCTGTCTGTCTGTCTCACTTTGACCCATTTAGAGTGCCCCAATCGAGTCCAAATGTATGATTGACCCCCTAACTTTGGAGGGCCGACTCACTCATGCCAGTGGCACACCCCCTGGAACTCCCCTGGGTTATTTATTATTTTAGTTATTTCATAACTATGTAATAATAAATTATTACAAAATTATATTAAGTAAGCACTAGCTGCTAAGGCCATCGGCTCAAGGATCCGTCATATATACTTATATCAATAAAATTTGATTTATATGTGTATTATGTAGTGGGTACTAATCAGTGGTTTAAAAATAATCCAAGTGCGCCAATTTTTAGTCATAGTCCCCATATGACGCTGATTCCCGATCTTCAGATAAATTATCAAAAATATAAATATTGCCAAGGTTTTCCTCAAATTTGTTTTATTTAAAAAAATAATTTACTACACATAATATGGTCATATGGTCCATTTTTGACATAGTTCCCATTTAAAAATAACATCAGAAATGAACTTTTTCATATATGCACGCCACACATTGATAACAATAGCACTAAAATTTGATTTCTGTTTATTTGCTATATCCAGTGATTGTCCAGTATAGATGTTATAGGCCGATTATAATTGTACCCTATACCACTATGTGGTTTGGGTATAATGACTTTGTGCTGCTGTTTGTAACTACCAAAAATATTTGACCTAGACCCATCTTTTATTCTACTGAATCACTTTCTGAGCCGTGGCGATTTTTAAATCGACGCGCCCTAATATATATAAAGGTATGAATATTGAAATAAAATTCATCCTAAAGGTATGCTAATCAATTTTAGCAATTCACAATTCATTATATACGACTATAATGAAATTCGAAGAATTATAGAATAACCAATTCACAATTCATTATATACGATTATAATGAAATTCGATGAATTGTGAATTAACTGAAAGTGCTTAGCATACCTTTAGGCTCTTTTAAAATTATTTGATACGTCTTTAAATCAACAGGATCTAACGAATTATTAGAAACATTTTATTTTATTTAATGTAATTTAATATATTTTTAAAACAGATTGAACATAAATTTTATCATTCTCAGCTTCTCCTCCATATGAACTATAACTATGCCAATTTTTACACTACTCCGTGCCTTCATATTGCTTAAAAAGGCAACTAAAAATTTACCTTCACTTATTAATATATAGATAAACAAATAAGAAAATTATAGTCGGTCTGGACCAGCTATACGATACCCAATACAATTGTTTAGGGAACCTATCTCTTCGGTCTAACTAATTGGATATAGAAAATAAGCATAAACCAAATTTGAGTGGCATTTTTATTAATTTTTTTGGCTACAGATATGAAAAAGTTCATATCGGGTTTTATATTTATGTGGCGACTAGGTTGAAAAATGGATCGATCTTGACCATATTGGGTAAGGTCACTTATATTTTGAAAAAATATATACAAACCAAATTTGAGAAAAATCTGTGCAATATTTTTTTTTTTTGATAGATTGAAGTAAAAATCCGGAAGCAGCTCTATATGGGGCCAATGACTAAGAATTGTCCTATAGGGATTATATTTGGACTATTGATTAATGGATATAATAAACATATACAAACCCAATTTTTCTGAGATCTATATGATAATTTGGATCTTATAGCAATTTAAAGAGGGAAAAATTTCTCGGCACACTGTTTTACGGACGTCTTATTATTAAAAGGCTATACTAACTTCTTTAACACGTTGTGGACAGCGTAGTTTTTTGTATTTCGCTCTATGTGGCAGCAGCAAAAGTCATACGTTGCTCTATCTGGCGGCATCTTGCACAAAAAATTTTGTTTCGCAAAACAAAACAAAAATTGGAGAAAACAACAAAGGCGATGTGGGCTACGGGTGCACAGTGGGCGAAAAGGCTCATCTGGCAGCGTTTAATTAATAGCGCTTAGCGAAAACTTTTTTTCGTTTGTGATTTTTTAATTGAAAATAGATTAAGCTACAATATTAAACAAAAAACATTTTTTTAAATATATTTATATTTTTTTTTGTGAAAGTTGCAAATTTTTTCATATTTTAGACATTGATTATTTCATTCAGGAAAACATGATAAAGTTAATATATTAAATGTTTCACATTCTTTTGGGATAAAAATAAAAATTAAACTATATTATTAAAAATAGTTTTTTAAACATTTATTTATTTTTTTGAAATTTTTTTTTTGTTGAAATAACTATTTTTGGCCTTTTTCAGTCTTAATATAATTAAGTTGTTTTCATAACAAAAATTTAATTATAATGAAAAAAAAAAACAATACTAATAACAATAGTAATAACAGTTTTTTATTCCGATTTGGAGCTACTAAATGAATCTTAGGTGCATTGTACACAATGTTCTGACTTATAAATAGCAATGAGATTCTGGTCACTCTGTTCAGCAAAATTAAATTCAAATATCGAAGAATGAGTTTTAACGATGCGCTTAACAATATGATCCACCACCATATGTTACAAAGGCATTTGAGCTGAATAGTTCGTAAATTGGACTCCATTTGGGTAACATATTTTTTTCCAATACGCAACTTGTATGAATGCTTGGTATAATTACCATCTAAAAATAATGCTAGAGTATCGTCTGGCGTATATGGAATCGGAAGCCTTGCATTTGATGCCAAAAAAGATTTAATTTTTTTTGCAGTACCTTCGTCATTAGCCATTGAAACAAGTATCGACGTACTTTGTTTTCGAGCTTTTTATAAACTGCACGTTGTAGCTAGTACGGGGTGTTTCCTCAACAATTTGGGAAACTTTACTGAATTTCGTTTTATTGGAGCATTCGTCAAACATCTTATCGGGTCTTCCACGATTATTCAATGGATTAACTAATAAAAATTGTCCGTCTCACCACTCCTTGTTGTTTTCTTCAAATTTGTAGCTGCTTCTATGGTTGAATTTCCATTTCTCAGCCAATTTTACAAAATTTCTAATTTTTTTGCTTACTAGAAGAATTTCATTAGCGTTTTACATGTTGATATAAATTATATATAAAATTAATAGGCGATTTCTTGTGACCGATGTTTTGTTTTACCGTTTTATTCCGATTTTAACCAAACGTATATTATTTGAAAGGTATTTCTTTTTGACCGTTTTGCAGATTTACAGATTTTTGAATTTATTCCTTTGTTTTGAGTGAATTGCAATTAAAGTTGTTACTAACACATACATAAAATTATACAATGCTATGTGTCCCAGTATGCGTTGAAATATTATTTCTCCAATGTTTGAGAAAAGTTAAGTTCTCAAATTGATGTCCAATGTAATTCTCAACTTGAGTTTAACAATTTTTCTCCTTGTTTGCTTTTAACTTGACATCAAGTTGAGACTTAACATTTTTTCCTATCTTTGAGAAATATTTTAACTCTCAATTGGATATCCAACACTTTTCTCCACTTGAGACCAAACATTTTTTCAACTTGAATACGATTTGTGTTAAGTTTGAGATATTATTTAAATATGTCATAAATAATAAATTAAATTAAAAAATACCAAAAAAAATACAAATAATTAATTGATATATTTTTAATTATTTCTACTTTTTGTCGAATTTTTTAATTTAAATTCTTACTTATGACATCTTTAATATGAATATTCATAAAATGTACAAATAATTAATTCATTTATTTTTAATTCTAAATTTAAAAAAATATTAACATGTACATAATAATGTTAAATATGTAATGAAATTAAATTGAAACATTAACAAAAAGTACATTGTTTTCATTTCTAAAATTAGTATAATTTTTTGAATATGGCAATTCCGTACCTTTCATATGATCCTGATCGGAGAAATTTCTTTGCTATCAAGTTGTGAATCACAAATTTCTCAATTTGATGACTAAGAAAATCACCATATAAAAAATGTGCCTTTTAAGTTGAGAAGACTATAATCGGACTATTGAGGTGCATTTGAGAATTAACGTTGGAGATTTGAGAAATGTATTTGATCTCAAATGCACCTCAAGTTGATAGCAAACAAAAATGTTTGTTGGGGTGTGTTTATTAAATTTGTTAGTGTGTTTGTAATAAAAATGAGTTTGTTTTTTGTGTTGATTTGTGAATTGGCTATAATTGGTTATCATACTTTTAGGGGCTTTATTTAATGAAAAAATAAAATTTCCTAGAATTTGCACTCGAATTTCGAGGGCTGGAATCTGCTAGTATTATGATATATATGACTTTCAACTGCAGAAAATTTTTTAGTAGGCACGGCTCGTTGGGCGGTATTAAATAAAGCCTCAGGAAATAAGGCCCCAAAACGAAAATGAAATATGGCCCCAAAAATTGTTAATAACGCAACAACAAAGATATTTGGGGTGTTATTTCCTTTTTCGGGGCTTTATTTCATTCTTTTTATTGGGGTTTTAATTCATAATGAAATAAAGCCCCATTTTCAAAAAATAATAATATCCCAACATTATTTTTGGGGTTTTATTTCATTTTCTCTAAAATCAACATTCTTCAAGAATTCATGTTAAATACCGTTAAAATTACTGTACGTATTGCAAAAGCATTTATTAAAATTGTTACAAAGCGATCAGTTTGTGATTTTAAGTCGCGTGAAGTGAACGTCAATTTGGTTTATCCGCGAGCAAAATTACTGGGATGCTGCTCAGTAGCATGTCCCGAATTATTTTTTTTTTTTAGCTTGTTGGGGATTTAGGACCCTTTTACGAGAAAAATAGCAAAAAAAATTTTTGAACAAAAAACCAGATGGCTACCGGATCGTAAAGATTGCAATGCTAGTGCATTTAAAAAAAAATATTTTTGATTTTCAAAAAATTGTCGCCAAAAGTAGCGTAATACAGAGTACATTCCGGAAAAAATATTAATAAAATTCCCGTAGAGCAATTTTGGTGCAGCGGTGCATCTTAAAGATGGAAAGTGAGTATATATTTTTTTTTCTTTCTTTCTTTCAAGCTAAGTTAGTCTCAAAAGCTGCGCAAACTAGAGAATATTACTAAAACTATTTCAAAAAATGTGATAGAGCTTTTCTGGTCCAGCGCACAGTTTTTGAGACTAATTAAGCTTGAAAGAAAGAAAGAAAAAAAATATATACTCACTTTCCATATTTAAGATGCAACGCTGCACTAAAATTGCTCTACGGCAATTTTATTAATATTGTTCCCGGAATGTGCTCTGTATTGCGCAACTTTTGCAGTTAATTTTTTGAAAATCAAAAACATATTTTTTTTTTCAAAATGCACTAGGATTGCAATCTTTAGGATCCGGTAGCCATCTGGTTTTCTGTAGAAAAATTTTTTTTTGCTATTTTTGCTGTAAAAGGCTCCTAAATCCTCATCTTTTGGGGGGGGGGGGCAAGCATTTTCAAATTGGAAAAAATAACGAAATCGGGACGGGCCACTTGTCAGTATTTAAATACTTAGATAATTTTGTTATATAAAAATATTGCTTTGAAAATAAAAAATACATTGCTACTCCAGCAATTTAAAGTTACCGAGTTTAGAGTTTTATGGTGAAAAATTTTTTTTGAGTGTAAATCGGTTGAAAGTAAAAATTCGCGCGAATTATTTTCAGTTGAAGAAATATGAAATAATTTTTTATTTTATTACTTAACTCGAACAATTTTCAATAAAGGATATATAAACTAATTTGTTATTTTATTATTTAACTTACAGATTCGGCAGTAGAGTTTAAAATGGGGTCTTATTTCATTTCAGCAAATGGGGCGTTATTTCATTTTTTTTCGATTTTATTTCATTTCGTTAGGGCTTTATTTCGTTTCTAATATTGGACATTGTTTCATTACGAAATAATGCCCTATTATTGGGGCCTTATTTCACTTTCGTTTTGGGGCCTTATTTCCTGGGGCTTTGTTTCATACCGCCGGCTCGTTGCGCCATAGTAAATAAACTTCTCGTCTGAGCTCCGACATTGTTCCTAAAAAATGCAATATCTTGTACAGTTGCAATATCTTGTACAAGACAATACAATAATTTTAAAAAAATATTCTAGCGCGAATACCCACGAATATCAGAAGTTCCCATGAATATCGGAAGTCTTATTATGGCTTAAGCAGTTAGTGGTATAGTCAACTTTAACTATATTTTTTTCTACAAAACTTAAGCACAGGTCATAACTAAAAGCTTTTTTAGTTAATAAATATCTCTTAACTATAAATTAATTGAGACAAATGCAACTTTAGAGAAAATTTGGCAATGCCGAGAAAACACGTGTTAAAGCTTTGTGATGCACCGGCTGAAACATATGTTGTGTTTGACAGCTGTTCAACTAGATCATTTCAATCAAAATAGAATCGATATATAAGTTCAGTGGTATATTCGTATCGATAGAGACACAACTTTGGCGTAATTAAACACTCTAAAAATTGTATTTCGCCTACAGTGCGGTGGTACATACTGCCCTCAATGTGTTAAAGAAAAACTTAATATTGCGAGGAAAAAAGCAGCTGACTCAAATCGTTAAAAGTACAGAAGGTGTCGGATCGAAACTCCAAGAAGAATTTCAAAAACTTAAAGTAAAATCATCAACAAGTAAGAATGCTGCATTGTGGAAGATGAAACATACGACTTAGCGACTTCTCATACCCGCTAATAGAGGGAATACTCGTATTGGTGAAGAATTTAAGACACAAAAAAAAACCGATGTTACTGAACTTTTTTTAGTTTAGCAGGCTATTCGTAGTTTTCAAAAAAGAAGCAGATCATATATGATTATATATCACGATTAATATCTATTTATACATTAAAGAATACTTGCAAAAGAGACTATTTCCATTCCATTCTTAAAACAGTATAGAGTATCTACGATTTTTTTTACCTGATCTTGCATCATTTCATTACAATAAATCGGTAAATAATAAGAGTTACGAGTCCACCCAAGTGTCCAGAACTAAGGCCCACAGAAACATAATGGGCTCTTGCAAAAAGAGTGAGGGAAAGCACAAGCCAATTCGCCAACAGTGATCCTTTTGGTCCAACAAAATGACCACTGAAAGCAAAATAAGGACGCTTGTGGGAAGTATTCATGAAAAACTTAATATTTTCTTACAAAACAATTAATTTTATAAAATAATATATAATATTTTAATTTAAATATTTTAATAGTAATTTTAATTAAATTCGGTTGTTTTGTTAACTAGTTGTTCTTTATGTTACAATTTTTATAGGCGCAATCCTTTCATGTATAACTTATCCTTTGATCTATGTCGTATAAATATATTATATATAATAAAACCTTTCAGCCTATAGTTATTTTCCTTCTGGCTAAAAATCTACTTCCAACATGTAATTTATTCTATTATTCTTTATATTTTCCTAATGAATTGCAAAAGTTTCTTATAGTAATTTACCTTTTTTACTGCATTGGAATTATGAGGTAAAAATCTTAAGTGTTTTCTGCCATACTACAATTAGTTTGTAAAACAGCCTTTTACTGAAAAGAACAACTTTACAACTGTGGTAAATTATAAAGATTTCACATAAATATAAAGCACATTGATGAATAGCGTGTAAAAATGGTGGAAGTATGTTACAAGTCAATTACTGCTCTATAAAGGATGAAATATACAAAAACAAACGATTTGTTTTAAAATAAAAAACAAAATAAATAGGGTTTTTTAAATTACATACATATGTCTCTATTTTTTGTTAATAATATCTATAATAATTCGGTAGATTTATTAATATTTTAAACTTCAATGGTACACAGAATTTCGAACTTTTTCACAAATTGGCCTCGTTAATTTTTCTATGGCCCCTTCATCAACTTTTGTAGCCGCAAGGTTTCACTTCCACTACGAAAATCTTGTGATAGATATTCTGTCTTCCTAAGCACATCTTTAGCAATATAGACGAATATTGTTCAATTGGTCGTAATTCTGGACAGTTTGGTGGATGTTGTTCAACAAAATCAACAACATTATTTTGAAATAGTGACATTTGCCTAAGTCTGGCCAAAATAATCACCCCTGTTCTTGAAACCACTATCACAAAAAAAAACTCGTAAATGAAAAAATACTTAAATCTACGAGTTTTTTGCTGTTCTCTAATTTCAATAAGAATATTTTTTCTCGTTTTAATTCACATCGAAAAGGCTTTGTGAAATCAAAACAAATGCCCTTTTTTTCTACTAAACAGGTCTTAAGAGATATAAAAAACTAGTTGATATTTAAACTCTAACATGTTTTTTATTGAACCTTGTCATTATTTTAAAAAATTAGACATTAATTTTATGAAAAAAAAAAACGATTTTAAAAAACGTCTACATTTTGCGCTGATTTAAAAAAAACTCGTAATAAGTGGTCGATGTTAATAAAACACACTTTTTGCGATTACACAATCTATTTTCCATTATAATTTTTGCAATTATAAAGGTGCGTTCAGACTACGCAAATATTTGACCAAATAAACGTAACCCCTAAATAATGTATAATTTTCCTTGTATAATTTTCATTAAGTTATACAATATATGATATAGAATATAGTTAAATATATTAAATATTACTAATGTAATAAAACATAACTTAATTTTGTCTTTTATATATCATGTAAGATTGAATAAAACTTTCATAAAATTAGGGGTTACGTTTATTTGGTCAAATATTTGCGTAGTCTGAACGCACCTTAACATAGATTCTTTATGCACTAATTATTGCAAATAAAGGAATTAAAAAAAAATTTTTCATCAAATCACATATTTTTATTTTTTTGCATATGTTCGAAACGGTAGTGATGCCAGTCAAATCCAATTTATTTGAATATCGAAATTTTTTTTGGTGATGCCTAACTTTTAAAAAATAGAAAAGTCATTTTTAATTGAATGAAATTGAAGAGCAAAAACAATTAAATGAACAAATAAGTTGTTATTTTAAAAGAAAATATTTTTCTTTATACTTTTTCTATAAACTTAAGAAAAAAACATTTTGTGAAACTGAATAAAGAACCATATGGCACCTCGGTTTCTAGATAACATATGTTCTTAACTCAAACATATGGTTCTTAACTCAAACATATGTTTCCATTAAATACATAAAAAAGTGGTTTCAAGAAACCCAAAATTTCAATTTCATGTGTTTTAAATTCACTCTTATTCAAATAACAACGTTTCATGAACAGGGCTGAATAATTGGGTGCTATGGGATCTTATGATGTTGTGGGATCTTTTTGTGCAGCTAAAATGTTTTGATCAAAGAAATGATATGAAATTAATGAGGAATGACTATTATTTGGTTTTCTTAGAATTCAAAATTAAATATTAAACTATTAAATATTGAACTATTAGTCCAACAAGAGAGTTCTTTTCAGTTTACCTGTGCCTTTCAAGAAAATTTAATTTAATTTTCGTTACTTTAAAATACTTTATGGATAATGAAATATAGGGCTGGTTTATGTAACACAAACGATAGACGAGAAAAATATTATTTTAAAATATACTAGAGGACCCCTGCTGCTCCGCAGCATAATATTACATTATATTAATTTTTATAATATAATACCAAAATTTGCCAAGAGAAGATAACGTACACTAATGCCAATATATGCCAAGAGAAGTTAACGTACAGTAAAAGTAAAGTTGATTTTCCACGCATAACTTTCCTTAATTTTTATAATTAATTTTTATAATATAATACCAAAATATGCCAAGAGAAGTTAACGTACAGTAATACCAAAATTTGGCAAGAGAAGTTAACGTACAGTAATACCAAAATATGCCAAGAGAAGCTAACGTACAATAATACCAAATTTTGTCAAGAGAAGTCAACGTACAGTAAAAGCTAAGTTGATTCTCCACGCATAACTTTCCTCAAACCCAACGAATTTAAGCAGTTAATAGCTCAAAAGAAGGAGCTTGATCCACTGAGTGTTCTTAGACCTATGTTAACAGCCTACCTTATTTAGAACTCTAGTTATAGAGGTTTGAGAGAAAAAAAATATTGAAAAAAATCTTGAATGCAAAGTTTATTCATAAATTCTTTTAATATATGTATAAGATTTACATTATTAAAATTTTTTGATAAAAATTTATCGATCGTCTTGTCTATATCGTATTACATAGACAGGAGGATAGTTTTTCTTGAATCTTTCAGCCTTCATGTCGAAAATGTTTTATAATGGAGTCATATTGTCCCCAAGAGAATTATTGTATAGAATTAGTATTATATTGCTGAGAAGTTTTATCGAAATCATTTCTAAAATATCTATTATTTCAATATTCCCTAATATATCCGGTCCCGAAGGGATTAAGAGGTCAAAATATACATGGAAAAAAAGCTAGTAGACCCAACTTTCCTTTAGTTGTTGTAAATACCAACATTGTAACGATCATTTTATGAAATAATACCACATTTCCCCCCCCCCCCCCCCCCCAAAAAAAAAAAACTAAAACAATTAAAATCTTCAATAGATTCCTAACGGGTTAAGGTATTTCGAATTTTGAAATATCACTCAAGTAAGCTTTCCAGTAATATATTATATTGCTGAAATAATATATAAAAAAAGTTATATACAAATCAATGTCAAAACCTTGGAGGTCCATATCTCGGGAAATATAGGCGGCCGAAAAATAAATAATTTTTCCTAAATCACCCCGAAAACCCATAACGTCTCCAAAAAAATTTAAAAAACAGGTTATCACACCTAAACTAGACTAGTCCCCAATTTGCGATAAAAATGTCAAATATAGGTACTTTCACTTTATCGGGAATAAAATACGAATTTATCCATAGATTTTCATGAAACAAAATTTATTTTATTTCTATTACATACAGCTTTCTATTTTTTTTATGAATATGTTGAATTAAGTTTTTTTCCACTTGTGCCTCAATAACTCCAAAACTAATGTCTGTATCAAAATATGATAATAGGAAAACTTAAATCTGGCGTAATTTTAAGCTTTTTGACGTACTGTATAATAATATCGAATACGTCGTTCCAAAGTTACGATATGATGTCTGGTGCAGCCTTTTCAAAAATATCAAATTTTAGAAAAAAAATTTAAAAAAACCTTAAAAGTAAACCCAAATTTAATACATTCTTCACTATATTTGCGTTTTTTTTTTTTTTTTTACATTTTAACTTAAATTTTAAATAAACTTTTATGATGTAACAAACGGACAACTTATTTCCAACTCAGCTAAAAAAAAACTAAACTACACGTATTATGAATACAATACATATTTTGTATATTTCCCAAGCCTCCTAAGATTAAAAAAATCAAATTTAAAAAGGATTATATTTGCATAAGTAACTATAAATATATTTTACATTATTCAAAGGTTTGAGAAAATCAAAATTTACAACAACTTTATTCAAATATACGGAACAATTTATTTTGCATTTTCAAAGCCTTACTTAATAGGTTAAAAAAATGCAATTTAACATCGAGTTTATTTGAATAAATAATAAAAGCTTATGAAAATTTAAATTTGCAGTAACTTAATTTTATATCTATAATATTAATAGGCAACAAGGCGATTTCTTGTGACCGATGCAATTTTGTCAGTTTTCAACCGATTTTGACAAGACATACTTCATTTGAAAGGTATTATTTTTTAGCTGTTCACCCGATTTACAGATTTACCGTGTGGAACATTTTTTTGAGTAACTTTCATATAAAGTTGCTACTTACACATAATAAAATTATACAACGCTGTGTGTGTGTTTATTAAATTTTTTAATATGTTGCAAAAATTGTATATGAAAAGCCCTGCGTTGAATGGAAAAATAATTTTGGACATAAACCATAAACGACAATAATGCAATCGAATTTCATTATAATAATTGCATATTACACGGCCTGTGTTGAATTGTGAATTGCCCAAAATTAGCATACCTTTAGGTGGGTCTCTTATTTCTGTGTGTTCAACAAATATTTATAATGTAATAAATTTAATAAATTAAATACATTAAAAAAAAAATTGAAAGAAGTAAATTGAATGAAAAAATAAAATTTTCTGGAATTTGCACTGGAATTTCGGGGCTGGGATCTGCCAGTATTTATTGATAAGTTTAAAATTTGTTAGTCCCACTATTTTTAAAAATAAAAAATGGGAATGTTCTATTTTTAATAATATGTTATTCTCGTACCTCCTTGAACACATCTTTATACCTCACCTGGGGAGGTACACCTCACTGGTTAAAAACCCCTGACCTAAATGATCCAAACTGGATGATAAATCTGGCACTAAGTAAACTATTTCGAATTGATTATAGAAGATCGCCTTATTACTTTCATTCTTTGAAAGAGAGAAATTAAATAATATCCTTTGATGTATGTGTAGATTTAAGAGAGTAATTGAATTTAGTACTTGGGTAAAACAAAAAAACATATCTGGGACATTTAAGCATAATTGTCAGCGATGAATTGAATTTGAAATAATGATCATTTCCGCAGTTAGGTTACTACGGCTTGCTGCATAGTGTTATTATTAGTTTTGCCCGAATTTGGTTAAAATTGAAAATTTTGGTATTTCAAGTGAATATTTTTTAAAAAATTTATATTTTACAATACAATCACAAAAACAGCTTAACATGTAGACGTAAGACAAAATCGGTGTGACTTATGATTGTATTGGTGAAACAATTATGATATGTTTGAAAACTGAAAAATGAAAAATTAAAAACGAAAAATAAAAATGAAAAATGAAAATTAAAAAGAAAAATAAAAAATGAAAAACGACAAAATCGGTGTGACTTATGACTCTATTGGTGAAACAATTATGATATGTTTGAAAACTGAAAACTGAAAAATGAAAAAAAAAAATGAAAAATAAAAAATTAAAAATCAAAAATGAAGAACGAAAAATGAAAATAAAAATTAAAAAATTAAAAATTAAAAATTAAAAATTAAAAATTAAAAATTAAAAATTAAAAATTAAAAATTAAAAATTAAAAATTAAAAATTAAAAATTAAAAATTAAAAATTAAAAATTAAAAATTAAAAATTAAAAATTAAAAATTAAAAATTAAAAATTAAAAATTAAAAATTAAAAATTAAAAATTAAAAATTAAAAATTAAAAATTAAAAATTAAAAATTAAAAATTAAAAATTAAAAATTAAAAATTAAAAATTAAAAATTAAAAATTAAAAATTAAAAATTAAAAATTAAAAATTAAAAATTAAAAATTAAAAATTAAAAATTAAAAATTAAAAATTAAAAATTAAAAATTAAAAATTAAAAATTAAAAATTAAAAATTAAAAATTAAAAATTAAAAATTAAAAATTAAAAATTAAAAATTAAAAATTAAAAATTAAAAATTAAAAATTAAAAATTAAAAATTAAAAATTAAAAATTAAAAATTAAAAATTAAAAATTAAAAATTAAAAATTAAAAATTAAAAATTAAAAATTAAAAATTAAAAATTAAAAATTAAAAATTAAAAATTAAAAATTAAAAATTAAAAATTAAAAATTAAAAATTAAAAATTAAAAATTAAAAATTAAAAATTAAAAATTAAAAATTAAAAATTAAAAATTAAAAATTAAAAATTAAAAATTAAAAATTAAAAATTAAAAATTAAAAATTAAAAATTAAAAATTAAAAATTAAAAATTAAAAATTAAAAATTAAAAATTAAAAATTAAAAATTAAAAATTAAAAATTAAAAATTAAAAATTAAAAATTAAAAATTAAAAATTAAAAATTAAAAATTAAAAATTAAAAATTAAAAATTAAAAATTAAAAATTAAAAATTAAAAATTAAAAATTAAAAATTAAAAATTAAAAATTAAAAATTAAAAATTAAAAATTAAAAATTAAAAATTAAAAATTAAAAATTAAAAATTAAAAATTAAAAATTAAAAATTAAAAATTAAAAATTAAAAATTAAAAATTAAAAATTAAAAATTAAAAATTAAAAATTAAAAATTAAAAATTAAAAATTAAAAATTAAAAATTAAAAATTAAAAATTAAAAATTAAAAATTAAAAATTAAAAATTAAAAATTAAAAATTAAAAATTAAAAATTAAAAATTAAAAATTAAAAATTAAAAATTAAAAATTAAAAATTAAAAATTAAAAATTAAAAATTAAAAATTAAAAATTAAAAATTAAAAATTAAAAATTAAAAATTAAAAATTAAAAATTAAAAATTAAAAATTAAAAATTAAAAATTAAAAATTAAAAATTAAAAATTAAAAATTAAAAATTAAAAATTAAAAATTAAAAATTAAAAATTAAAAATTAAAAATTAAAAATTAAAAATTAAAAATTAAAAATTAAAAATTAAAAATCAAAAATTAAAAATTAAAAATCAAAAATTAAAAATTAAAATTTGAAAATTAAAAATTAGGAACTAAAAATTAAAAAAAAAAAATTAAAACTGAAAAATGAAAAATGAAAAACGAAAAATTAAAAATTAACCGGTTGAAATATAAATAATAATAAATATTTAAAAAAAAGCAGAGCTCCTGCAGTTGATTGCTATAAGTGATACATAGATGACTCTTTCTGTTTGATTTTAAAAAAGTGCCACAAAAAATCTTTAATTACTAGATGTTTACACATCTTCCCTGTGATCGGACTCACATGTTTTTTTATATTACGACTTCTAAAAGTAAAAGTTTTATAATGGAATCGTCCACTTCAGGTATTTGATCATATAAAAAAATATTTTTTGTTCAGTTAAATGTTTTGGAAATATTGAAACAAAAATTAAATTGCTCTAAAAGTGAGCTATTTTTATATATAAATTGAGTTTCAACAACTTTCCAGATGAATTATGATCTTAAGATATGTATGAGATTTCATCTAATAAACCCCAGAATATCATTATGTATTTTTTTTGCGGTTTTCTAGTTATCAAAAATTTTGTGAATGAACTACAGTTGCTAAAAATCTATTTAGTTGTTATTGTAACTAATGGTGTGGTTTTTATTACGGATGATGTGTGAGTAATTTTAAACTGAGGCACACTCACGAAGAAAAAAATAATTCTGGTTTTTTCACAAAGAATAGCATTTTTCGCTTATAATGACATCATAAGTTTGAATTTCACTCACGAGCACGAAATTATCTCGTAAATAGCTTATGTTTATTTAATTAAAGCTTAATGCATAAATAATTAAAGCTAAGTCTATATATATTTCACCATGGCCTTTTGGTCAATCAACTGAAGAATCTCAGGAAGGTAGAAATAAGGAGTTCAGTTATAGGGAACAGTTTTCGCGTAAATGCAGTCGGGAAAAGACAATAGAGGACATGCTTAATAAATTTATTTTAAGTTCTGATCCATTAATAAGAATTATGAGCAATAGTTGTCTGTACTGGAGTTACTCTTCTCCAGAATGAAAATGATAATGATGATGAAGATTATTATAGTGAATTTTAATAATAAATTTGAAGTTAATGATTACTAAAATGAGAAATTGTGATTATCAAAAAAAAAAAAAAAAAAAATAAAAATTCGCCTAACAATGAAATTTTTTTTCCAATATTTTTTTCTGAAATGGTTGTTTTTTATGCGCTTTTGATTATTCATCAATAAAAAATAATAATATTTTCTATAGTTACGTTTTTGAGTTAATTTTGGGCAAATACGAATTTGGTGAAAAAATCGGATTTTTAATTTAAAATACATATTAAATATGTACTAGCAGATTCCCGCCCTCGAGTGCAATTTGTAGGAAATTTTATTTTTCCATTAAATAAATTATTGACCCTAAAGGTGTATTAATCAATTTTAGACACTTCACATTTCAACACTTTTTTGGTTTATGTCCAAAATAATTTTTCAAATCAACACAATTATTATTGTGAATGAAAAAAACAAATTCATTTTTTTTGCAAACACATTACAAATTTAATAAACACACATATAGCACTGCATAATTTTATGTATGTGTTAGTAGCAACTTTAAATGAGCATAACTCCAAAAAAAATTTAAAATTTTCAAAATCTGTAAGTCTGGTGGACAGCTAAAAAATAATACCTTTCAAATAAGATACGATTGGTCCAAATCGGGAGAAAACTGTTGAAAAAATCATCGGTCACAAGAAATCGCCTTACCTATTAATATTACAAATACCTGTTTTATTTTGTAAGCAGATATTTTTTTTCTAAAATCAAATTAAGTAAGCTCTAATTTGCGTATTCATTTACTAATTTATCGGCTTTCAATCCGAAGTTACAACTAAAATTGTGAAATAAAAACATTTTTCCGAAAATACATAATGTGCCTAACAGGTTAAAATATTTTTTTTTCAACTTTGTTTTTAAATGCTAGTTTTTTATGTATTTACTAGCAGTATACCCGCTACGTTGTTAGCATAATAATTATATTAATTATTTAAGCCGTAATAATATTTAAAAATAATAAGAAATATCTGTAGTGTGAGTGACAATACGATGGAAACGTTTAACAAAATATATTTTTGACGACTTGGACGGTCAATACCAAAAAATTTTATCATAAAATTAAAAACTCTTTTATTAATTACACATTTGTATGTCTTATTTATTTAACTAAGAAGAAATATTAACATAACTTCAGAAAAAAATTAACAAAACTTAAAAGTATCATCAATAATATTAGTAGGCTAGGCGATTTCTTGTTACCGATGTTTTTTCTACCGTTTCATCCCGATTTTGACTAAACGTATATTATTTGAAAGGTATTTCTTTTTAGCTGTTCACTAGATTTACAGATTTTTTATTCTTTTCTTTATTTTGAGTAAATTGCTTTGAAAGTAACTACTAACACATACATAAAATTATACATATGCTATGTGTTTGTTTATTAAATTTGTTAATGTGTTTGTTAATGAGTTTGTTATCTTCATTCATAATAATAAACCAAAAAAGTGTTGGTTTGTGAATTGGCTAAGTTGATAAATAAAGTTACCTAGAAATTGCACTCGAATTTCGAGCACTGGAATCTGCTAGTTAATTTTATGCTGTTGAAAAACAATGTAAATCTTTACTATACAATAAGACTGTGGAATAAAATAATGGTCATGGTCTTGGGGGGTAGATGATTCCTATACCGAACAATCGTATTAATTTATTTTAGTAAAACTCCCGAAGCGTTTGGCCGTTTTATGGCCATTTAAATATTTAAATTTTTCGTCAACACTAGTCTAGACGGTTATATGGAATTATTCATTAAATATTTCTCACAAATATTCTTTTGCTTACGGCCATCACTGAAATCATCTATTATTCTGGTTTATAACTCTTAATAAAACTTTAGTCTTCTCATTATTTTATAATAATTGAAAGAAAACATCAGAATCCATAAATATTTAAATAACGGTTAAGATTTTTAAAATTTTCTTTCACTCGTTCTTCTATTTTTATTATTTGAATCAACTCTGGTAAAGAAGTTTAAGTTTCCACTATTTTGGCATCACTAAAAAAAAAGTTCTGTTTCATTTATCTATTTTTTTTAATGGTGATTTCGTAAACAAATACATAATTTTATTACTAAGCGCGAAATTATTAAAAAACAAACAAAATTGTCAAATTTAGAATTTTGGAAAAGTCTCCAATGTATTGCCACCTACTCTTTTTAAGTACCACTTTTTTGTTCATAATAGGTTCGGAAATTATTCAAATTATAAAGATCAAAAATGATATCATTTGTAATATCGATGACTTAATTTGGAAAGGAAGTAACTCAAGCCATAGTACAAACGTTTGCACATTCAGACCTAGTCCGCATTTAAATGGCCACTATGTTATCGACTTAATTTGCCAAATTATCAAATATATCTCAATCGAATTGGGTTTGTGTGCGCTTATTATAGCCATTAATCCGTAGACCAAAAATAAAACCTATAGGACAATTCACTTAAACCTATCATAAACAAAAAATATTTTTCTCAAAATCGGTTTGTATGTATATGTTGTTGCAAAAAATAAATATGGTCAGGAGCGGTATAAATTTCGACGTAAATTTGGTTTATGCTTTTTTTCTAAACTCAAGCAGTTGGACCTAAGACCAATTCTCTAAACGCTAAACGCATGGTATGGGATATCGGTCTAGACCGACTATCATTTTCTTACTTATTTTCTTAAGAAAATGTACTTTCAAAGGAAAATTTACCAGTTGAAAAAGTATCAGTTTTCCCATTTTTTGGCCGTTTTTACCCCCCTAAAGGCTCGAATTAAAACAATTGTATTCATCTCCGATGTTTGTGTCTCTGGTGGAATCTACATATCAAATTTCACATTCCTAAATTACTTGGTAAAGTAGATACAAAAATGTACACTCTTGCACTTACGGACCATTTTTATCCCCCTTCAACATTCCAATTTCCGAAAGATTTCATCTCATTTGATGGTTCTATGATGTTTGTTTAGAATATACCAAATGTACACTTTTCCCCCATTTTGGCCGTTTTTCCTCCCCTAGACTGTAGAATTACCAATCAATTCACGTATTCGTTGGAGTCTGCATGCCAAAATTCATAAATATAGATTAGTGTGTTAAGAAGATGCAAAGGTACAATTTCCCCTTCTTTGGCCGTTTTTACCCCCTTAACATCCGAATTTCCAAAAGTTTTTCACGCATCTGATGTTTCTATCTCTAGTGGAATCCACATACTATATTTCATATTGGCCGTTTTTACTCCCCTAGACGTTACAATTAACAATAAATTCATTATGGACTGATGCCCACATATTCGGTGGAGTCTGTATACTAAAATACATATATATCTATAATATTAATAGGCTAGGCGATTTCTTGTGGCCGATGTTTTGTTCTACCGTTTTATCCCGATTTTGACCAAACGTATATTATTTGAAAGGTATTTCTTTTTATCCGTTTTGGAGATTTACAGGTTTATAAATTCTTTCCTTTATTTTGAGTAAATTTCATTTAAAGTTGCTACTAACACATACATAAAATTATATATACATATGCTATGTGTAATAATAAACCATATAAGTGTTGGTTTGGGAATTGGCTAAGTTGAAAAATAAAGCTGCCTAGAAATTGCATTCGAATTTCGAAGGCTGGAATCTGCTAGTATATATTAATATGTTAAGAAGATGCAGAAAGGTACCACTTTTACCCTTTTTGGCCGTTTTTTCCCCTTAAATGGCCGAATTTCGAAAAAATTAATCCTGAGCCCATGTTTATTTCTCGGTTGGGGTTTACACGCCAAATTTTACATTCCTAGATTCATTTCCCCTTTTTGTCCGCTTTTACCCCCTTAAAGTACGAATTTAAAAAAAAAATCCCTCCTTATTGGATCTTCACGCCGGGAGTGGAACCTACAGTCCAAATTCCAAGTTTCTGGGTCGAAGGGTTTGGGCTGGGCGATGATGATCAATCACGCAACTTTTATATATATGGAGCGTTTCAACTTTTGAAACCGATGTCTTCCGATCGGGATGCACCAAGGTTAGTCCTATTGGATAGTAGTTTAGACACAATTTTTCAACAAGATCGGTCCAGAACTCTCTGAGTTAGAGGGGGTCAAAACTTGACATTTAAGCCAAACAGGTGTTTTTTCTCATCCATGTAACTTTTTACCTATTGTTCTTAGCAAAATTTGTCCTAAATAGTTTAGATGGATATATCTTCAATCTTTCGGAAATAAAAATTTAAAAAGAAATAAAAAAAATTTTGGACTTTTTTTTTAGCAAAATCAAAAATCATCAAAAATTTTTTAGCAAAATCAAAAATTTTTTTTCACTTTTTTTTTCAGAAAAGGCCCTTTTTCTGCTCAATCGGAAGACATCGGTTTCAAAAGTTGTATCACTTGACATGAAACGTCCCATATGGATAGATGAATATCCATAAAAAAAATATAGTATTTCAAAATTACGATTTCCCTGAATTAATCGGCACTTTGCACGCCGTTCACCCCACTGTGCGTCGCCCGGACCGCATTTGATGTTGATTAAATCTTTGATTTTTTTTTGCATATACATATATTACGGTTTTGTGGATAATAGTGAAGTACTGTTGCACTTGATTTATTGATTTGAAAAATTGGGTTCGAATTTTGATCTTCTGATAGTTCTGGCCAGTGACTAACGAAACAGTTTGCTCAACCGATTTTAATGTTTATAGAAAAAAATTTACTTATTACGCATTTTAATTGCAGCTCAATCAAAATTTTTGTTAAAAATAGTAACCTTTAATACGCTTATGTAGAGTTTTAATATCCTACACGTATGTTCGCTATAATACCCAAATTTTTAAAAGTTAAATTACTAAAGTTAACTCCGAATAAAATAAACTTTACTTTGTTTATTTAAAATGTTTATGTAATTCTTTTTCTTTTTTTTTTTTTTTTTTTGTAAATTATTTGTTTTTGTCAACACTATATGACAAAGTTAAAACTTTGCAACATGGGTGTTGCCTCGCTGTATGTAAATATTTTGCTTGAAACTGTTAGTTTTTTATTTGTGTATTAAAACTGAAAATTATACATTTTAATTTTATAACTTTTTTAGTTTAATTTCGATGCATGAATTATGACATTCTGTGGAAGATATTTGAAAATGATAAACTTTTGATGACATGTTTAATTCTTATATATTTATATACATACGAGTATATTTATTAAATTAAAAGTCATTTATCATTGCAGCAAACAAGTTATGAATTCTAATTGAATTTTTTCTTTATGTATTTTCGTTTATTTTTCTATCTGTTCTACTAATGACTATTTTACTGGAATTGCGTAGGATTTATATTCACTTGTTACACAAGTGAGTGTATGAGTTTTATTATTTTTCATTGCAAACAAAACAATAATGCATATGAGTGGTTTATTTTTACAAAGGACGTATCTTTTATTCAATTAGTATACAATATGACAAACTAATATATATCTTTTATTTCATTTATTAAATCATTTTTAATTTGTTTTAACGAAAATTATACTGTGAATTGAGTGAAAATGCGTTTACAGTTTTTTTATTTCATGATCAGAGATCGGAAATTAATGGTTTATTCACTATTCATAGTCCCTCGTGAAATTTTAAATATAAGTAGAGAATAGAGATCATTGAAATTCAACTAATCTGATGCACTTACACTCACAATAATCCGACGTCGACATCGTAGCGATACCATCCCAAATCTGTTTGATTCACAAATAACATCAGTTTAATTTATAATTTTGGGAAAATACTCATAAACCATACAATTGATTCGACTCACTCAACTCATCCATGTACACATACATATATATTTATAATTTTAGACATTAGACTCTTTGAACTTAATATATACATTAGGGATATAACTTTTTTTTGACTAAAAATTTCCCAGGCACTACGCTATGGGGAATATTGTGCTGATAATAAAAACTGACATTTTAAGTCAGTTAAAAACACAAACCCTCCGCATCGAGTGCAATTTCTAAAACCTTCCAAGATCTTGAGCCTTCAAAAATGGTGTACGGAAACAGTGCTCCGAAAATAATTTAAAGTTAATGAATGGAAACCTAGCGGATTTCATCACAACTTTGTATATGTCTGCTTATTTTTTTGGTTGGCTCATTATGAGAAAACTTAAACAATCAACATTTACTCTGCGAGGTCTCGTTTATGTAAAAAAATTAAACTCAGATGACCTAATTCTAATAGAATTTTGTGATGATCTGAAAGAGCTTTTTCTTTAATAATAAACATAAATCATTAATCAAATTTGATATTATTAACGCTATATATTACTATTGTTTAACAAATATCATTGCTTATTGCTCATTTTGCAAAATTTGTCTTTTATTGTCAAATTTATATATGACAATCATGTTTTTAAATTTTTGTAACATTTATTTTGATGTGTAAACATCTATACGCGCAGGGGGGTAAATTTCTATTTCAAATTCAATCACAAAAACAGCGTAACTCATATCGGTGTGAGCTGAAGCAGATAACGCTGTGTGACTTATGATTGTATTGTATTGTATTGTATGATATGTTCTTTTCTAAACATTTTCCAATTGTCTTTCAAAAAACATCAATTGTATTTCAGAAACCATCAATATAATTTCAGAAAACATCACTTGAATTTCAGAAAACATAAATTGAATTTCAGAAAACATCAATATAATTTCAGAAAACATCATTTGAATTTCAGAAAACATAAATAGAATTTCAGAAAACATCATTCGAGTTTCAGAAAACATCAATTGAATTTCAGAAAGTATCAATAGAATTTCAGAAAACATCAATATAATTTTAGAAAACATCATTCGAGTATCAGAAAACATCAATTGAATTTCAGAAAACATAAATAGAATTTCAGAAAACATCAATATAATTTCAGAAAACATCAATTGTATTTCGGAAACCATCAATATAATTTCAGAAAACATCATTTGAATTTCAGAAAACATAAATAGAATTTCAGAAAACATCAATATAATTTCAGAAAACATCATTCGAGTTTCAGAAAACATCAATTGAATTTCAGAAAGCATCAATAGAATTTCAGAAAATATCAATTGTATTTCAGAAACAATCAATATAATTTCAGAAAACATAAATAGAATTTCAGAAAACATCAATATAATTTCAGAAAACATCAATTGTATTTCAGAAACCATCAATATAATTTCAGAAAACATCATTTGAATTTCAGAAAACATCAATAGAATTTCAGAAAACATAAACTGTATTTCAGAAAACATCAATAAAATTTCAGAAAACATCAATTGAATTTCAGAAAACATCAATTGTATTTCAGAAAACATCAATAGAATTTCAGAAAACATCAATTGTATTTCAGAAAACATCAATTGTATATCAGAAAGCTTCAATATAATTTCAGAAAACATCAATTGTATTTCAGAAAACATCAATAGAATTTCAGAAAACATAAACTGTATTTCAGAAAACATCAATAAAATTTCAGAAAACATCAATTGAATTTCAGAAAACATCAATTGTATTTCAGAAAACATCATTTGAATTTCAGAAAACATCAATTGTATTTCAGAAACCATCAATATAATTTCAGAAAACATCATTTGAATTTCAGAAAACATAAATAGAATTTCAGAAAACATCATTCGAGTTTCAGAAAACATCATTTGAATTTCAGAAAACATAAATAGAATTTCAGAAAACATCAATATAATTTCAGAAAACATCATTCGAGTTTCAGAAAACATCAATTGAATTTCAGAAAACATCAATAGAATTTCAGAAAACATCAATTGTATTTCAGAAAACATCAATTGTATATCAGAAAGCATCAATATAATTTCAGAAAACATCAATTGTATTTCAGAAAACATCAATAGAATTTCAGAAAACATAAACTGTATTTCAGAAAACATCAATAAAATTTCAGAAAACATCAATTGAATTTCAGAAAACATCAATTGTATTTCAGAAAACATCAATAGAATTTCAGAAAACATCAATATAATTTCAGAAAACATCAATTGTATATCAGAAAGCATCAATATAATTTCAGAAAACATCAATTGTATTTCAGAAAACATCAATAGAATTTCAGAAAACATAAACTGTATTTCAGAAAACATCAATAAAATTTCAGAAGACATCCATTGAATTTCAGAAAACATCAATTGTATTTCAGAAAACATCATTTGAATTTCAGAAAACATAAATAGAATTTCAGAAAACATCAATTGTATTTCAGAAACCATCAATATAATTTCAGAAAACATCATTTGAATTTCAGAAAACATAAATAGAATTTCAGAAAACATCATTCGAGTTTCAGAAAACATCATTTGAATTTCAGAAAACATAAATAGAATTTCAGAAAACATCAATATAATTTCAGGAAACATCATTCGAGTTTCAGAAAACATCATTTGAATTTCAGAAAACATAAATAGAATTTCAGAAAACATCAATATAATTTCAGAAAACATCATTCGAGTTTCAGAAAACATCAATTGAATTTCAGAAAACATAAATAGAATTTCAGAAAACATCAATATAATTTCAGAAAACATCATTCGAGTTTCAGAAAACATCATTTGAATTTCAGAAAACATAAATAGAATTTCAGAAAACATCAATTGTATTTCAGAAAACATCATTCGAGTTTCAGAAAACATCATTTGAATTTCAGAAAACATCAATTGAATTTCAGAAAACATAAATAGAATTTCAGAAAACATCAATATAATTTCAGAAAACATCATTCGAGTTTCAGAAAACATCATTTGAATTTCAGAAAACATAAATAGAATTTCAGAAAACATCAATATAATTTCAGAAAACATCATTCGAGTTTCAGAAAACATCATTTGAATTTCAGAAAACATAAATAGAATTTCAGAAAACATAAATTGAATTTCAGAAAACATCAATTGCATTTCAGAAAACATCAATTGAATTTCAGAAAACAGCATAATCGACTTATTTTTTATGCACTGGAATATATAATGTTGATGTTTTCTTTAATTATTAGATGTTTACTCATCTCCCTTGTGATCGGACTCACATGATTTTTTTTGTTATTAAATTTACTTTATAAATGTAAATTTTAATACGTTGCCTTAGAATGTCATTATGAAAAGTATATCATATGAACAAGTTGGCTTCAGAGATGGTAATTATAGCATGGTATGCATCCTGGCTAATCATAGACAGGGTTCCAGTATTTGTCATTTAAATGCACAAAGTTTATGCAATAAACTTGATGAGTTTCGACTTTTATTTGAAAACTCGGGTGTTGACGCTATATAAGTTTCTGAGACATGGTTCTGTGATGATGTTAGCGACAAAATCTATGAACTGAAGGGGTACTGTGTCTTTCGTTCTGATAGATGTGGCCATGCTGGTGGTGTCGCAGTTTATATAAAAAATAATATTTCGTGTAACTTAAAATGTACATATAATGTAGTTAATGACGTGGGGGCTCTAAAAATTGATATCGTGGACTCTGCAAAAAATCTCGTTGTTGTGTTTAATAGAACTCCGACTTGGTCAGATCGTATTAATCATTCCTGTGGCAGAATTTATAGTATGTTAAGAAGCTTATGGTTAGCACAGCACTTTACACCACCGTAAATAAGATTGCTACTTGCTAAAACATATCTTTTACCAACATCTGAGGTTTTCATAGGTTGAAACTCCAGGGATCACAGGAAACTAACTGTAACTTTCAATAACATTATTCGCTATATCTTTTGATTAAGAAAATTTGATCATGTATCCCAATACTCGTGTCATGTCTTACTCATGTAATTTAACAACAATCTATATATATAAAATTGAATGTGTGTTTGTTTATTTGTTTGTTTGTTTGTTTGTGTGTACCTTATAGGAGACCAAACCTCTGGACCGATCTTCCTGAAATTTTCACAGCATTTAACTGGGACTCTGGCATGATTAATAGGGTACTTTTTTTTGACCACGCCCACTTTTACGCCCACTTTTTTAAAATTATGTAATTGCTCCCATATAGTTTTTAACAGATTTACTTCAAATTGTATACACATTATACTCCAGGCGAGGTAGAAATAAACATTTCTTAAGCCACGCCCCCTTTCACGCCCCTTTTCACGCCAAATTTTGTTTGAAAGTTTTAAACTTTTTTTTCTCTGTACAAATTTGTTCCTTCCAACGGATTTTTTTTTTTGGTAGTATATTGCTCTTAATACTGTTAACGTCGCCATATAACTATGAACCACGCCCATTTCACCGCCCCCTTTTTTTTACTTATACCACTAACAATGTTTGCTATACAAAATAATTTTTTTGTAATATGTATTTATCTAAAGTTTTATACACTTTTTATCTACAGGTAAGGTAGCCATACATTTTTTTATTACCAAGTCCCCCTTTTTCGCCTCATTTTACCTTAAATCATAATTAATCTGCTTTCAATCTATTTATATATATAAAAATGAATGTGTGTTTGTTTGTGCTTTATAGGAGGCCAAACCAAAGAACCGATCTTCCTGAAATTTTCAGAGCGTGTTACTGTGACTCTGGAAGGAATAATATGCTATATAAATTTTTGATTGGACAAAGGGGCGGTGCCACGCCCATATAACCCAAAATTTGAAAAAGTCATATCACGGGAATTTTTTTACCTACAGCAGTCATATTTGGTACATATGGTATTAGCATGAATAGAAATGCATACAAGAAGAAAAGTGGGCGGGACCACGCCCCTTTTGAGAAAAATAAAAAATCGTAATATCTTCTAAACTACTGGAAGGATCGTCATGAAATTTTCACAAAAGGATATTTTTGCGAAATAATAAGACCTTAGCTATATAACGTTGTTAGTGGGCAAATGGGCGTGGCGTATATATAAAAACGTTGATGCATTTGATTGTAACGAATGATCTCCGGAACCATAAGAGCTGTCGAGGTAGGATTTCCAGCATAGGTTCGGTTCGAGCTCTTCTGTGTTTTTTTTTTTTAGTTTTAACCCTCTAGCTGGCGTTGGGGTCAAGTTAAAAACAAAAATTTTTACTTTCACCGCGATTTGACTGCAATTCAGAATGAACGTATGTTTCGTCATAAGAAATTTTTGTATGTATAAATGGATCCGATAGGTGGCGCTGGGTAAAGTTATTTCGAATATTCTTATTTATGGTGTGATTTTAATGAAACTAAGAATGTACATATATGTATGTTAGAAACATTTTTTTATTGGACCCGGTAGATGGCGCTGTCGTTCGAAAAATAATGAGTTGTCAAATTTATATAAATTTTAATAAATAAACTCACAAACGTTTTTATATATAAATATTCTAACGAAAAAGAAGGAAAAAGCCGCTACATTATTGCATGGTGGCCGCACAGCTCATTCAGCACTCAAATCACCGTTAAACGTACAAAAAAATGAGAATGCCGTCTGTAATATCAAAAAACATTCCGGTATGGCAAAAGTTCTGCAAAAATGCAGTATTTTTATTTGGGATGAATGTACCATGGCTCACAAACATTGTGATTTGATTTGATAAAAGATTTGAAAGGCAATGAAAGATTTTTTGGTGAAGCTCTCATTTTATTATCTGGAGATCTTCGTCACACATTTTATATAGGTATATACAGATTCTAACTAAAATAAAAATTCATTGAGGGCAAAACAACGTTTGCCGGGTCCAGCTAGTATTAAATTAAAAAACATTATATTCCTACATAAAATTATTATAACAAAGGCTCCAAAATATCTTTTTGAACGATTAAGGTTTGCAAGATCTTCAAGAGGAAAACGGATAATTCAATTTAAATACCGGGACCGTGCCTCTGAATATCAATTTTTTATTCTAACTATTCGTCTTTGGAATCAGCTTCCTAATGTCATGCAAAATACAAGCAACGCAATAGGGTTTAGAAAATTACTATACCAATACTTTAATTGATTTTTTATGATTTTTTTAATGTTTTTCAATTGTAGTTTATAATATTTTAAATTTAGATTAAGAGTTACTGATGTTAAATATAATGAAGAACATATCTGATTCCGTTACTGTAATTTATAAGATACTGTGTCCTGTTGTAATGGAAAATGAAATTTAATAAATAAATACAACTACAAATAAATACAAATACAAAATAGTTATTTCAGACCCAGCCAATTGTTTGCAAATCTTAGGTGTTTTTTTTTTATTTGTGCTCTAGTTAACATTGTTGACCAAAGTTATAGGTGAATTTAACGAAAAACAAGTAAGAGTGTTAAATTCGGCTGGGCCGAATCTTTGATACCATCCACATTTTTCATTTTCAATTTCCATTTTTTTATCATTATTCATTTTCCATTTTTCACTTTTCAATTTTCATCTTTCGTTTTTCGTTTTTCATTTTTAGTTTTTCATTTTTAATTTCTCATTTTCCATTTTCGATTTTTCATTTTTCATTTTCCATTTTCCATTTTTCTTTTTTCATTTTTAATTTTTAATTTTTCAATTTTCATTTTTCATTTCCAATTTTCCATTTTCTATTTTTTCATTTTTCATTTTCCATTTTTAATTTTTCATTTTTCATTTTTATATTTTCATTTTCCATTTTTCATTTTCCATATTCCACTTTCAATTTTTAATTTTTAATTTCTCATTTTCCATTTGCCATTTTTAATTTTAAATTTTTCATTTTCCCTTTTTTTATTTTCCATTTTTCATTTTTCATTTTCCATTTTTCAATTTCCATTTTTCATTTTCCATTTTCCATTCGTCATATTTCATTTCCCATTTTTAATTTTTCGTTTTCCGTTTTCCGTTTTGCATTTTCCATTTTTCATTTTCCATTTTTCAATTTTAATTTTTCATTTTTCATTTTCCATTTTCCATTTTCCATTTTTCATTTTCCATTTTTCATTTTTAATTTTTCAATTTTCATTTTTCATTTTTCATTTTCCATTTTTCATTTTTCATTTTTCATTTTTCATTTTTCATTTTTCATTTTCCAATTTCCATTTGACATTTTTCATTTTCCATTTTTCTTTTTTTATTTTTATTAATTTTTAATTTTTAATATTTAATTTTAATGATAAAAAAATATGTGGTAAAACTTGCTTAGGCCAATGTGACACGTGCAGTATTAATATACACACAACTGTAATGACTTCAACAATACGAAGAATTACAACATATAACACATATCTTGAGAAAAACAACAAACACACTGAAAAATTTTATTTTTTCAAGAGTTTTTTCAAAGTTTCATTCATAGCTCGTGAACCCTTTGACCGATTTTGACGATTTTAAATAGCAGCTCCTTTGGGATGTTAGTAAACGATTTTATACAAAAACGAATGGTCTAACTTAGATATTGACGGCGTGATCGTGATTCCCACAGACAGACGGACAGACGGACAGACGATCATCGGTAAATCAACTTCCCTTGTTATAAGGATCAAGAAAATATATTTTTTTGGGGTCTCAGGAATTTATTTCGATACGTTACAAACGGAATGACAAACCTATATATACCCTCTGCCACTGAGGTGTGGAGGGTATAATTAAGTTGATTTTGTTTGTCTGAGGGTTTGTAGTTATCGTCATCTAGATTTTCATCAGTATCATCTTCAGATATTGATGATAAATCAGAATCATTAAAATTTATATTTTGGACAAGTTCTTGTTCAGATACACTGGATACATCAAATATTTCACTTAAATTGCTATCATTCGAACTTTTTAAATGGTCCTGGTAAGATAGTATCAACTTTTTATACCCTATACCACTATGTGGTTTGGGTATAATGACTTTGTGCTGCTGTTTGTAACAACCAAAAATATTTGACCTAGACCCATCTTTAATTATACCGATCGAATCAGAATCACTTTCTGAGTTGATTTAACAATGTCCGTCCGTCCGTCCGTCCGTCCGTCTGTGTGTCCATGTAAAGCTTGTAATCAAACTGCAGGTCGCAAATATGAATATATTTTGATAAAATTTGGAATATAAGCTTTTATCGTCCATGGGATGAACGCTATTGAAATTGGTGAGAATCGGTCCATGTTCAGACCTAGCCCCCATACAAATTACCCATATGAAATCGACATAAATTGCCATAAGATCCAAATTGTCATATAGATCTTACTCAAATTGGGTTTGTATGCGTTCATTACATCCACTAATGAGTAGTCCAAAAATGATCCCTTTGACCCCATATAGAGCTGCTTCCCGATCTTCACTTAAATCTATTAAAAAACAAAAATATTGCACTGATTCTTCTCAAATTTTGTTTGTACATATTTTTGCAAAATACAAGAGACTTTACCAAACATGATCAGGATCAGTCCATTTTTGGACCTAGTCCCTTTATAGATATAGCATCCGATATGAACTTTTTCATATCTGCAGCCAAAAAAATTAATAAAAATCCCACTCAAATTTGGTTTTTGCTTATTTTCAATGTCCAGTTAGTTGGGCCTAAGAGATAGGGTCTCTAAACGCATGGTATAGGGTATCGTATAGTCGGTCTAGACCGACTATAATTTTCTTACTTGTTACGATTGAGTTTGAAATTGTTCAGGCTCAAGATCAAATGTTTTTACTTTAAATAAAGCAAAAGCATTAGCACATTTGTTTCAAAAATTGATCTATATTCTGCATGACAAGTTATACAGCTGATGAGGGTTGGTGACTCTTCCCGAAATAGCTGTATAACCTGTCATGCAGAATATAGATCAATTTTTGAAAAAAATTTGCTAATGCTTTTGCCTTATTTAAAGTAAAAACATTCGATCTTGAGCCTGAACAATTTCAAACTCAATCATTAAATTGATAAAGATCGAAAATAAGATTTTTTATTTTTATAAAAAATAATAAAATCAACTTTTTATCTTATTTTTAATACATCCCACACTATTTTTATACCCTATACCACTATGTGGTTTGGGTATAATGACTTTGTGCTGCTGTTTGTAACAACCAAAAATATTTGACCTAGACCCATCTTTAATTATACCGATCGAATCAGAATCACTTTCTGAGTTGATTTAACAATGTCCGTCCGTCCGTCCGTCCGTCTGTGTGTCCATGTAAAGCTTGTAATCAAACTGCAGGTCGCAAATATGAATATATTTTGACGAAATTTGGTACATAAGCTTTTATCGGCCAAGGGATGAACGCTATTGAAATTGGTGAGAATCGGTCCATGTTCAGACCTAGCCCCCATACAAATTACACCTATGAAATCGACATAAATTGCCATAAGATCCAAATTGTCATATAGATCTTACTCAAATTGGGTTGGTATGCGTTCATTACATCCATCCATGAGTAGTCCAAAAATGATCCCTTTGGCCCCATATAGAGCTGCTTCCCGATCTTCATTTAAATCTATTAAAAAACAAAAATATTGCACTGATTCTTCTCAAATTTTGTTTGTATATATTTTTGCAAAATACAAGAGACTTTACCAAATATGATCAGGATCGGTCCATTTTTGGACCTAGTCCCCATATGGATATAGCATCCGATATGAACTTTTTCATATCTGCAGCCAAAAAAATTAATAAAAATCCCACTCAAATTTGGTTTTTGCTTATTTTCTATGGCCAGTTAGTTGGGCCTAAGAGATAGGGTTTCTAAACGCATGGTATAGGGTATCATATAGTCGGTCTAGACCGACTATAATTTTCTTACTTGTTTTTATTTTAAGTTATATTCACAAATTGAAAATTTCTTTAGATATTTTAGCAAAATTTTTATCCTTACTCCTTCCTTCTTTTGCTAAGGCGTATCACCTTTCAATAACATCTTTCTGTTGTGATATTTCTTTAAAGGACGATAATGATATTTTAAAGTTTCGTATTTCTAAATTCTTTCTTTTAACTCATACTCTCTGTCTGACTGTCAGCCATGGGGCAACCCCATTCCCCCTCGTCCAAATGTTCTGAAACTTTGGCCATAGTCTTGTTGTGACTATAGGTTTATTTTGGGGTAGTCACGCACAGTCACGCACAGTCACGAAGTGCTATAAAACCCATTTCCGCTTATGCGAACGATCTAAAACTTGGTCGTTAGACTTTTCATGAAAAAATATTTACTTTTACGTAGTCTCGCACAGTCACCGAGATTTCAAACCTCACTTCTCCTTATCCGCTCGATCTGAAACTTTGTCCATAAACTTGTTGGACAAAGTCACGGAGTGATTTAAACCCAATTTCCCCTCATCCAATCAATCTCAAACTTGGTCCATAAACTTTGACCAAATATTAACTTAAATATTGTTACGCAAAGTCACACACAGTCTCGGGGAGATTCAAAATTCATAAGCATAAGGAAAGAAAGAGTTTTAAAAGAGATTTTGTTTTTATGGGTTAGATAATTTTTAATTTAATTTTAGTTTTAAAAATACATATGGGAACGAATCAATAATAATAAAAATTGAATAAATCACAAGCGAAAAACTATAAAATGTATAAAAACGATATACTGCAGGTTATGAATTCTATTTCCTGGTATTGAAGCAAAGAGTAACTAAAATCTGAAAAAAACAAAAACTCAATTGTTCATACTAGCAGATTCCAGCGCTCGAACTTCGAGTGCAATCTCTAGGCAGCTTTATTTTTCAACTTAGCCAATTCACAAACCAACACTTATATGGTTTTGTTTTGTTGTGAATGAAGATAACAAACTCATTAACAAACACATTAACAAATTTAATAAAACACACATAGCATATGTATGATTTTATGTATGTGTTAGTAGCAACTTTAAATGCAATTTACTCAAAATAAAGAAAAAATTAAAAAATCTGTAAATCTGCAAAATGGTTAAAAAGAAATAGCTTTCAAATAATATACGTTTGGGCAAAATCGGGATAAAACGGTAGAACAAAAGATCGGTCACAAGAAATCGCCTAGCCTGTTAATATTATAAATTTGGTCAAAATCGGTATAAAACGTTAGAACAAAACATCGGTGACAAGAAATCGCCTAGCCTATTAATATTATAGATTTGTCCATTGACTATTTAGCGTTGCGAGGCAAATTTTTTTATATATGCAAAAAATACCAAAAATACTATATAGAAATATATAAAAGCACAAAATTGTAATTTTATAGAGAAAAATTTCAGGAACAACTGGATAAAAGTAAATAAAATTCTCACCGTAGCTGTGAGGGGGTCATAATGGTATGGGGTGCCATCTCCCATTCGAATTCGTTTCATCTGAAATGTATACCAAGAACCTGCTCCAAAAAGCATTTCCGCACTTTTTAAACATGTTTGGACATTTCAATTCATACTGCTCGAGTGGTAAAGAAATGGATTAAGCACCCAAATGAAACTTTATTGTAATTGCTTCCGTACTGTCCTGGCCTTAATATCATCGAAAACGTGTAAAGTCGCATAAAGTCTATCAATCAATTTGAAGGTGCCAAATCATTAATAAACGCTACTAAGAGCTCTTGGAGTGAATTATCAGTGAATCTTCTAAAGATTGCCTGCCCGAATTTATGAAGTGATTTCCAATAAAAGTGACCAATGTGACATATACATTTTTATTTTTTCTTATATTTTCCACATTTTCCAACCGATTTTTTTAAAGCCGACTTGAGTCGACAGAGAATAGTTTTAGCTTTCAGACCATACCAAAAAAATGGCACTTGTATTCTCAGGACCTAAGACGGTGACCCCAAAGTCACAAGTCAAAATTGTGTTTTTTTTAATGATATTTGGATGTCATTAATTCGGACATTATTGAACCGAAAATATTAAAATTTTGATGTAACATGGAAGAGTCTTTATGATTTTCAGAAACACCAAAATATTTGGAATCGGTTTATTATTCATCAAAATTCAGTACCGGTAAAAAAGATGTTTTGTAGTTTTATATTTTTATTAAATTAAAAAAATTCATAATATTAAGTCAACAATTAATTAAACTACAAATAAAAAGACTTAGAAAAAATACAAAACAATTATGGTAATCTTCGAAGCAATTGCAGTTTTTGTGAAACAAAAAGGTTTTTTGCAAACGGAACGATATTCCTTTCCAATTTTAGTACAAACTAAAAAAGTATTAATCGATCCTCTGTGATCTATATTTAAAAATGTACAAAAATACAAATCCATAGCTACAGTTATTTATGAAAAAAATAAAAACACAAATCACTAACTTGCTTTGAACGGAGTAAATTAGTTGCTAATTTTGACCGTTGACGACCAATGGGATATACATGGCTCATGGATTTTTTCCTTGAAGGAATTTAAAAAAAATATTTTTGACGACACTTTTGTTTAGAAATGTTGGGTCGTTAAGTACGAATCCTCAAAAAAAAAAAAAAAAAATTTTTTTCCAGCTGTTTAGGTTTGGTCGTGAAAGGGTTAAAATATTATAAAAATACAAATTGTAATTAGGTTTTAAAAAGATTTTGTCATTTATGTATAATAATTTGAAGGTTTAAGTCTATTTAATTGATAGTGTTTATCGTCCGGCTGGCGTGTAAGATATTTGGTCGGATGGTGTTATACGAAGAAAATATTCGTGAATTAAACAAATTATAGCATTATATAAATAATTTGGTCTGCTATAAATATCAATGAATACTAGTTCTTATTCTAACTCTCCAATTTGTATTTTTCTAAAGTTTATAAACTGAATTTTCGATTGTATCGTCAGAAATTTTATAGCAGCTAACCATTTTCAATTGTGATAAAATATTAACTGTTAAGACAATAAATTGAATTGTAATTGCAATCAACTTAATATTCGGTTATTAACTTCATTGCAATTCGGTTAGCAATAAATTTGGTAGCCAGAACGAATCTGTTTATATCCCATACAAGTATGTGGTCAGAGCATAATGAGTTTGTACTGATATTTGCAACTTTCAAAAATATTTGATCTTTTATTATACCGATCGACTCAGAATCACTTTCTGAATTAATTTAGCGATGTCCGTCCGTCCGTCCGTCCGACTGTCTGTACGTCCTTACAATAAAATACGAATAGATTTCGATGAATTCGATACACACACCTTTATCTACCGTAGAACAGACGCTATTGAAATTAGTGCCAATCGATGCATGTTCAAACCTAGCCCCATATAAATGACCCCTATGAGTTCGTCTTAAATTGCCCTAAGATCCAAATTATCATGCAAATCTCGGTCAAATTTGGTTTGTGTATATATTACATCCATTAATTGGTATACCAAAAATAAATCCTGTAGGACAATTCTTGGTCACAGCCCCCATATAAAGAGGCCCCAAATTTTCACTTAATCCATCAAAAAACAAAAATATTGCACAGATTTTTCTCAAATATGGTTCGTATAGTTTTTTTGTAAAAAATAAAATAAAATAAAAATAATAATAATATGGTCAGGATCGGTCCATTTTTCGACCTGGTACCCATACAAATACAGCATCCTATATGAAATAGTAATTAAAAATGGCACTCAAATTTGGTTTATGCTTATTTTATATATTCAATTAGTAGGACTTACAATTTCTTACTTGACCAACTACAATTTTCTTACTTGTTTCTGTGTGTAGTTGAAATTAACTAGCAAATTTCAATTTTATCAAAATTAAAAAAAGACAATGGAAACAAAAAGTTATTTTATGCCTGTTCTAATCAATACATCCTTAATTAAAAAAGGATTGATAACCTTATATCCTGGTATTCTATTAAATGGTTTCTATTCAGAGGTACGCGTATGTGTGTTAATACGTTGCTTCCCAGTTATTTTTGACATCGTTTCTCTGTATTTTAATTCGATTAGGGATTTAGAAGTTTACCTAGCAACACAAAGTACAAGCACGTTCCGTTTAAAGTTTTTTTTTTTCAAAGTTAAATGAAGTACTTAAATATCCCAGCAAAACAAAAACAGATGTTATTTTCACAGAATTATTATTTCATTACATATGAGGAGGCTTTAGAGATTAAGGATTCCGAAAATCTAGTTCAGTGAAAAAAAACAACTGTTTTATTAATGGGCTTAAGTTCGAGTTGTTAGCGTTTTTAGTAATGTCAAGAATTAAGTAAAAATTAAACTTTTCAACAAAAAAAAGTTTTTTTTTTTTAATTTTTACACTAAATTTTCCGGAAAAAATACTATACTCCTATTCTATTTTAGAAAATATCAGTTGATTTTCAAAAATTATGAAATGTATATCAAACATTATCGAAAGTATTTCAGAAGATGTCAATTGAATTTGAAAAAAAAAACATATTTCTGAAGTATTGCACTGCATTTGTAACATTTCTTGTTATGCATTTTGAATATGGCAACACCAATTTCAGATGTGCTATGACAAGAAGTTGTATGAAATTTTTGAAATGAGTTGATTCACGCTTGAACAACGTTGGGAAATATTAAAAACTTATTTTCAAAGTGGTGAATCTTCTACCGAAAGTGCAAGAAAATTTCGTTAAAAATTCTGTAAAAAGGACGCTCCTTCCAAGCAATATGTAGACAATTTTGTCAAACGTGTGTGTGAAAATGTATCGTTATTGGATAAAACAATACGCTCTCGCGCTCGTACAGTGCGTACAAACGAAAACATTGCCGAGAAACCTCATTTTCATCTCGGTGGTTACGTCAACTGTCAAAATTATCGCATCTGCGGCACAGAAATTCACACATAACTGCCCATGAGAAGAACATGTATTTTCCAAATTAAATCTGGCAACATTTAACTATTGGCCTTAAATTTAGAATATCATTTGGCATTTTTTAATTTTAGCAATTTTTGATTTTGGAGATTTTTGATTTTTAGCAATTTTTGGTTTTTACCATTTTTGATTTTGAAGATTTTTATTTTTGCGACTTTTACTTTTCGCTATTTTCGGTTTTGGCCGATTTTTAATTTTGGCGATTTTTGAATTTGGCGATTCCGCCCATATATTCCAAGACTGCTCACATTGATAATTAATGTACTTGTCAAAAGTTCAAGACTGTCGCTTTCGTGGTACTTCATATTTTTTTTTTGTATAGGAGGTGCCACGCCCACTAATCTTATCCCGAGCAATTTTTATCGGGCTACTCACATTAATATCTGGTGGACTTGTGCAAATTGTCAAGACTTTCCTTTTTATAATACACCAGTTATATGATATTACGTATTTACTTTGTATGGGCGGTGCCATGCCCACTGCTCCGATCGCGCCCATTTTTATTCGACTAATCACATGCAAACTTATGGACTCACGAAAAGTCCCAAGGCTCTCACTATTACAGTACTCCAGATATATCACATTTCTTTTACGTTGGTCTGCTACCGCCAATTTTTTATACCCTATACCACTATGTGGTTTGGGTATAATGACTTTGTGCTGCTGTTTGTAATAACCAAAAATATTTGACCTAGACCCATCTTTAATTATACCGATCGAATCAGAATCATTTTCTGAGTTGATTTAACAATGTCCGTCCGTCCGTCCGTCTGTGTGTCCATGTAAAGCTTGTAATCAAACTGCAGGTCGCAAATATGAATATATTTTGACGAAATTTGGTATATAAGCTTTTATCGGCCATGGGATGAACGCTATTGAAATTGGTGAGAATCGGTCCATGTTCAGACCTAGCCCCCATACAAATTACCCATAAGAAATCGACATAAATTGCCATAAGATCCAAATTGTCATATAGATCTTACTCAAATTGGGTTTGTATGCGTTCATTACATCCACTAATGAGTAGTCCAAAAATGATCCCTTTGACCCCATATAGAGCTGCTTCCCGATCTTCACTTAAATCTATTAAAAAACAAAAATATTGCGCTGATTCTTCTCAAATTTTGTTTGTACATATTTTTGCAAAATACAAGAGACTTTACCAAACATGATCAGGATCGGTCCATTTTTGGACCTAGTCCCTTTATAGATATAGCATCCGATATGAACTTTTTCATATCTGCAGCCAAAAAAATTAATAAAAATCCCACTCAAATTTGGTTTTTGCTTATTTTCAATGTCCAGTTAGTTGGGCCTAAGAGATAGGGTTTCTAAACGCATGGTATAGGGAATCGTATAGTCGGTCTAGACCGACTATAATTTTCTTACTTGTTTTTTTTTTTTTTTTTTTGTTAACCAACACTAAGTGGATGGCCCCTACAAATACAGTGCATTGTGTTAATTTCAGGAAAATAGGTTATTGGAAGAAGGAGAGAGGGAGTAGTGTTTGTGGATATTTGACTTAAATTTTATTAGATTATAACTGTCGGGAAAGACCTCTGCGGGGAGTTTATTCCATATACAGCTAGCTCGACTGATAAACGAATTCTCTCTGTAATGGGTTATGCGGTCAACTGGACAATAGACTACAAACGGATGTGATCTACTAGAGAAGCGGGAAGAGCGAACCGAAACTCGGGCACTTGGAATAAGTTCGCTAATCTCAGAAGCACACTTCCCATGGTAATATCTATGGAACACTACTACCAACCCACATTCCGACGATGTTCCAATGAATCAGTAGAGTTGGATACCCTACTGTCATTGATGAGCGCCAACGCCCTCCTTTGCACTCGGTCCAGTAGCTCCAAAATAGACTTTGAAGCTCCTGCCCATATATGGGAGTTGTATTCCATTTTCGGTCGGAGGAGTGAAGTAATTTTTGCACCGTTTTAGAAAACCAAGACACTTGAATGCTTCTTTCGACACTTGAAAAAAATGCTCGTTCCAACGAACATCACATTGAATTCTCATGCCTAGAACATCAAGAGTACCCGATTCTTCAATACCTATACCACTCATATATACAGATGACATTGTTGATTCCATGGCCCTATACGTCAACATACAACATTGAGTCTCCAGCGCATTAAAATGAACTCTATTCGCTTTACTGAATCGGAGATTTTTAACAGGTCTTGATTGAGTCATTCACTGTCTGCCTTTTGCCCCCAACCTCCAAGTGGCTTGGCCTACACTTAAAGGAAAATAAATGACAAATGCTGCTGTCATCTGCAAAAGAGTATATAGAGTTAAACGTTTGACCAAGAAGGTCGTTCAGAAAGAGAAGGAAAAGAGAAGGAGAAAGAACGGAACCTTGGGGTACCCCTGAATTAAGCTGAAACTCATTAGATGAGACCTCATCAATAACAACACGTATTGTTCGGTCTCTGAGAAAACTCGTTATAAATCGAGAGAAGTCATTACCGACCCCAAATGCAATAAGCTTTGATATCAATGCACCGTGCCATACACGATCGAATGCCTTGATAATATCTAGAGCAACCACTTCACTTTCGCCAAAATTGCGAATTTATCGACTCCAGCGCTCAGAAAGTAGAGCTAACAGGTCTGCCGTGGAGCGATTTCTACGGAAGCCATACTGTCGATCATTAAGAAGTGAGTTGGCCTCTGTGTAGTTCACAAGACGGAAATTGATCATGCTCTCCATCACCTTTGAGAGCGCAGAGCAGATTCCCTTTTTAGGGATTGGTTGGACATTAGCAACTTTTCAGCAAGAGGGAAAGACTCCCGCACGGTACGAAAGGCTGAAAAGGTTGGCCAATGGACTGGCTAGCGTCGAAGAGCACTGTTTCAGCACCAGTGCTGGTATACCCTCCGGTCCCGGAGATTTATTACTTATATTAATAACAGATGGCCTCAGACAAATTTGCAGAGATGTCTCTGTCATAGTATTCTATATACATATATATAATATTGAATTATTACTTTCTATGGGAGGTGCCACGCTCACTTATTCAATCCCGTCCATTTTCGGCATAGCTACTAGCATAAATAATCGGTGACATGACACAAATCTACAAACCTCTCTTTGTCATAGTACTCAATACATGTGATATTAAAAGTTCACTTTATATGTGAGGTGTCACGCCCACTATTTAAAAAATTATAGGACCATCCTTAAGGACCATTCTAAATACTGGAACCAATATTTTTAAAAACAAATGAGAATACCTCCTACAAACAATATATCTTTATTATATAATTAGTATAGATAAATATAGACAAATTAGAGTTATTCATTTTGGCAAGAGCCGTACGAAAACTTTTCTGGCTGTTCAGTTTCACTAAGGAAAATATTTTTTAATTGGGTATAATTATTGATAGTTCGGTGAATTTATAACAACCGGATAAGTGTCTGCCAAAATTATATTTGGGTTTTATGACATCTTATCTTTTGGTGAACGTGAAATGTTTTGATCGAAGTATAATGTTCAGAGTATAATGAGTTTGTGCTGGTGTTATTTTTGGACAACTGATTAGACACACATGCACCAAATGTTGTGGATATGTATACAATAATCTGGATTTTACAGTCATTTTAGTCGGCCTAATAAGGATTGTTTTTATAAAGCTAGGTCTGAACATGAATCGATTTTCACTAATTTCAATAGCGTTCGTTCTATGGTCGATAAAATCTTATATACTAAATTTCAACGAAATATATTCATATTTACGAACTGCAGTTTGATTAGACGGACGGACAAAAATCGCTAAATCGACTCAGAAAGTGATTCTGATTCAATCGGAATAACAGAAGGTCAGATATTTTTGGTTGTTACAAACATTAGCATAAACTCAATAAATCCTCTCCAAGTTGTGGTGTAGGGTATAAAAATTGAAACGCATCAGTTTTTAAAATCGGCTGTCAAGGAAAATACATTGTCGAACAGACCAAATATATTGAAATACTAATGATATGTTATATTCTGATTACAGCTGCCTTTTTGACCAATTACCGAATGATATTTAAGGGGACTGGAAATGGCTATTACGAGTATTTTAATAAAAATTGCGAGCTTGAAAATCCTTATCTCACATTTGTGTCTATCCTAATATTTATTCCTTTGCTATTTACTTAAGCATTTATAGGGTCACAATAGTATTAAGCAACTCTGTCAATAGTGTTGTCAATGCATGTTCAAATATTACGCATAATTATTGTTTATATAAATAAAAAAAATCGCTATCAATGGAACTTTCTCATATTGTAAATTAAAAAGTTGTTATTCCTAAAAAAAATGTTCAAAAACGTTGACTATAAGACAGTTTTGTTAAAATTTACAGATATTTAAACATAATAAATGGTGAAAGTAGTTCAAAAACCAAAACTTTTTCAGATTTAGTGAAAAAATTCATAAGAAACTACCTACAGATCCCAGTGCGGTAAATTTTGTTATTTGTAGCCAAAAATATATGCGCGAAATTTTATTATTTTAGTAACCTAAGAGCTAAAGTCGATATAAAATTTTTCCTCCCATTAAATCAATTAAATCTATTTGCAACAATTTTTCGATTTTGTTTAGCATTGTTCTTTATACGTTTTTGCTTTTTTAGTTTTAACAAGGATATAAAACTTTTTGCCATTTTTCATGCCTTTAAGCGGCTTGTCATCTTATACAACTTTTAAATTCTAAACATTGTATAGCTTTCAATTTAACAAAAAGTCAAAAATGTTTTTTATACCCTATACCACTATGTGGTTTGGGTGTAATGACTTTGTGCTATTGTTTATAACTACTATCAGAATCACTTTCTGGGTCGATTTAGCGATGGTCGTTCGTCTGTCCGTCTGTGTGTCCATGTAAACCTTGTAATCAAACTACAGGTCGTAAATGTGAATCCATTTTGATGCAATTTGGTATATAAGCTTTAATCGGCCATAGGATGAACACTATAGAAATTGGTGAAATTCGGTCCATGTTCAGACCTAGTACCCATACAAATGACCACTATAAAATCGACATAAATTGCCATAAGATCCAAATTATCATATAGATCTCAGTCAAATTGGGTTTGTACGTGTTTCTTTTATTCATTAATCAGTAGTCCAAAAATAATACCTACATGACAATTCTTAGTCATAGGCCCCATATAGAGCTGCTTCCCGATCTTCACTTAAATCTATCAAAAAACAAAAATAAATCACAGATTTTTCTCAAATTTATGTTGTGTATATTTTTGATGTGTAAACATCTATACGCGCAGGGGGGTAAATTTCTATTTCACAATACAATCACAAAAACAGCGTAACTCATATCGGTGTGAGCTGAAGCAGATAACGCTGTGTGACTTATGATTGTATTGGTGGAAAAATTATGATATGTTCTTTTCTAAACATTTTCCAATTGTCTTTCAAAAAACATCATTTGTATTTCAGGAACCATCAATATAATTTCAGAAAACATCACTTGAATTTCAGAAAACATAAATTGAATTTCAGAAAACATCAATATAATTTCAGAAAACATCATTTGAATTTCAGAAAACACAAATAGAATTTCAGAAAACATCATTCGAGTTTCAGAAAACATCAATTGAATTTCAGAAAGTATCAATAGAATTTCAGAAAACATCAATATAATTTTAGAAAACATCATTCGAGTTTCAGAAAACATCAATTGAATTTCAGAAAACATAAATAGAATTTCAGAAAACATCAATATAATTTCAGAAAACATCAATTGTATTTCGGAAACCATCAATATAATTTCAGAAAACATCATTTGAATTTCAGAAAACATAAATAGAATTTCAGAAAACATCAACATAATTTCAGAAAACATCATTCGAGTTTCAGAAAACATCAATTGAATTTCAGAAAGCATCAATAGAATTTCAGAAAATATCAATTGTATTTCAGAAACCATCAATATAATTTCAGAAAACATCATTTGAATTTCAGAAAACATAAATAGAATTTCAGAAAACATCAATATAATTTCAGAAAACATCAATTGTATTTCAGAAACCATCAATATAATTTCAGAAAACATCATTTGAATTTCAGAAAACATAAATAGAATTTCAGAAAACATCAATATAATTTCAGAAAACATCAATTGTATATCAGAAAGCATCAATATAATTTCAGAAAATATCAATTGTATTTCAGAAACCATCAATATAATTTCAGAAAACATCATTTGAATTTCAGAAAACATAAATAGAATTTCAGAAAACATCAATATAATTTCAGAAAACATCAATTGTATTTCAGAAAACATCAATAGAATTTCAGAAAACATAAACTGTATTTCAGAAAACATCAATAAAATTTCAGAAAACATCAATTGAATTTCAGAAAACATCAATTGTATTTCAGAAAACATCATTTGAATTTCAGAAAACATAAATAGAATTTCAGAAAACATCAATTGTATTTCAGAAACCATCAATATAATTTCAGAAAACATCATTTGAATTTCAGAAAACATAAATAGAATTTCAGAAAACATCATTCGAGTTTCAGAAAACATCATTTGAATTTCAGAAAACATAAATAGAATTTCAGAAAACATCAATATAATTTCAGGAAACATCATTCGAGTTTCAGAAAACATCATTTGAATTTCAGAAAACATAAATAGAATTTCAGAAAACATCAATATAATTTCAGAAAACATCATTCGAGTTTCAGAAAACATCAATTCAATTTCAGAAAACATCAATAGAATTTCAGAAAACATCAATTGTATTTCAGAAAACATCAATTGTATTTCAGAAAACATCATTCGAGTTTCAGAAAACATCATTTGAATTTCAGAAAACATAAATAGAATTTCAGAACACATCAATATAATTTCAGAAAACATCATTTGAATTTTAGAAAACATAAATAGAATTTCAGAAAACATCATTCGAGTTTCAGAAAACATCATTTGAATTTCAGAAAACATAAATAGAATTTCAGAAAACATCAATATAATTTCAGAAAACATCATTCGAGTTTCAGAAAACATCAATTCAATTTCAGAAAACATCAATAGAATTTCAGAAAACATCAATTGTATTTCAGAAAACATCAATTGTATTTCAGAAAACATCATTCGAGTTTCAGAAAACATCATTTGAATTTCAGAAAACATAAATAGAATTTCAGAACACATCAATATAATTTCAGAAAACATCATTTGAATTTCAGAAAACATAAATAGAATTTCAGGAAACATCATTCGAGTTTCAGAAAACATCATTTGAATTTCAGAAAACATAAATATAATTTCAGAAAACATCAATATAATTTCAGAAAACATCATTCGAGTTTCAGAAAACATCAATTGAATTTCAGAAAACATCAATAGAATTTCAGAAAACATCAATATAATTTCAGAAAACATCATTTGAATTTCAGAAAACATAAATAGAATTTCAGAAAACATCATTCGAGTTTCAGAAAACATCATTTGAATTTCAGAAAACATAAATAGAATTTCAGAATCCATCAATATAATTTCAGAAAACATCATTTGAATTTCAGAAAACATAAATAGAATTTCAGAAAACATCATTCGAGTTTCAGAAAACATCATTTGAATTTCAGAAAACATAAACAGAATTTCAGAAAACATCAATTGAATTTCAGAAAACATCAATTGTATTTCAGAAAACATCATTTGAATTTCAGAAAACATAAATAGAATTTCAGAAACCATCAATATAATTTCAGAAAACATCATTTGAATTTCAGAAAACATAAATAGAATTTCAGAAAACATCATTCGAGTTTCAGAAAACATCATTTGAATTTCAGAAAACATAAATAGAATTTCAGAAAACATCAATATAATTTCAGAAAACATCATTCGAGTTTCAGAAAACATCAATTGAATTTCAGAAAACATCAATATAATTTCAGAAAACATCATTTGAATTTCAGAAAACATAAATAGAATTTCAGAAAACATCATTCGAGTTTCAGAAAACATCATTTGAATTTCAGAAAACATAAATAGAATTTCAGAAACCATCAATATAATTTCAGAAAACATCATTTGAATTTCAGAAAACATAAATAGAATTTCAGAAAACATCAATATAATTTCAGAAAACATCATTTGAATTTCAGAAAACATAAATAGAATTTCAGAAAACATCATTCGAGTTTCAGAAAACATCATTTGAATTTCAGAAAACATAAATAGAATTTCAGAAACCATCAATATAATTTCAGAAAACATCATTTGAATTTCAGAAAACATAAATAGAATTTCAGAAAACATCATTCGAGTTTCAGAAAACATCATTTGAATTTCAGAAAACATCAATAAAATTTCAGAAAACATCAATTGAGTTTCAGAAAACATCATTTGAATTTCAGAAAACATAAATAGAATTTCAGAAACCATCAATATAATTTCAGAAAGCATCATTTGAATTTCAGAAAACATAAATAGAATTTCAGAAAACATCATTCGAGTTTCAGAAAACATCATTTGAATTTCAGAAAACATAAATAGAATTTCAGAAAACATCAATTGAATTTCAGAAAACATCAATTGTATTTCAGAAAACATCATTTGAATTTCAGAAAACATAAATAGAATTTCAGAAACCATCAATATAATTTCAGAAAACATCATTTGAATTTCAGAAAACATAAATAGAATTTCAGAAAACATCATTCGAGTTTCAGAAAACATCATTTGAATTTCAGAAAACATAAATAGAATTTCAGAAACCATCAATATAATTTCAGAAAACATCATTTGAATTTCAGAAAACATAAATAGAATTTCAGAAAACATCATTCGAGTTTCAGAAAACATCATTTGAATTTCAGAAAACATCATTTGAATTTCAGAAAACATAATAGAATTTCAGAAAACATCAATATAATTTCAGAAAACATCATTCGAGTTTCAGAAAACATCAATTGAATTTCAGAAAACATCAATATAATTTCAGAAAACATCATTTGAATTTCAGAAAACATAAATAGAATTTCAGAAAACATCATGCGAGTTTCAGAAAACATCATTTGAATTTCAGAAAACATAAATAGAATTTCAGAAACCATCAATATAATTTCAGAAAACATCATTTGAATTTCAGAAAACATAAATAGAATTTCAGAAAACATCAATATAATTTCAGAAAACATCATTTGAATTTCAGAAAACATAAATAGAATTTCAGAAAACATCATTCGAGTTTCAGAAAACATCATTTGAATTTCAGAAAACATAAATAGAATTTCAGAAACCATCAATATAATTTCAGAAAACATCATTTGAATTTCAGAAAACATAAATAGAATTTCAGAAAACATCATTCGAGTTTCAGAAAACATCATTTGAATTTCAGAAAACATCAATAAAATTTCAGAAAACATCAATTGAGTTTCAGAAAACATCATTTGAATTTCAGAAAACATAAATAGAATTTCAGAAACCATCAATATAATTTCAGAAAACATCATTTGAATTTCAGAAAACATAAATAGAATTTCAGAAAACATCATTCGAGTTTCAGAAAACATCATTTGAATTTCAGAAAACATAAATAGAATTTCAGAAAACATCAATTGAATTGCAGAAAACATCAATTGTATTTCAGAAAACATCATTTGAATTTCAGAAAACATAAATAGAATTTCAGAAACCATCAATATAATTTCAGAAAACATCATTTGAATTTCAGAAAACATAAATAGAATTTCAGAAAACATCATTCGAGTTTCAAAAAACATCATTTGAATTTCAGAAAACATAAATAGAATTTCAGAAACCATCAATATAATTTCAGAAAACATCATTTGAATTTCAGAAAACATAAATAGAATTTCAGAAAACATCATTCGAGTTTCAGAAAACATCATTTGAATTTCAGAAAACATAAATAGAATTTCAGAAACCATCAATATAATTTCAGAAAACATCATTTGAATTTCAGAAAACATAAATAGAATTTCAGAAAACATCATTCGAGTTTCAGAAAACATCATTTGAATTTCAGAAAACATAAACAGAATTTCAGAAAACATCAATTGAATTTCAGAAAACATCAATTGTATTTCAGAAAACATCATTTGAATTTCAGAAAACATAAATAGAATTTCAGAAACCATCAATATAATTTCAGAAAACATCATTTGAATTTCAGAAAACATAAATAGAATTTCAGAAAACATCATTCGAGTTTCAGAAAACATCATTTGAATTTCAGAAAACATAAATAGAATTTCAGAAAACATCAATATAATTTCAGAAAACATCATTCGAGTTTCAGAAAACATCAATTGAATTTCAGAAAACATCAATAGAATTTCAGAAAACATCAATATAATTTCAGAAAACATCATTTGAATTTCAGAAAACATAAATAGAATTTCAGAAAACATCATTCGAGTTTCAGAAAACATCATTTGAATTTCAGAAAACATAAATAGAATTTCAGAAACCATCAATATAATTTCAGAAAACATCATTTGAATTTCAGAAAACATAAATAGAATTTCAGAAAACATCATTCGAGTTTCAGAAAACATCATTTGAATTTCAGAAAACATCAATAAAATTTCAGAAAACATCAATTGAGTTTCAGAAAACATCATTTGAATTTCAGAAAACATAAATAGAATTTCAGAAACCATCAATATAATTTCAGAAAACATCATTTGAATTTCAGAAAACATAAATAGAATTTCAGAAAACATCATTCGAGTTTCAGAAAACATCATTTGAATTTCAGAAAACATAAATAGAATTTCAGAAAACATCAATTGAATTTCAGAAAATATCAATTGTATTTCAGAAAACATCATTTGAATTTCAGAAGACATAAATAGAATTTCAGAAACCATCAATATAATTTCAGAAAACATCATTTGAATTTCAGAAAACATAAATAGAATTTCAGAAAACATCATTCGAGTTTCAGAAAACATCATTTGAATTTTAGAAAACATAAATAGAATTTCAGAAAACATCAATATAATTTCAGAAAACATCATTCGAGTTTCAGAAAACATCAATTGAATTTCAGAAAACATCAATAGAATTTCAGAAACCATCAATATAATTTCAGAAAACATCATTTGAATTTCAGAAAACATAAATAGAATTTCAGAAAACATCATTCGAGTTTCAGAAAACATCATTTGAATTTCAGAAAACATCATTCGAGTTTCAGAAAACATCATTTGAATTTCAGAAAACATCAATAAAATTTCAGAAAACATCAATTGAATTTCAGAAAACATCAATTGTATTTCAGAAAACATCATTTGAATTTCAGAAAACATAAATAGAATTTCAGAAAACATCATTCGAGTTTCAGAAAACATCAATAGAATTTCAGAAAACATCAATAGAATTTCAGAAAACATCAATATAATTTCAGAAAACATCATTTGAATTTCAGAAAACATCAATTGAATTTCAGAAAACATAAATAGAATTTCAGAAAACATCATTCGAGTTTCAGAAAACATCAATTGAATTTCAGAAAACATAAATAGAATTTCAGAAAACATCATTCGAGTTTCAGAAAACATCATTTGAATTTCAGAAAACATCAATAAAATTTCAGAAAACATCAATTGAATTTCAGAAAACATCAATTGTATATCAGAAAACATCATTTGAATTTCAGAAAACATAAATAGAATTTCAGAAAACATCATTCGAGTTTCAGAAAACATCAATTGAATTTCAGAAAACATCAATAGAATTTCAGAAAACATCAATATAATTTCAGAAAACATCATTTGAATTTCAGAAAACATCAATAAAATTTCAGAAAACATCAATTGAATTTCAGAAAACATCAATTGTATTTCAGAAAACATCATTTGAATTTCAGAAAACATAAATAGAATTTCAGAAAACATCATTCGAGTTTCAGAAAACATCAATTGAATTTCAGAAAACATAAATAGAATTTCAGAAACCATCAATATAATTTCAGAAAACATCATTTGAATTTCAGAAAACATAAATAGAATTTCAGAAAACATCATTCGAGTTTCAGAAAACATCATTTGAATTTCAGAAAACATAAATAGAATTTCAGAAAACATCAATATAATTTCAGGAAACATCATTCGAGTTTCAGAAAACATCATTTGAATTTCAGAAAACATAAATAGAATTTCAGAAAACATCAATATAATTTCAGAAAACATCATTCGAGTTTCAGAAAACATCAATTGAATTTCAGAAAACATCAATAGAATTTCAGAAAACATCAATATAATTTCAGAAAACATCATTCGAGTTTCAGAAAACATCATTTGAATTTCAGAAAACATAAATAGAATTTCAGAAAACATCAATTGTATTTCAGAAAACATCATTCGAGGTTCAGAAAACATCATTTGAATTTCAGAAAACATCAATTGAATTTCAGAAAACATCAATATAATTTCAGAAAACATCATTCGAGTTTCAGAAAACATCAATTGAGTTTCAGAAAACATCAATAGAATTTCAGAAAACATCAATATAATTTCAGGAAACATCATTCGAGTTTCAGAAAACATCATTTGAATTTCAGAAAACATAAATAGAATTTCAGAAAACATCAATTGTATTTCAGAAAACATCATTCGAGGTTCAGAAAACATCATTTGAATTTCAGAAAACATCAATTGAATTTCAGAAAATATCAATATAATTTCAGAAAACATCATTCTAGTTTCAGAAAACATCAATTGAGTTTCAGAAAACATCAATAGAATTTCAGAAAACATCAATATAATTTCAGAAAACATCATTCGAGTTTCAGAAAACATCAATTGAATTTCAGAAAACATCAATAGAATTTCAGAAAACATCAATTGTATTTCAGAAACCATCAATATAATTTCAGAAAACATCATTTGAATTTCAGAAAACATAAATAGAATTTCAGAAAACATCAATATAATTTCAGAAAACATCATTCGAGTTTCAGAAAACATCATTTGAATTTCAGAAAACATAAATAGAATTTCAGAAAACATCAATATAATTTCAGAAAACATTATTCGAGTTTCAGAAAACATTAATTGAATTTCAGAAAACATCAACAGAATTTCAGAAAAATTCACTTGAATTTCAGAAAACATAAATAGAATTTCAGAAAACATCAATATAATTTCAGAAAACATCATTCGAGTTTCAGAAAACATAAATTGAATTTCAGAAAGCATTAATAGAATTTCAGAAGACATCAATTGAATTTCAGAAAACATCAATTGAATTTCAGAAAACATAAATAGAATTTCAGAAAACATCAATATAATTTCAGAAAACATCATTCGAGTTTCAGAAAACATCATTTGAATTTCAGAAAACATAAATAGAATTTCAGAAAACATAAATTGAATTTCAGAAAACATCAATTGCATTTCAGAAAACATCAATTGAATTTCAGAAAACAGCATAATCGACTTATTTTTTATGCACTGGAATATATAATGTTGATGTTTTCTTTAATTATTAGATGTTTACTCATCTCCCTTGTGATCCGACTCACATGATTTTTTCAAAATATAAGTGACTTTACTAAATATGGTCAGGATCGGTCCATTTTTCGACCTAGTCCCCATATAAATATAACATCGGATACGAACTTTTTCATATCTGCAGCCAAAAAAATTAATAAAAATCCCATTCAAATCTGGTTTATGCTTATTTTCGATATCAAATTAGTTGGACCGAAGAGATAGGGTCTCTAAATCATGGTATAGGGTATCGTATAGTCGGTCTAGACCGACTATAATTTTCTTACTTGTTTTTAGTTTTTCTTTTGTTTTGTTTCAACAAAAATATAGAAAAACAAGTAAGAAAATTATAGTCGGTCTAAACCGACTATACGATACCCTATACCATGCGTCTAGAGACCCTATCTCTCAGGCCCAACTAACTGGATATAGAAAATAAGCATAAAACAAATTTGAGTGGGATTTTTATTAATTTTTTCGGCTGCAGATATGGAAAAGGTCATATCGGATGCTATATCTACATAGGGACTAGGCCCAAAAATGGACCGATCCTCACCATGTTTGGTAAAGTCTCTTGTATTTTGCAAAAATATGTACAAACAAAATTTGAGAAGAATCAGTGCAATATTTATACCCAATACCACTATGTGGTTTGGGTATAATGACTTTGTGCTGCTGTTGGTAACAACCAAAAATATTTGACCTAGACCCATCTTTAATTATACCGATCGAATCAGAATCACTTTATGAGTGGATTTAACAATGTCCGTCCGTCCGTCCGTCCGTCCGTCCGTCCGTCCGTCTGTGTGTCCATGTAAACTTTGTAATCAAACTGCAGGTCGCAAATATGAATATATTTTGATGAAATTTGGTATGTAAGCCTTTTTCGGCCATGGGATGAACTGTATTGAAATTGGGGAGAATCGGTCCATGTTCAGACCTAGCCCCCATACAAATTACGCATATGAAATCGACATAAATTGCCATAAGATCCAAATTGTCATATAGATCTTACTCAAATTGGGTTTGTATGCGTTCATTACATCCATTAATGAGTAGTCCAAAAATGGTCCCTTTGGCCCCATATAGACTGCTTCCCGATCTTCACTTAAATCTATCAAAATCAAAAATATTGCACTGATTCTTCTCAAATTTTGTTTGTATATATTTTTGCAAAATACAAGAGACTTTACCAAACATGATCAGGATTGGTCCATTTTTGGACCTAGTCCCCATATAGATAGATATAGCATCCGATATGAACTTTTTCATATCTGCAGCCAAAAAAATTAATAAAAATCCCACTCAAATTTGGTTTTTGCTTATTTTCTATGTCCAGTTAGTTGGGCCTAAGAGATAGGGTTTCTAAACGCATGGTATAGGGTATCATATAGTCGGTCTAGACCGACTATAATTTTCTTACTTGTTTTGTTTTTTGATAGATTTAAGTGAAGATCGGGAAGCAGCTCTATATGGGGCCTATGACTAAGAGTGGTCCAATAGGGATCATTTTTGGGATACTGATTAATGGATGTAATATATACATGCAAACCCAATTTGACTAAGATTTATATGATAATTTGGATCTTATGGCAATATATGTTGATTTCATAGGGGTCATTTGTATGGGGCTAGGTCTGAACATGGACCGATTCTCACCAATTTCAATAGCGTTCATCCCATGGCCGATAAAAGCTTAAATACCAAATTTCATCAAAATATATTCATATTTGCGACCTGCAGTTTGATTACAAACTTTACATGGACACACAGACGGACGGACGGACATCGTTAGATCGAATCAGATAGTGATTCTGATTCGATCGGTATAATTAAAGATGGGTGTAGGTCAAATATTTTTGGTTGTTGCAAACAGCAGCACAAAGTCATAAAGTCATTATACCCAAACCAAATACTGGTATAGGGTATAATAATAGAACTTGTTCAACGTACGCTTTATTAAACTAATTCATCTTAAATTGCTTGATTGAATATTAAAGTTTAAAAGGTTTGTGTAACTAAAACCTATGTTTTAATGCCGATAGTTACACATCAATAAAGATTAATATATCAACGTACATATGACAGAAATATATTTAACTTTTAAACGGTATTTAACCCTATAATGATTAAATAATCACAAGCATAAGTAAGCAAAAGTGTTTTGAGTTTAATCTAAATTAAAGGTCATTGCATAAGCAAAATTTAAAAATATGTTCAAGGATAATGGTCCACTCTCATATAGACAATCAGTCTTTCGTCCAAAACACAGCTGTTAAACTGCACTTATTGACGTGTCTAAAGAGATTCGTGGGTATATTCTGTGGTTTTCTAGAATAACCGCGTATGTCATAAAATCAAAATGTTCAGGGCTCGATATAAAGATTTTAGAGCTTTTTATTTAACAGTCCTGTAGATATGGGCAATAAATGCTTTATATAAAATTTTGAGTCAAAAATCTTCAGAGGAATAGATCCTAGAGATGGACGAAAAAAACAATATGTAAATTACACTTAAAGTGAGTGCAGATAAAACAATTTATGTCGACAACCACCCATGTAGACATAAGTTGTTGTTGCATGAAAAATGGATTTTTTTTGTTCGTCAACAAAAAGTTAACAGGGCTTAGGATGAGAATATAACAACGTATGAAGAATAATAGTGACAAAAAATAACAGAAATAAACACATAAGTTTATATAAGTGGTTATAAACTGAAAACTAATCTAAAATTATTTTGAATTTTTTTTCATTAATAACAACATATGTCGCTATGTGTCGTTTTCTGAGAAAATAATTTGTCAGCGATCAAACGTAGGTTGGCATACGTCGATAGTGCTGCAAATTAATTTAATAAACATTTAAGTTACGTCGTTATTTAAAGAAAAAAACTCAGAAATGGTCAATATTTATTTTTTCAAAATGGTACACATGTAAATAGCATTAAAAATTCATATATTTGGCATCATTAACTCAAAACTGAGAAACATGGACATACGCGGTTATTCCAGAAAACCACAGATTTTATGTGTTTACATTTATGCTCATTGCATTTAATAATTGCTTTCAATTAAAAAAGCATGAAAATACCTACAATTTTTATTAATTATCTTATTAGTTTTAAAAATCATTCTAAAAAATCTAGCCATTATAGTTTGAAATCTACCATTTTTTGTCTCTTAGTGTTGATAACCTTGGTTATAATATTGTGTTTAGAATACAGGTGGAGGGTATCAAAGGTTTGGCATAGCCAAATTTAACACTCTTACTTGTTGTCTTTAAACCTCTCGAGAAAGTTCTGGGTGTATTAAAGGATATCTATGCATAACAGGGTTAATCGTAATACCTTCAATGTAAATATACATACTCTATCAAAAGCTTAATACAAAAGGACTTCCTTAAATAAATATACGAGTATATAAATATTTTTTTTTGAAATGATTCTTTTATTTAAGTCTTTTATTATCATGTAAAATGATACATTGAAATTTCATTGCCTTGTCAAGTGGCTTCTATATAAATATTTTCTTTGGCTTATTTAACTTCTACACATTAAGTCGCAACAAAAAAATTGTTCTTAAGATAAAACTTAAAATATAGGAAATATTAAATATCTCCTATAGTAGGCGTACATTCACAGGTTTTAGTTAATTGTTAAACGTGACTAATGCGTATTTTCAACCAAAAAGAAAATCATAGCAACGTTGACATAATTTTAACAGCTTTTAAACAGATTATAATATCATATTATTTCATTGAAAGTCGTGTTAAGAAATTATTGTATTTTATGATTTTAATGTCTTAGTGATAAGTACTCGTACTTATTACTTAACCCAAAATGTTTTTGTTCCCTTTATTAAAAATCTACATGATGAATGTTTTGTATATAAGGCATCAGCATTTGTGTTTGCACCTTTAATCAAATTAATTTTAGCTCACCCAGAATTTTGCTGGGTGCTTTAAAAATTTTTCATCATTTCAAGGAATAAAAAATGAACAATTCCATTTACCATTCCATTTAAACTTGTTGATATTAACAGTGAGCATTGAAAATTCAATTTTAATTTACTATTAACTTGTTTCACATACATACATACATACGAGTATGAAGTACAAATTGTATAAAAATAGAAAACCACAGATTGATTGTAAATAAATATAAAGAAACTATAGATATATGTCACTGACTTTGGTTCAATCTGAAAATAGAATTATTACAAACTTAACAATTTATGTCAAACGTCAAAAACAACAACAAAACAGCATGTAGAATTATAGGAAGAGGAGATTAAAGAAAAATCAAAGTGATCTAAATTTGCTGACAATAAGAAACATATTTTATAATTTTAAAAATTATGGAGTAATGTTCTCAATCGATTTTTAAATAACCTCCAGCAGCGATGCCAACTTAGCGTTTTTCGCGTTAGATTTAGAGCCTTTTGACGACCCAAAAAGTGCATTTTCCTATTTAGCGCCTTTTATAAAAAGCGCTAAATTGACGCTTTCCATTACCCTTCAGCGTTGTTTAACTGCAAGAGTTCATATTAAACAAAAAATTTTAAGATGTTATTAATTATATAAAATAATTTTTAAAAGGTAAAAGATAAATCGAAGTATACGAAAATTAGCTTAACAACTTAAAACTAACTAAATGAAAACAAGTAAGAAATTATAGTCGGTCTAGACCGACCATACGATATCCTATACCATGGTTTAGAGACCCTATCTCTTCGGTCCAACTAATTCGATATAGAAAATAAGCATAAACCAAATTTGAGTGGCATTGTTATTAATTTTTTTGGCTGCAGATATGAAACAGTTCATATCGGATGTAATGTTTATATGAGAACTAAATCGAATCATGGACCGATCCTAACCATATTTGGTAAAGTCACTTTGAAAAAATATATAAGGGTCCGCAAAATAACTTTTTTTTTTGAAAATGCTATAAAAAAAACTACTGAATATTAGCTCAAATTTCTTTTTTTATTTGAAAGTACAATCTTTCCGGTTAGTAATGGAAAATAATTTCATTCAAATGGCTGCCTCGGCTGACCATGCAGTAGCCTACACGATCGGTCCAATTTTTAAGCACATTATTGATTGTGTGCATTGTGTGATTGTATTTTACCAATGGCTTCACGGATATTGTCCTTTAAAGCGTCAATTGCCTCTGGCTTGTTGGCGTAACACTTATCTTTGAGGGCACCCCACAAATAATAGTCCAACGGTGTCAAATCGCAGCTCCGAGGTGGCCAAACGAAATCAGCTCTGCGGCTGATAATGCGATCTTCAAAAACAGGGCGCAAAACACCGAGTGTAGCTTCGGCTGTGTGGCACGTAGCGCCGTCCTGTTGAAACCAAATGTTGCCAATATCCTCCTCTTCAATTTTTGCGAAAAAAAATTCATTCAACATGGCCAGGTAACGATCGCCATTGACTGTAACGGCTACTCCTTGCTCATTTTCGAAGAAAAATGGCCCAATTATGCCTCTGGACCAAAATCCGCAACAAACAGTGACTCGTTTTGGGTGTATCGGCTTTTCAATGTATGCGTGCGGGTTTTCTGTGCCCCAAATGCGACAATTTTGCTTGTTTACTTACCCGCCAAGATCAAAATGAGCTTCATCTGAAATATTGATTTTTTTTTTGGCAAAATCGGCATCTTCTGTAAGTCGATCGCAGGCCCACTTAGCGAAGCGAAAATGCATTGGATGGTCAGTTGGCTTCAACTCCTGAACCAATTGGACTTTGTATGGCGTCATACCAAGGTCTTTATGCAAAATTCGTCTCAATGATGCCTCCGAAATGTTCAATTCTTGAGAACGACGGTGAATTGATGTTGATGGCGCTTCACGCACACTTTCGGCCACAGCAGCAATATTCTCGGGTGTACGCACTGTTTTTGGCTTTTCACGCTTTGGTTTATCGATGGGGATGCCAGTTTCTTTCACTTTTTTTCACAAAATAACGAACATACGGAGCTGACGGTGCTTCTCTTCTTCCAAAATCCGTACGCAGTTTTCGCACACATTCTGCAACATTACCATGATTTTCAAAGTAATGTCGCAATATTTCCCAGCGTTGTTCAAGCGTATACACAACCATATTCGTTCAGCGGAAGGATAAAACTAATTATCTGTCAAATCAGACATGAGCTTAGTGTTACCATTCACGAAATAAGCACTTGTTGAAGAAAAAAAACGTTAGATGGCGGACCCTTTACAAACCAAATTTGAGAAAAATCTGTGCAATATTTTTGTTTTTTGATAGATCTAACTGAAGATCGGGAAGCAGCTCTATATGGGGCCTATGACTAAGAATTGTCCTATTGGGATTATATTTAGACTACTGATTAATGGGTATAATAAACACATACAAACCCAATTTGACTGAGATCTATATGTTGATTTGGATCTTATGGCAATTTATGTTGATTTCATAAGGGTCATTTGTATGGCGGCTAGGTCTGAACATGGACTGAATTTCACCAATTTCAATAGCGTTCATTCTATGGCCGATAAAAGCTTATATACCAAATTTCATCAAATTGTATTCATATTTGCGATTTGTAGTTTGATTACAAGGTCTACATGGACACACAGACGGACGGACGGACAGACATTGCTAAATCGACTCAGAAAGTGATTCTGAGTCCATCGGTATAATAAGAGATGGGTCTAGGTCAAATATTTTTGGTAGTTACAAACAGCATACAAAGTCTTTATACCCAAACTTCATAGTGGTATAGGGTATAAAAAGATGGATTTTATGCCCTGCCAGGTGGCCCGGGAGTTTGAAAATACTAGCTGTAAAAGATAATGACGAGAAACCTTTATTTTTTTAAGAATTGCTTAAACGTACATTTAATTATCAGAATCACTAACTGATTCGATTTAACGATGTCCGTCCGTCCGTCCGTCCGTCTGTGTGTCCATGTAAACTTTGTAATCAAACTGCAGGTCGCAAATATGAATATATTTTGATGAAATTTGGTATGTAAGCTTTTATTGGCCATAGGATGAACGCTATTGAAATTGGTGAGAATCGGTCCATGTTCAGACCTAGCCCCCATACAAATGACCCCTATGAAATCGACATAAATTGCCATAAGATCCAAATTGTCATATAGATCTTACTCAAATTGGGTTTGTATGCGTTTTTTACATCCATTGATGAGTAGTCTAAAAATGATCCCTGGGACAACTCTTAGTCATAGGCCCCATATAGAGCTGCTTCCCGATCTTCACTTAAATCTGTCAAAAAAAACAAAAATATTGCACTGATTCTTCTCAAATTTTGTTTGTATATATTTTTGCAAAATACAAGAGACTTTACCAACCACGGTCAGGATCGTTCCATTTTTGGGCCTAGTCCCCATATAGATATAGCATCCGATGTGAACTTTTTCATATCTGCAGCCAAAAAAATTAATAAAAATCCCACTCAAATTTGGTTTATGCTTATTTTCTATTTCCAATTAGTTGGGCCTATGAGAAAGGGTCCCTAAACGCATGGTATAGGGTATCATATAATCGGTCTCGACCGACTATAATTTTCTTACTTGTTACAAACTGCCGCAGACCACCTTGGCACTACCCAAACCCAACTAAAGGAATATATTTCCGCCAATACTTGATATATGAGCTAAACTCAGCAAGAACTCGTAGCAGCAAAGCCGAGGGCAAGTAGAACACAACCGCCTCAACCGATTATTAAGACGCAGTGCGCGTAGCGACAAGCGAAGATGGATCGGATCGACAGCGTTGACTCTGAGGCACAAATGGCAGCAGAAACCCACCGTAACAAAGACCTCTACAAAGCTACTTAGATTCTTAGCAACCGTGCCAGAACATCAACTAAACCGGTACGAAATGACAGAGGGGAACTTGTTACTTACGTTAACTTTCAGAACTGAGAGTATGGGAGGACATAGCAACCACTACCTCTATCTGGGACTGTGTAAGCCATAGCGCTAACGATGACATACAGACTGCATGTCCAACTGTCTCCGAGGTTGCTGAAGGCATTGAAGCACTTGACAACATTTCAGCTGAGCTTCTGAAAGCGGACCCTCTCTCTAGCGCAACCTTCATTCTTTTCGTTATACAGTCTTTCTGGTAGAACAGCACACTTTCCAACGAGATCAAACAAGGCGTGATAGTGAAACTCCCCAAGAAAGGTGATCTTTCGTGTTGCAACAACTGGAGAGGAATCACTCTTCTATGCACTATCAATAAAGTAATAGCACACATTATTAACAAGCGGCTTCTCAAAGCACTATCGCCGCATTTTCGTGAAGAGCTGGCTTCAGAGCAAACAAATCATGTGTTGATCACTTCAATAGCCTACGAATTACAGTAGAGCAATGCGTCGAATAACGCTCGCCTCTTTATGTAGCATTTATCGATTTCACCAAAGCCTTCGATACGCTACGGCATGAGATCATATGGGAGGCCCTGCGTTGCAAATGCGTACCGGAAAGGATCGTTACTTTAATAAAGTTCTGTTCTGATGCAGCAATTGGATCAATATCAAAACCGGCGTTCGATAAGGCTGCTTTCTTTCACCCACTTTCCTCAACCTAGTCGTCGATGTCATTATGCTTAAGGCGATGAGCAACCAAAAAGGCATACAATGGGGGGCTCCAAGGAAAGCTGGATGATTTGGACTATGCAGACGACATCTGTCTTCTAGCACACAAATACGAAGATCTGAAAGCAAAGCTGAATACGTTAAGCACGCTTGCCTCCAGGACTGGGCTCGAAATTAACATACAGAAAACTAAAACTCTGCGTATAAACACCGTTTGAGATCAACAACAACTCACTCGAAAACGTACAGTCTTTTTGCTAGCTGTGTAGCATAATAACATCTAATGGAGGCAGCGAAGATGACATCCTAAACCGGGTAAAAAAGGCTGGCCAGGCATTCGGCGCTCTTAAAAATATCTGGAACTCGACAGTGCTATCCCGCCGAACAAAAATCAGAATCTTCAACTCGAATGTCAATTCCATTTTGCTCTACGACTGTGAAACGTGGAATGCGTCTCCCAGGCTCGTACACCATATCAAAGATTTGTGAACCGATGTCTCCGCCGTTTGCTCAGAATAAGGTGGCCTGAGGTAATTACCAACGAACGGTTATGGATATTATGTAGCCAAACGGCTATTGGTAAAGAAATATCCCGACGCAAATGGAACTGGATTGGCCACGTGCTAAGGAAACTTCCTTCCGACATAACCAGAAAAGCAATCGACTGGAACCCACAAGGATCTCGTAGAAGAGGACGTCCGGCACATACGTGAAAAAGACAGCTCATCAAAGACATCGAATCTACGCGTATGAGTTGGAACGAAGTTAAAGGTCTAGCATCAGACAGACGGAAGCAATTTGTTGTGGCCCTATGCTCCTCATAGAAGTGACAGGATTTAATATATATATATATTAGACCTAGCCTCAAATTTTTTTTTTTCGAATTTTGCATTTGGGGATTGGTTAAATATGCGATTTGATGTAAAAATTCATGTGGTAAAATTTGAAGTCGATCAGAGTGTGCCAACCCGTGCCACAATGAGGTCAAAGTTCAAAATATGTAGAAAACAATCGTTTTTTCATTGATGACAAGTTATTTATTATAAACGATCAGACAAACTAACTGTAAATTATAAGTGATGTGAAGCATGATCTGCTTAAAAAGTTATAGTAAAAAAGTTAAGCAACAACGAAGTTAAATTCCACGTTCTTATATTCTAAGAAAACTAACGGTATAGTATTTACATTATGACATTTTGCCACCAATTTAGTTTAGCTTTTATATTTTGATTTTAGTATTTTTCCATTGCGAAATTGAGTGCGGTTGTGAAAAGTCGTTTATTAAAAGAATTAAAAATAGTACAATCAGTACAGATTTTTTAATTATGGCGCTAAATAAATCTCTAAATCTTAGATCTGCCGACATATACGTGCATTTGATAGGAAAATGCGAAAAAAAAATAGTTGGATTCATATTACCTTCAAAACTACAAGTGTTACAATGCTTTTTTTATTATGTGCGGTGTGAAAAAAAGACAATTCAAGAGAGTTCTGTATTAGCGTTAGAAGAAATATTGCCCTTCTGGGAAAGAGCTCGTATTCCAACGTTACACAAAAGAACATGTGTTGAAAAATTAAACAAATTATATAATGAGTGGAGAAAGGTGCAAAAAGTTTCTAAATCTAAATTTGCAAGTCGTAGAAAAATGGAAGAAGAGTTCAAAGAACATTTGAAAAATTTATTCGATATTGCACATGTTGATGCCTTAGAAATAATTTATATTCAGGAGGATAGAGATTTCTTAATTAAACAAAGGGAACAAGGTCGTGTTGGCATAATGACTTCAATAGATCAAAACCTAACAAGTAAAGAAAAGCGTAAGGCGGAAAGAGAAGAAAAGGAAAATCGACGCAAAAAAAAAAGCATCAAAGAATTGAAAGCTCTGAAGGTTATATTAAACTCAGCATGAGTAATTTTTTTCTTTCAACTTATTTTGTTCAATAATTTTTACTTTAGTCTTGACTGTACAATTTGATGCAAGTGATGAAAGTGAATGTGAATCTGAAAAGTCTGCAGATTCGCCGACAGTTGAACCAAAAAACATTAACCCGACAGAGAATCGTGTTAAGAAAAAATTCATAGATGACAGAATGTTGGCATGCATGGATGCTGGTAATATATCGACTCCACTCGCAACCCATTTTATTTCTGCGACAGCGAAAGCTTTAGGTCACAATATTGAAAATTTAGTTCTTAATTCTACAAGTTTGAGAAGACAACGCAAAGAATATCGTCAACGTCATGGCAAAGAAAATATTGAGAATTTCAAGGTAATCAAATTTATTTTAAAATTGTTTTGAATATTTCACAGAATTAACTTTTTTCACATTCCTGACACATTCGTTCTACATTTGGATGGTAAACTACTTCCTGCAATGGCTGGAAAAGAAAAAGTTGACCGCCTAGCTATTGTTTTAACTGCAGAAAAAATTGAAACGTTAATTGCCATTCCAATTATTGAAGTTGGATCTGGAGCAGCAATCGCACAATCAATATATGATTATTTAACGAAAATGAACATGATAAATTCATTAGACATGGTGTGCTTTGACACAACTGCTATCAACACTGGTCAACATAATGGGGCAGCAATGTTGCTGGAGAAAAAATTAGAACGGAGTTTGATGTGGTTACCGTGCAGGCATCATATTGCAGAAATCTTACTGCGAGCTGTTTTTGAGGTATATTTTGGAAAACTAGTGGTCCAGAAGTTGTTATATTTGAACGTTTTTCACGGGAATGGAACACTTTTAAGTTGGAAGATTTCAAAGTTGGTATTATGGATGAAGAAGTGCAACGTGCTGTAAGTGTCGAAGAATATAACTTCAGCAAAGAGTTTTGTATTAAACATTTAGAAAAAGACCATATTCGACATGATTATAAGGAGTTATTACAACTTACGTATATTTTTCTTGGTGGCAGCATCCCAAAATTCGCATTTCGTGCACCTGGTGCAACATCCCATGCAAGATTCATGTCGAAAGCCATATATGTTTTAAAAATATATGCTTTACAAAAACAGTTTCAAATGTCTTCCAGCCAGTTGAATGGTTTGCGAAATATTTGTATATTTCTGGTACGCCTGTATGTTCCCCAAATAACGATTTACAGCTGGTTATAAAGATTGCAAGTTATATTGACCCAAACATATCAATACCATTATTAGCAAAAATCTGAGACCACCTATGGTATTTATCGGAAGAGTTAGTTGCTCTTGCGTTTTTTGATTGCAACGTGGACTTTGACGTAAAAAGAAAAATGGTTGCGGCACTTGGAACTGAGATCGAAACTGAGGAAGACAATGTAATTTCACTGCCTAAAAAAGTTTGCGCTAGTATTGAAGAATAAAAAGAATTTCAATCTAAAGATTTGACTTGCTTTGTAACACATAAAACAAAAACTTTTTTTGCACGTTTGGAAATAGACACCAATTTTTTAAACTTTGATCCCTCAAATTGGCACGAAAGAGCAGAGTACATTAAAGGCTGCTGAGAGAAAAGTCAAACTTATTACACATTTTAACCGGTCCTTAACACATAGCGAAGAAGACAAGCAGTACTTGCTTCATGTTGTTGAGAACTACCGAAAGGAATTCCCATCATATACTAAATCGTCGCTCTTATAATAATTTAATAATATTAATTCTCTTCTTTTTTTTTAATGAAATGTTTGAATACAAAAAATTGCAAATTAAGAAAACATTATATGAATTGCATGTCTTTATTTTAATAATAAATAACTTGTCATCGATGAAAAAACGATTGTTTTCTATATATTTTGAACTTTGACCTCATTGTGGCACGGCGTTGGCACACTCTGATCGACTTTAAATTTTACCACATGAATTTTTACATCAAATCGCATATTTAACCAATCCCCAAATGCAAAATTCGAAAAAAAAATTTTTTCCATATAAGTATATAATATTTTCTGAGATGACCCTTAGCAATTATAAGAGCTTGCAATCTTTTTGGCATTGATAAAGAGAAACTTGGTGTGATGTTAGGTGAAATTAACGCCCATCTGTTTTAGAGTGCATCTTAAAGCTCTTTTGTATTTTAACGATATTTTCGTTTAGTTATTTTTTTCACTTAAATCTATAAAAAAAAAAAAAAAATTGGAGCGATTTTTTTCAAATTTTGCTTTGTATATGTTTTTGAGAATATTAAGTGGCTTTGCTAAATCTGGTAATGACCGGTACATGTTTTGACCTAGTCTCCATTTAAAAATAATGTCAGATATGAACTTTTTCATATTCAGGGCATATGATTATTATTTATTGGTATTAAATCAAATACAAATCAAAAATTTACAACAATATTTTTTATATTCTATATTTACCATGGATATATCAATAAATGCTAGCATGACCAAGCACTCAAAATTCGAGTGCAAATTCTAGAAAAATTTATTGTTTCTTTAAATTTTTATCTTTTAATCTATATACATATATAAAAAAATTATGATAATAAATTATTTTATAAGAGCATAAAGGTATGCTAATCGGTGAATTGTGAATTGGCTAAAATTGATTAGCATAGCCTTAGGCTCTTATAAAATAAGTTATTATTAGTATTTGATTTTATTTAATTTAATATATTTTTAACATATATTATACATAAATTTTAAAATTCTGCACTTCTCCATATGAACTATAACTATGTTAATTTTCATACTCCTCCGTGCCCGCATTATGCTTAAAAACGGATTAAAAAATTTTCCTTCACGTATTAATATATAAATTATTTATTTAAGCCTTAGCTACAATTCTGCTGAAGTATGAAATAAAGTAGAAGTTTGGCCTGAGAATGCCAAAGCCTTTGGAGTTTTTCCATGGTGGCTTAGTACTTCCATCCCGACGAGGAATCAAACATTATACCCTAAAAATTTTGTATTATAAATTTTGCACACAATATCTGAAGAAAAATTGTTCTGGTGCACACGGGTAGAAACTGGCGGGTATACAATGGGGTATATGAGTGTAGGGAAGGGTTCCGACTACAGAAGAGTGCAACATTTTTTTGATGTAGGAGATTTTCGGGAAATTGGGAAATTTTTTAAATTTCTAAACGACTCAGTGACTTTATATTTCTAACATTAATAGCTTAGAAGCAACAAAATTATACAAAATTTATTTTACTTTAAAATCTTTTAAAACAAAAGAGTTAAAGTCATTTAAAAATTAAAATTTACAAAGAAATTTTTGATTTTAGCAAAATACTGAGAAAGTAAATTTTCGAAGACCCTGTTCGTTGTGATATAATTGAAATAGAGTCGCAATTTTTTGGCTCCCGAGGTTCACTGGTATTTACTTTCAAATGAATAACATAACTTTAAAATAGGTACCCATAAAAAATATGGTCCACAGTGCCTCGTTTTAGTGCACCAAAAATAGTTACTGAGGTTTTAATTGAGTTCGGGAAACAAGTATTAGCATCTACCATCCGAAGAACCATAAAGGCAAAAGGTTTTAATGGTCGGGTAATACATCGTAACCCATTGATTAATTTACGCAATCGAAAAGCTTGTTTAAGTTTCGCTAAGGAGTACCTTTCTAAGCCGGAAACTGGGTGGGGTGATGTTTTTGCGGATAAAAGCAAATACAATGTATTTGAATCCGATGGACGTGTAATGGTATGGCGAAAACCAAAAGAGCAGTTACAACCACAAAGTTTGAGACTAACTGTCAAACATGTCACGTGTGGGGTTGTATGGGAGCTAGAAGAGTGGGAAAATTAATATTTATCGACGGAATTATGAATAAAGAATCATATTTGAATATTCTGCGTCAAAATTTTGAAGTAAGTGATGATAAGCTGGGTGTTTTGGATTCGTTCAAATTCTATCAAGATAAAGATCCAAAACACAAGTCGCGGTTGATTCAAGAATGGTTGCTTTATAATTGTCCCAAGGTTCTCCAACCACCTGCTCAATCCCCAGACATCCATCCGATTGAGAACTTATGGGATGATCTACACGGGGGAATCCGCAAACACACACAGCTAAAATCGAGACTTCAAGAAAAATGGGACCGTATTCCGTAAAAATAGTTATGATATAAATGGATCTAATGTGATTAAGATTAATTTTTATTAAATTATTTATCAATTTATTTTTACTAGCAGATTCCAGCGCTCGAAATTCGAGTGCAATTTCTAGGCAACTTTATTTTTCAACTTAGCCAATTCACAAACCAACACTTTTTTGGTCTATTATTATTATGAATGAAGATAACAAATTCAATAACAAACACATTAACAAATTTAGTAAGCACACACATAGCATATGTATAATTTTATGTATGTGTTAGTAGCAACTTTAAATGCAATTTACTCAAAATAAAGGAAAACATTTTAAAATCTGTAAATATGGTGAACAGTTAAAAAGAAATACCTTTCAAATAATATACGTTTGGTCAAAATCGGTATAAAACGGTAGAGCAAAACATCGGTAACAAGAAATCGCCTAGTCTATTTATATTAAAGATTATTGTTATTATTACATATTAATTTAATTATTATTACAAATAAATGAAAAAAAATTATATTCAACATTTCTATAGTACAAAATTGATTTTTTTTTCCGGAGGTTAACACACTGTGGGTATTACAGTATTGAGGGTATGAAATTGTAGTTAGGTATATTACACACCGTCGGAAAGGCTAATTCGTCTAGTTTCTCAGTATATGCTTTATTTTTAAGTTTTTAGAAACACTTACAACTAATAGGAAAAAATTAAAATTAGTACATATGCAAAAAATTTAAAAACCGTTGTCTTGAGTTAAAAAACATTTTTGTTTTATAGATATCCCACTCGCATCTCACTAAGCGACCAAAAAGCTCTTAAAGGGAAAAACCTAAGCTTTCTTTTGAACAAAAAAATTTTCCTTTTTTGAAAAAAAAGTCCACAAAAACTTTTGATTTTGCAAAAAAGTCAAAAAAAATTTCTTTTTTAAAAATTTTTTTTTTATTTTTTTTCCGAAAGACTGAAGAAATATCTATCTAAACTACTTGGAACAAATTTTGCTAAGATCAATAGGTAAAAAGTCACATGGATGAGAAAAAACACCTGTTTGGTCAAAATGTCAAATTTTGACCCCCTCTAACTCAGAGAGTTCTGTACCGATCTTGTTGAAAAATTGTTTCTAAACTACTATCCAATAGGACTAACCTTGGTGCAAATTTCATCCCGATCGGAAGGCATGGGTTTCAAAAGTTGGATCAGTTGACATGAAACGCCCCATATATATTTTTTTTATTAATTCTATACACTTTAAAGGTTTCATTAAATACTAAATGATCTCAAATGTACATATTACATACATTTTTTTTTTTTTTTTTGAAAATTAATAAAAATAATTGGCGCTTTTTAGTGCTATTCATTAAACTTTAGCGCCTTTTAATGCTTTTTGGGGTACTGCTTTGGGCTTTCTGCTTGGAAAACAAAGTTGGTATCACTGGCTTCAAACAAAGAAAGCTAAGGCTGGATTATTCAAAACTGTATTGTATTGACTGAGAGCTAAAGGGGTACAGAGTAAATGAAAAATCTGGAACCACATAACAAAATAGTTAATAACGAATTCGAATGCTATATTAAATCGCTTTTCACTCTATATATACATTTAAATCAATTGAAGCATTGGCTCAATATTCTAACCCATTGAATTGAAAAGATCCCTAAATAATATTTTAATCTGAACACTAAAGTTTCGTTCTACAACTGTCATAACTTTAAGCCATTTGCCAGTTGTTTAACAAGAAAAAATTATTACGCCTTAAGCATGGTGCTACAAGTTGCGTTAAACTTAAACTGCGTTAAATTGGCAATTTAACATTTTAATAAATTGTAGTTTTGGTATTTGTTTTACTCCTTCTTGTACGAGTGTGGTAGAAAAATATTAATTTGCATTCAAGCGGATACGGATGTGTTGAAAACAACAAACAATTTTCTTCATATTCATATGTCTAATATAAGTTTCGTTCAATTTGCGGATGTGGTTAATGCAGGCGAGTGCTAACACAGCTACATACGAACACACTTTTTTATTATACCCTGGAGCACTTTAATATGGTGAGGGTATATTGAGTTTGTGCTGATGTTTGTTACTACCAAAACAAACCTTTTTTAATATACCGATCGACTGATAATTACTCTCTGAGTCGATTTAGAGATGTGTATCTGCCTGTCTATCCGTTTGTGTGTCCATGTAAACCTTGTAATCAAATATAAATAATTTTGATGAAATTTGGTCTATACGCTATAGAACTGCAGAAAATCGATGTATGTTCAGACCTCATGCAAAGAAACCTATCAGAACGATTAAAATGGTCGTAACGTACAAATTATCATATATATATATCGATAAGATTTGGTATATATGTGTCCAATATACCCACTAATCGTTAGTCCGAAAATATGAACATTTTTAATCATATTTACCATATGAAGTTGTTTCCCGATCTTCACTTAAATCTATCCAAAAAACAAAAATATTGTAAATTTTTTTTTTTTTAATATGGTTTATGTGTATGTTTTCCAGAGAAAATAAATGACTTTACTAAATATGGTCATGATTGGTCCATTCTTTAACCTAGTCCCCATTAAAAAATAATAACAGATATGAACATTTTCAATAATAACAGATATGAACATATGCCCATATCTGCAGGACTGTTAAATAAAAAGTTCTAAAGACTTTATATCGAGCCCATAATTTCAAATATAACGTTTTTTGGCTCCCCTGAACATTTTTATTTTATGACATACGCGGCTGTTCTAGAAAACCACAGAATTGGTTATGTATTGTATATGTTATTGTGTTGTCGGTCTAGACCGACTATAATTTTCTTACTTGTTTTCTGTTTATTCTTCTCAGTTTGTGCTTCAATTGTATTTTTTTTTTTACTATAACCAATTTTTATATTTTTTTTTGCTGATCGTTTGTACATTGAAATTCATACTTATGTTGACTTTGTGCAACCTATAATTTAAATTGTGTTTCTTTTAATATAACGTATGTGAAAGTAGAGATTATTTTTTTCTAGAGCACATTTATATTAACTATATAATATATATATATATAAGTATGGCGATTAATTTAAGTATAATAAAAAAAAGTCTGTTCAAAACATTTCTTGAATATGTTGAAGTCCTTCTTGGAGGATAATTTTTATATATAATTTAAGTTTATTTCTAAATTTTACCATTTAAAAACACACATTTTACTTGTTATCACACTTAAATTACTCGTATCTAATGTTTTTATACCCTCCACATCTCAGTGGCAGAGGGTATATATAGGTTTGTCATTCCGTTTGTAACGCATCGAAAAACTAATTTCCGACCCAATAAAGTATATATATTCTTGATCCTTATCACAGCTCGAGTCGATATAGCGATGTCCGTCTGTCCGTCTGTCCGTCTGTCCGTCTGTCCGTCTGTCCGTGTGTCTGTTGAAATCACGCTCATTCAAAAAAAAAAGCATTTACTTAGGTCAGGTTACGAAAAAATTATTTGCCATAATTCCCACCAGGTTGGTATTGAAATCGGAGTAAATCGGGAGCCTCTGCGCTGAGAAATGAACAAAAGTTTATAGATACCTCTAAAAAAAACATGAAACCTAGTGTTTTCTTGTAATAGTTTAGTGGTTGAACATACAACAACATAAAAAAAGCCACAAAAAAAATGTGATTCATACATATTAACAATAACAAGAACACAACTACCATGAGCTATGTTAATAGTATTGCCACAAACCGAGGTGGAGGGTATCAAAGATTCGGCACAGCCGAATTTAACACTCTTACTTGTTATTATTATTTTTTTAACTCAGTCTTCTCTAACGTACTCTTATATGTACTGATGATATTTTACGTTGTAATTATAAAATTGAGGACATCTGTAAGTTTAATTTCTCTTTTTGCAGATTGTGCTTAATATTTTCGTATTGAAACATAATCGACTTAAGAATTATAATTTGAACATAGATTACATAAAAGTTTTTCAAGTCAAACACAGAGATTTCGTAACTATTGTTATATCGTTATGTTTGTTACACACAAAGGTTTAACAATTTTATATTTTATGATGAATGGACTTTTTTTCTAAAACACGTTAATAAATACCATTGTTACTATCAATTTAAGCCTTAAACTGATTTATCACAATCACAAAAAACAATTTAGGAAATTATAGCTGGTCTAGGCCGAGTATACTATACCGTATACCATGCATTTCGAGAGTGGGTCTTGGATTCAACATTACTGAGGCTATAACTGGATAAAGAAGATAAAAATGAACTACATTTTAGCACTATCGTTGCTAACATTGGTCTACAAATTTTAAAAAAACTAGTAAGAAAATTATAGTCGGTCGTCTAGACCGACTGTACGATACCCTATACCATGGTTTACAGACCCTATCGCTTCGGTCCAACTAATTGGATATAGAAAGTAAGCGTAAGCCAAATTTGAGGGGAATTGTTTTTAATGTTTTTGGCTTCAGATATGAAAAAGTTCATTTCGGGTGCTATATTTATATGGGGACTAGGTCGAAAAATAACCCGATCCTGACCATATTTGGTAAAGTCACTTATATTTTGAATATATACAAACCAAATTTGAGAAAAATCTGTGCAATATTTTTGTTTTTGATGTGTAAACATCTATACGCGCAGGGGGGTTAAATTTCTATTTCACAATCCAATCACAAAAACAGCGTAACTCATATCGGTGTGAGCTGAAGCAGATAACGCTGTGTGACTTATGATTGTATTGGTTAAAAAATTATGATATGTTCTTTTCTAAACATTTTCCAATTGTCTTTCAAAAAACATCAATTGTATTTCAGAAACCATCAATATAATTTCAGAAAACATCATTTGAATTTCAGAAAACATAAATAGAATTTCAGAAAACATCAATATAATTTCAGAAAACATCATTCGAGTTTCAGAAAACATCAATTGAATTTCAGAAAACATCAATAGAATTTCAGAAAACATCACTTGAATTTCAGAAAACATAAATAGAATTTCAGAAAACATCAATATAATTTCAGAAAACATCATTCGAATTTCAGAAAACATCAATTGAATTTCAGAAAACATCAATAGAATTTCAGAAAACATCACTTGTATTTCAGAAATCATCAATATAATTTCAGAAAACATCATTTGAATTTCAGAAAACATAAATAGAATTTCAGAAAACATCAATATAATTTCAGAAAACATCAATTGTATTTCAGAAAACATCAATAGAATTTCAGAAAACATAAACTGTATTTCAGAAAACATAAATAGAATTTCAGAAAACATCAATTGAATTTCAGAAAACATCAATATAATTTCAGAAAACATCAATTTTATTTCAGAAAACATCAATTGTATTTCAGAAAACATCATCTGAATTTCAGAAAACATAAATAGAATTTCAGAAAACATCAATTGTATTTCAGAAACCATCAATATAATTTCAGAAAACATCATTTGAATTTCAGAAAACATAAATAGAATTTCAGAAAACATCATTCGAATTTCAGAAAACATCATTTGAATTTCAGAAAACATAAATAGAATTTCAGAAAACATCAATATAATTTCAGAAAACATCAATTGTATTTCAGAAAACATCAATAGAATTTCAGAAAACATAAACTGTATTTCATAAAACATCAATAAAATTTCAGAAAACATCAATTGAATTTCAGAAAACATCAATATAATTTCAGAAAACATCAATTTTATTTCAGGAAACATCAATTGTATTTCAGAAAACATCATTTGAATTTCAGAAAACATAAATAGAATTTCAGAAAACATCAATTGTATTTCAGAAACCATCAATATAATTTCAGAAAACATCATTTGAATTTCAGAAAACATAAATAGAATTTCAGAAAACATCATTCGAATTTCAGAAAACATCATTTGAATTTCAGAAAACATAAATAGAATTTCAGAAAACATCAATATAATTTCAGAAAACATCATTCGAGTTTCAGAAAACATCAATTGAATTTTAGAAAACATCAATAGAATTTCAGAAAACATCAATTGTATTTCAGGAAACATCAATTGTATTTCAGAAAACATTTGAATTTCAGAAAACTTAATTAGAATTTCAGAAAACATCTATTGAATTTCAAAAAGCATTATTTGAATTGCTGAGAACATTAATTGTATTTCAGAAAACATCAATTAAATTCAGAAAACATCAATTGCATTTCAGAAAACATCAATTGAATTTCAGAAAACAGCATAATCGACTTATTTTTTATGCACTGGAAAATATGATGTTGATTTTTTCTTTGATTATTATATGTTTACACATCTCCCTTGTGATCGGACTCATATGATTTTTTTTAATAGATTTAAGTGAAGATCGAGAAGCAGCCCTATATGGGGCCTATGACTAAGAATTGTCCTAGAGGAATTATTTTTGGACTACTGATTAATGGATATAATAAACACATACAAACCCAATTTGACTGAGATCTATATGATAATTTGGATCTTGTGGCAATTTATGTCGATTTCATAGGGGTCATTTGTATGTGGACTAGGTCTGAACATCGACCGAATTTCAATAGCGTTCATCCTATGGCCGATAAAAGCTTATATACGAAATTTCATCAAATTATATCGACCTGTAGTTTGATTACAAGGTTTACATGGACACACAGACGGACGGACGGACATCGCTAAATCGACTCAGAAAGTGATTCTGAGTCGATCTGTATAATAAAAGATGGGTCTAGGTCAAATATTTTTGGTAGTTACAAACAGCAGCACAAAGTTATTATACCCAAACCACATATTGGTATAGGGTATAAAAATTGACTGCAGAAACGAAGCATGTTTTTAACTAATCTGGGTGCGCAGAATTCGAATCTGGCATAAAAGTTGTTAATTTTTTTTATCATAAGCTGACCATACTGCAAAACAGTCAATACTGACACTACAATTTCACAATTATTAATATGACAGAAGCCCACATTAATTCTAAATCTTCATAATAGCAGCGTTTAAAGGCCTAGTTAGCCACACGTTGTTAAAATGTATCTGTACCGTAAATGTAACGTTGGCATTTAGTGCAATTATAGAACGTAAAAAACGAAAAAGCAAGTTGCTGTGTAAAATTAACCAAACTTTATCAGCTGTTCACAAATGTCACGTACTAACGTAGAAAAAATCTATTTTCAGCAGATTGGGTTGATCCGGTTACGTGACAGTTGAGTTCGGTTACAGCTCTAAATGCTTTTCATGTAGCAGAAAAAAATAGCTGACACGGTTGGTTATGGTTACGTGTGGCTAACTAGGCCTTAAGCATGTCAGGGAGATCGCGTGAAAATTTGGTTGGAAAAAAAGGATATGCAATATCAGAATCATTAAAATATACATATATACATTCAGGGCAATTCCTAATGTCGCTTTTACCACAAATACGGTCAAACAATTTGTTTTTCAATTCCATAATACGATACATATACATTGGAGATGGAGAAACGAAAACATGTGTTTTTCTAATTTCGATACATTCTAAAAAACGTTTTCACCATCGTTATCTGTCATTTTTCTTCGTCAAAAATTTTACCGCGTTTTACAAGGAAAATCCTTGATTTTACCACGAAGAAGTAAATTTGCTTAAATCCTATTTCTACGATTGTTTTAAAAATGTAAGTACATAATTTATTTAATATTAAAAAAATATATATTTTATATATTTTTGAATTATTTTTGCTATGTAGGGCTAAAAAATAAACTACGCCAGGACAGTTTAAATAAATTAACCACTTTATGATGGTTCATAAAGACATTGGTCAGCCAACAAAGACCTGCAGAACAAAATACTTTATGGGAAGATTTAACCCAAAAGCTTAATATAATATAAATAAGACATATAAATCAAGAGATATAACGGCATGGAAAAAGTTTAGTAAATTTAATTATAGCTGGCATTTATCATAGACGAGTAAGATTTAAAACGAATTTTATATTTTAGGTCTGGGAAGACTATAAATCAAACACAAAAAAGAAGTTGGTAATAAATAAACAACAAATGGAGGCCACAAGCGGAGGTCCTAATATAACTGTTCCACTAAACGATTTACTTAATTACAAGAGGAGGGAATTCCAAATGTAATTTCGTTTGGGATGCTTGAACAAATAGAACTATTAGACGATGAAGTGAGTTTCGACACTAAGAAGGTTTCTCTTGAGCAGCCAGTACCAAAAAAAGAAAAGAACAAAGTTGAACAGCCAAATCGTTTGCAGCAGCAACTAGATATGCAAAAAGAGTTTTATGTTTTAAATAAAACTACCAAATATGGTCAGGATCGGTCGATTTTTTGATTAATCCCCATGTTAATATAGCATCCGATATGAACTTTATCAGGCAATAAACAAAAAATAATACAATGCCTCCTCTCTAAACGCATTTTAAAAAAGAAATCAATAAATCGGTTGAATAGTTTGCAAGCATAAAACCTACATACGAACAACAATTTTAGTTTAATTTTTGACCGAAGTACAGTGTTGCCATTTTAGCATTTTAGTTGCTAGATTTAGCAACTTTTTTTTTGTCGTTTAGCATCCAAAATTTATGAAAAGATGCTAGATGTTAACTTATCATCTTTTATTAATAAAAAGTTGCCTTTAGCATCTTTTTTTTTTATTTTTTTTCATTATTTTTTAATATTTAATTTTAATTTTAATGGTATTGATATGTTTTAATACGATAATTTTGTGTACTACCTTTCCACCACTCTGCTCGTTTCTTTCAACAAATATAACAAAACATTTTGAAATAGAATAACACTGTGGAACAAATTCAGGTTGGCAAAAGTTAGGTCGATTCTGAAAGTAAGGGGTGAAAATACAGGCTAAATTAAAAGACCCGTATCGCGGCGTTTGTTTATGTTAGTTCGAATTTTTTTTTTAATCGACCTTCGAACTTTGCAGTCAAATGACGATTTTCAGCATATTGTTTATATGGTTTTTTTTGGCTATAACTCGTCGACTAATTGATATTTTTTCAATCTGTAAAAGCCAAATTATTGCTAGAGACCTGTGCAACAATAAATTTTTTTTAAAAAATTGATTTAGAAAATTTTTGTGGTGCTTGTGAAGCAAAATGTTGGAAAAATATTTTTTTTTTATGCTTTTTGAAAATATTTTCCACAAAACTAAGTCATTTTTGCTTTCTGTTTGATCTATAATATGCTTCTCAGTTTCTTCAACAAATTTGATTTGAAAAGGAAATGGTCTTAGTCGATAATTTGCGTTAAAAATCCCAAAACCATTAAATAAATAGCGATTTAGGTAGAAGTAATTAAAAAGAGAAGTTCCAAGAATTAGGAATTAGTAAAACAACTTTTTTGTTTTCAACCACCGCACAGGTAGCGATTTTTTTTTATTTCGTACAATTTCGTACAATCAGTTAAGACTCGAAGACTCGGTCGTGATAAAATTCGCTATTATTTTTTTTGGAACTTATTTGATTTTGTGAGTGATTTAAGTTAAGTGTATCGGTTTCATAAAAATAACAAAAAAAAAAAAAAAACCATTGTATAATATATATTGTATTAAAAATGTCGGAACCAAAATGTAAAATGCACAATTTTTGTAATGTTTGTGGACGTTTCATAGCAAGCGATGAAAAATGTGGCAATGCGAGTGATTTTTTTTTTTTTGGAAGCCTATAAACAATATTTCTCGCAAGAGTTTATCACTGACGTAAACTATGCCCCTAAAAAAGTTTGCTTTAATTGCTATTCAACTCTTATGCAATGGAAAAGTGAAAAGAAGAAGGCTATGCCTTTTGGTATACCAATGATGTGGTTAGACAACAGCCCGCATCAAGAAGAAAATTGCTATGGATGTATCAACTACCATAAAACTTTGAATAGAAGAAAAGCAAAGAATAAAACTTATGTAGCAGTGCCAAGTGTCCAATTACCATTAGTCGTCAAGATTTTGCCCAAGTTCTGACAGACCGAGAATTAAATGCATGGCTCGCATTGAAAGCAGTCATTAAAGGACTTTTGGGTAAAGAACGCAGACAACTACAGGCAAGCTGTTGCAAACATGTTGGCAGCTTTCGATGAAATTGGGGTTAATATGTCGTACAAAATTCATCTCTTGCATCAGCATCTTGATCAACTCGCTCAACAGTTGCCAACTGAATCTGATGAGCAAGGCGAACGTTATCACCAAACTGCGCTTCCATTTGAAATAAGGTAACTATAGAGTGTGCATATTTTGAATTCCTTGATTTTTCTAATATCTTTGTCAGAGTGCACAATGTAAACATGTTAACGATTGAAAACTATTTTCGTTTCAGGTACAGAGGAAAGAAATCTCCAGATGCAATACTCGCTGAAATTTGTTGGTGGTATAAAACCACCGAAATTATCGACCTTTCTGATGATGATGACGATGACCAAGATATTAGAGAGAGCAGTAATGTTGATCCACAGCCGCCTGCTAAACGGCAACTGGCCAAATCATTAATTTAATTAATTTAATTTTTTTACTTAAAACTTTTCATAACATTTCAAAAATATATTTTTTTTCCATATTTTTATAATTTATTTTTCAATGTTTCTTCAAAACCAACACTGAACAAAATTGGTACATAAAAAATGAGAAGTAAATTAATATTAAGCTGGAAAACGCAAGTTTTGTATTATGATTGTTTTCTTTTCAAATGAAATTTAATAATACTACAGGAATCGCACTCAACAACCTACAGCAATCAAGCAATTTTTTCATTCACTACCCTAATAGTCCAACCCTATTCCCCCATCAACACAATCGCGAAGCATCCACAGTCGATATTATTTTAAGCAATTCCGCTTTTGATATAGACGTAAAAACAATGGATTACGAAATACCATCAGACCATCGCCCCATTATATGTACAATTAAAAGATCTACGGCCTTGCAGGTTGACCTCAATTACTATGATTATAGTGCAACCAACTGGAACATTTTTATGAATTTTTCAGACAATAAAATCACGTTATATTCGGATATATACAATACCAAGGTAGTTATTGATCAGGAAATCCAAAAATTTATAAATGTAGTTTTCGAATAACTAAAATAACTCAACAAAATAATTACACATTACCAGAAAGTACTGCGAAATATATTAAACTAAGAAGAAGTTTTAAAAGAAAAAGCCAACGATCCTCAAATATAGCCGAGCAAACTTTTTATAATCAATGTACAAAGTTTCTAAGTAACATGATTGATAAAAGTATTAATTCGGAGCGCAATAAGAAATGGTCTCAATTATTATCCAATTTAAAACCAGGTGATAAATCATTTTGGAAAATAAGCAGGAACTTGCGAGGAAAAGGAAAAAATCAAATCGCTCACTTTAAAGTTGGAAATACAAAAATAACATCTGATAAGGACAAGGCTGAAGTCCTGGCAAATACATTTGTCCAAGCAAATAACCTCACTTCGAACTACAACCACTCATCAGATACACTAATAAACAAGGTTCAGAAAATACATGCATACACGTACCAGAACATGAACTTCAAATAAAGCAACACTCAAAAATGTGTGCTTTATGTGTGATTGAAACAAAAAGTACGTGATACAAAAATGTTCGTGTAAATAATGAAATATTAAAACGAACACAGTCATGGTTGTGTTGGTCACCAAAGAAAATTTAAAAACAAACATAATTGATATGAAAATAAAGATATGTGTTGGCTGCTTTTGAACAGAACGTTGTGTGTTACATGCATGTATTTTCTGAACCTTGTTTATTAGTGTATCTGATGAGTGGTTGTAGTTCGAAGTGAGGTTATTTGCTGGGACAAATGTATTTGCCAGGACTTCAGCTTTGTCCTTATCAGATGTTATTTTTGTATTTCCAATTTTAAAGTTAGAGTTCTGATTTTTCCTTTTCCTCGCAAGTTTCTGCTTATTTTCCAAAATGATTTATCACCTGGTTTTAAATTGAATAATAATTGACAACATTTCGTATTGCGTTCCGAATTAATACTTTTATCAATCATGTTACTTAGAAACTTTGTACATTGATTGTAAAAAGTTTGCTCGGCTATATTTGAAGATCGTTGGTTTTTTCTTTTAAAGCTTCTTCTTAGTTTAATATATTTCACAGTACTTTCTGGTAATGTGTAATTATTTTGTTGAGTTATTTTAGGTGTGGACACATCCCTTGCTTCGAAAACTACATTTATAAATTTTTGGATTTCCTGATCAATAACTACCTTGGTATTGTATATATCCGAATATAACGTGATTTTATTGTCTAAAAAATTCATAAAAATGTTCCAGATGGTTGCACTATAATCATAATAATTGCGGTCAACCTGCAGGGCCATTGATCTTTTAAGTGTACATATAATGGGGCGATGGTCTGATGGTATTTCGTAATCCATTGTTTTTACGTCTATATTTAAAGCGGAGTTGCTTAAAATAATATCGACTGTGGATGCTTCGCGATTGTGTTGATGGGGTAATAGGGTTGGACTATTAGGATAGTGTTTAAAAAAAATTGCTTGATTGCTGCAGGTTGTTGAGTGCGATTCCTGCAGTATTATTTGAATGGCAATTCCTATAACAATGTTTGGCATTTAGGTCACCAAAAATTATATATTCTTTGGTGGAAGGTGTTAGGTTCAAGATATCAGCACAGAAGTTATGGGTACATCTTGGTGAATATAACGAAGATACAACAATAGTTCTATTATTTATAATAACTTCAATTGAGATGTTTTCGATTGATGACGTGTTTGATATAAAGAGGTTTTATGTGCGACAGATTTATGAATTAACACCCAAGCTGTTCTTATAAAAGCATGGAATAACATAAAAAAGTGGGATGATGATCAATATGTTAGTGAAGACGATATTTCATTGTCAGGATTGATTGAATCGTATAGTGCTTACGACAATACTCTTTAAGAAGTTCAATTGTTGATGTCGACGGTGGCGGATAATGTTAACATCAGCATTAATGACATTGAAGATTGGAACAAGGTTCAAAATACGGAAGATAACCATGATTTCGAAGTGTCCGATAATGATAACAATGGGTCAATTATCGAGCAAGTATTTAACAAACAAAAGTGAGCTTCTCGAAATCAGGTAGCAGACCTTGTGAATATTCGCACGATAATGGTCAATAGCTATTACACAAAAGAAGAAAAAAAACAGACAAGTCTCGACTGCTTTTTAAACCACTCGGCACAAATTAATATAAAATTTTTTTGCATGAAAATGGTCGAGAGTGAGTGAGGACTTGAAACCAGACGGTACAAATTAAATTTAAGTTTCTTTTTTTGTAATGAAGAAATCTAAGCCATTGAAATAAATTTAGCGTGCTATTTCCGAAAAATCGATATTTATTATTGTATTTTTTTTTAAATCCGCTTAGAAAAGATAACTGCCCTTGGGACATTTCGGTTAACTTTTTCAAGATTCTACTGTATTTATTTGCATTTGTGCTGATTCCATTAAACTATTAATTTTAGCCACAGGAATTTTGTTCCTTAAACCAGCATTTCTTAAATACGATACGATGTAACCAGTTATGCGAAAATAAAGCATCAGATGAAAAAAATAAATTTTAAAAATATAATTTTCTGGATAAAATCGAATTCCGCGATGCCGCATCGACTCTCAAAGCTTCTGATAAATATCTCAAAAAACTTTTTCGACCTATACGTACATATATATTTGTTCCTTTTAAGGGGATCACAAGAGGTCAAAGAGATCCAAAAAATTAAGTTTTATAACTAAGTTTTTTTTTTATAAAAATGATATCTGTGATTTATTTTAAATTAATGGTATTTTTCTATCAGCTACATATATCTGTGGTTTTCTAGAATAACCGCGTATGTCATAAAATCTAAATGTTCAGGGGAGCCAAAAAACGTTATATTTGAAATTATGGGCTCGATATAAAGTTTTTAGAGCTTTTTAACAGTCCTGTAGATATGGGCAATAAATACTTTATATAAAATTTTGAGTCAAAAATCTTCAGAGGAATAGATCCTAGAGAAGGACGAAAAAACAATATGTAAATTGCACTTAAAGTGTGTGCAGATAAAACAACCTATGTCGACAAACGTCGTTTTCTTTGAAAAAGAAAACTACCATTACAACCACCCAGGTAGACAGACATAAGTTGTTGTTGCTTGAAAAATGGATTTTTTTTTGTTCGTCAACAAAATGTTAACGGGACTTAGGATGAGAATATAACAACATATCAAGAATGATAGCGACAAAAATAACAGAAATAAACACAAAAGTTTTTATAAGTGGTTATAAACTGAAAAATAATCCAAAATCATTTTGCTTTTTTTTTTGATTCATAACAACGTATGTATGTCGCTATGTGTCGTTTTCTGAGAAAATAATTTGTTAGCGATCAAACGTCGATAGTGCTTCAAATTAATTTAATAAACATTTAAGTTACGTCGTTATTTAAAGAAAAAACTCAGAAATGTTCAATATTTTTTTTTTTTAATTTAATTTAAGAGCGTTAAAAATTAATATATTTGGCATCGTTAACTCAAAACTGACAAAAATGGACATACGCGGTTATTCCAGAAAACCACAGATATATTTGTTCCTTTTACAAGGTCACAGGGTCTCAATGAGTTCCAAAAAAAAATTAAGTTTCATAACTAAATTTTTTTGATAAAATTGATTTATGCGATTTATATTAAATTAAAGGTATTTTTCTATTGCCTATATAAGGATATTTAGTTTTACGCTCAGACGTGTATTATTTCTCGAAATGGTGATTTTTACGATTTTTGCCTCCGATAACTTTTTTACGTTTCATAACTTCATATTTTTTTTTTATTATTAAATCAATATCCCTGCAGCGCTCTTAAAAAATTCCACAAAAATCTTTTAACCCATATGAATTCATATTCAGGTTTTAGAGTTTTTTAGTGAAACGCCCTAATGTTTTTATATATTTCCAAATATTTTTATGAAGAAACTTATTTGAATTTAATAACTCATAACATCTCTAAAAGCTTTTTTTTGTCAGCTTTTGTTCAGTTAAGTAAGACAATAAAATATAACAAAGAACTTTATAATGGGCGGATGTCGACATTAACATAACCTAAAATGGAAAATAATCATACAACAAACATCAGCGAGATTGTCATATTTTTATGCTTTTATATGAAAGTTATGGGCCGATCATAATTAGATTTATTCAGGTTATTAAATTAAACAAATTATATTTACAAACTTAACTTAAACTAAGGTAAATTATAATTGGAATATATAGGACTTTGTTGAAGATGACTGGATTTTAACATAAATCATTATCAACCAAATAAATTGTGCTCTGCATTTTGATAAACGGCGAATGACCGGATTGACTTCATCATCGTTATAACAGAAAATGATTTTAGTTGTGTAGGGTACAAACAATAACGTGCAGAAAAATATTATTAAAAAATGATGTAAAGATTAAAGAATATGTTACATTTTAAATCAACACACATAAAGAAGTGAATTCTGTTTTCATCGAAAAGGGTAACAAAAATATATTTGGCGCAACACAGCAAATGACCAGCTTTTGAAAAGATACAAATGTATAACAAAGATATAAGGACTTCTAAAGTAGCAAATATTCTTTAAATCTAAGGAAATCTATTGCTATAAGTAAAATATCAACAGCATTGTTTATAACCCCTGTAAAGAAAAATTGCCCATCAAATATTGAAAGTTTCACCATCGTCTGTTTTCTGGGTGTCATAAAATTCTACCCTGCTATTAATGTTTTGCCAGAAAAGATAAGCCTTAATATAACATAAAATAAATTTAATAAATTACCTTATTACGTAGCAAATGAACATGCAACATATGGTTGTTACATGAGTGGCAACAAATGTGATTAACAATATAAATAAAGACAAAAAACAAATTAAATAAGAAACTTACCTTAACGCTTAGCACTATAAGCGACAGTGAAAGAAACACAACGGCCTTCATTTTCAATGATACTCTTTTTTTCTGGGATTTTTCAAATGTATGTAACTTATATTTTTAGTCTTAAAATCTGCTCAATAATGCTGTTAATATTGAAATGTCCTGCAGCAGTATGTTTCCCCTAATTTCTTAACACAAATAAGGTTTTGGTCAAGTTTTTGTTCTGTTTAATATTTTTGGCTTTTGTTTTAAATAAATCTTAATTTTGTTATTTTGTCTTGCTTTTATAAATTCATTTATTATTTTTTTTCACACATCATGTAGTTACTGACAACTTAAAACATTTAAGCATAATATATAAAGATCATAATATATGTACATACTCGTTTGTATGTATATTTATATACCCGTACGTTGTAGTTAAAAGAATATTTTTTTGCTTTAATCTCTTCTGGCTTTTGATGAACGTATAGTCATATAGTAAATTAACTAAACACTTTTTCATTCACTGCCAAGGGACGTGGTTTCACTAAATAATGATAGTGTATATTAAAAACAAAAAAAAAAAAAAGAATAACAGAAGCATTTCATTTCACTTTATTGTTATAAATAGCAAAATAAACAAAAAGACACTTGTTGGTCTCGCTACTTATAAATCTTTAGTTAACAAACGATTTTTCCAAAACAAAAACTATAACCCTCCTCTAATCCTGCAATTTGTGGTTGGCTGCTTTAGTAAATATTATATTTTTCCAGGGTAATATGTGTACTCGTTGAATACAATAAGGAATTAAACCATTAAATCTGAATTAGGATAAACAATATAAATTTCGCGTACTTAATCAAAAAAATAGCTATGCAGTCATTCCGTAGATGGAAAACAAAAGAGCATATATTATTATTTATTCCCATATTATTACTTATTCCCATAGATGTTTACACAAATAGATTTTGAGACTTGTTAAAACAGAAAAAAATCTTATGAATCTTATGAGATATTTTTCATTAATAAATAATCAAAAAATTGCTTTTTTCTAACGAAACGCGAAAATTTGTGTTTATGTAAGTCAGTTTTACCCTTATTAGTCTTAAATGCTTTTTAATCAATAGAGGAATCTAAAATTATTCTAGGTATGCATTTGTAATGAGAAAATACTTTTAAATAATTTTTAATAAAATTTACTCTTTAAGAAAGGCACTTTTTTACCATAGGTACATTTAAAACAAAAAAGGTACTTTAAGAAAGATTAATTTTTAAGTAGTGACAATTTTTTAAGAAAAGACTCTTTTTTTGTAAAACGTATTTTTAAAATAAAATTTACTTTTTTATTAAAAAGGTACTTTTCAAATTATGTACGTTTTAATAAATATATTTTAATTTTTTTAATAGAAAGTATATATTACTAAAAGTTACTTTTCTAATGAAGGTACTTTTTTAATAAAAAATAATTTTTAAAGATGGAAAAAGGGTACTTTTTTAATAAAAGCCACTTATTTAGTAAAAGCTACTTTTTTTTTTAATAAAAAAGGAACTGTAAAGGTTATTTTTTGTAATTAAATGTATTTTTAATAAAAGGTTGTTTTTATAAAAAGGTACTTTTATAATAAAATATAATTTTATGATAAAAGGTACTTTTCAGTAAAAGGTAATTTTATAATAAAATATAATTTAATAACAAAAGGTACTTTTTTAATGAAAGTATTTTTTAGTAAAAGGTAATTTTTTAATAAAATGTATTTTTTTTTTAATAAAAGACACTTCTTTAATAAAAGGCAATTTTAAATGTGGGGTAGTTTTTTTAATTAAAAGTACTTTTTAATAAAAGTCACTTTTATAATAAAATGTTCTTTTTTATTAAAATATAATTCTTTAATAATAGCTACTTTTTTAATAAAAGATATTTTTTAATAAGAGGTACTTTTGAAATAAAAGATTAATTTTTAATAAAAGGTACCTTTTTAACAGATGGTTCTTTTTGCAAAAAGGTAGTTTTTCAATAAAAGGTACTTTTTTTTTATAAAATACGCTTTTTTATAAAATGTACTTTTTTAGTAAAATGTACTTTTTTAATAAAAGGTATATCGTAAATAAAATGGGTACTGTTTAATAAAAAGGTACTTTTTAATAAGAGGTACTTTTTAATAAAAGGTACTTTTTTGATGAAATGGTACTTTTTTAATAAAAGGCACTTTTTTAATAAGAGGTACTTTTTTAATAAAAGGTACTTTTTTAAAAAAAGGTGTGTACTTTTAATAAAAAGTACTTTTTTAATAAAAGAATTTTTTTTAATAAAAAGTACTTTTTTTAATGAAATCTACTTTTGTACTAAAGTGTAAGTTTTTCATTAAAGGTAATTTTTAATAGAAGGTACGTTTTAATAAAATGTAGTTTTTAATATAAGGGACTTTTTCATAAATGGTATTTTAGGAAAGAATTGCATTTTTATTAAATGATTTTATAAAGGTATATTGTTAATAAGAGGTAATTTTTTATTAAATGGTCCTTTTAATAAAACGTACTTTTTTTTAAAAAAGGTACTTTAACCTTTTTTAATAAAATGTCGGTTTTTTATTAAAGGAACTTTTTAATAAAAGGTACTTTTATAATAAAATGTAATTTTGTAATAAAAGGTACTTTTATAATAATATATAATTTTATAATAAAAATTACTTTTTAGTAAAATGCACGTATTTAAAAAAGGTACTTTTATAACAAAGTATAATTCTAATAATAAAAGGTACTTTTTTTTTAATAAAAAGTGCTTTTAAAATAACATATAATAAAAGGTACTTTTTAACGAAAGGTATTTTTTTTTTTGTAAAAGGTACTTTTTTTAAAAAAAATATTTTGTAATAAAAGACACTTCTTAAGAAAAAGGTACTATTTAATATTAGGCACTTTTTTAATTAAAAGTACTTTTTATTAACAGGTGGTTTTTAGTAAAAGCTAATTTTTTAAATAAAAGGTACTTTTTAATATAAGGTACATTTTTTTAATTGAATGTGGTTTTTAAGAGAAGACACTTTTATAATAAAATCTAATTTTAAAATGTTAAAATATAATTTTTTAATAAAAAGTGCTTTTTTAATAAATGCTACTTGTTTAATAAAAGGAACTTTTTTAGTAAAAGGTTTCTTCAAAGAAGGTATTTTTCAGTAAAAATTCTTATTTATTAAAACAAATTTTTTACTAAAAGATACTTTTTTAATAAAAAGTACTTTTTAATAATAGGTACTCTTTTAATAAAAGCTGCTTTTGTAATAAAAGGCAAATTTTCATTAAAGGTACTTTTTTAATAGAAGGTCCTTTTGTAAATAAAAGGTACCTTTCCAAAAAAATTTACTTATTTAATAAAAGAAAATTCTTTATAAGTAGAATATACTTTTTTAATATAAGGTACTTTTTTAATAAAAGTTACTTTTTTCATAAAATATACTTTTTTCATAAAATGTACTTTTGCAGTATAAGGTACTTTTAATAAAAAGTTATTTTTAAAAAAGGCACTTTTTCAGTAAAATTTATTTTTTTATTAAAATATAATTTTTAATAAAAGGTGCTTATTTAATAAAAGGTACTTTTTTAATGAAAAGTACTTTGTCATAAAAGGTACTTTTTAATAAAAGGTACTATTTAATAAAAGGTACTTTTTAATAAAAGGCACTTTTTAATAAAAGGTACTTTTTAATAAAAGGTACTTTTTAATAAAAGGCACTTTTTAATAAAAGGTACTTTTTAATAAAAGGTACTTTTTAATAAAAGGTACTTTTTAATAAAAGGTACTTTTTAATAAAAGGTACTTTTTAATAAAAGGTACTTTTTAATAAAAGGTACTTTTAATAAAATGTTCTTTTTAATAAAAGGTACTTTTCAATAAAAAGTTCTTTCTAAGAAGGTTCTTTAATAAAATGTACTTTTTTAATAAAAGGTACTTTTTAAGGTTCTTTTTTAATAAAATGTTTTATGTAATAAAAAGTTCTTTTTTAATAAAATGTTTTATGTAATAAAAGATTTTATAAAGGTTGATAATAAAAAGTATTTTTTTAATAAAAGAAACTTTTTAAAAAAAGGTACTTTGTTAATAAAATTGTACTTTTTTAACAATAGGTACTTTTTTAATAAAAGGTACTTTTTTAATAAGAGGTTCTTTTTAATAAATGATAATTTTCCAATAAAAGGTATTTTTGAATAAAAGGTACTTTTTTAATAAAAGTTACTTGTGTAAAGGTAGTTTTTTAATAAAAGGTATTTCTTAAATACAATGGGTACTGTTTAATAAAAGGTACTTTATAATAAAAGGTACTTTTTTGGTAAAATTTAATTTTTTAATAAATGCACTTTTAAAAAAGGTACTTTTTTAATAAAAGGTACTGTTTTAATAAAAAGTACATATTTTAATAAAAGACATTTTTTTAATAAAAGGTACTTTTTTAATAAAAAATACTTTTATAATACAGGGTAAGTTTTTCATTAAAGGTACTTTTTTATTAGAAGGTACTTTTTTAATAAAATATATATATTGTTAATAAAAGGTATTTTTTAATAAATGTACTTTCTCAACGTTTTTTTAATAAAAGGTCGTTTTTTCATTAAATTAACTATTTAATAAAAGGTACTTTTATAATATAATGTAATTTTATAGTAAAAGGTACTTTTATAATAAAATATAATTTTGTAACAAAAAGTAATTTTTAATAAAAGGTACGTATATAGCAAAATCTATTTTTTTAATGAAAAGAACTGTTTAATAAAAGGTAATTTTTTTATAAAAAGAATTTTTTTAGTAAAATGAATTTTTTTAAATTAAAAGTACTCTTCCTTTTTATAAAAAATGTACTTTTATAATATAGTATAATTTTATAATAAAAGGTACTTTGTTAACAAAAGGTATTTTTTTTAGTAAAAGGTACTTTTTTAATAAAAATACTTTAATAAAATATACTTTTTGATATAAGGCACTTTTTTAATTAAAAATACTTCTTAATAAAAGTGCATTTTTAATAAAAACTACTTTTTTAATAAAAGGTACTTTTTTTATAAAAGGTTTTTTTTTTAAGAAGGTACTTTTTCAATAAAAAGTATTTTTTTATTAAAATATAATTTTTTAATAAAAGGTGCTTTTATAATAAAAGCTACTTTTTTAATAAAAAAATACTTTTGTAGTAAAAGGTACTTTTTTAATAAATGCTAGTTTTTTAATAAAAGCAACTTTTTTAATAAAATGTAATTTTGCAATGTAAAAAGTAATTTTTAAATGTATTTTTAAAGAAGGCGCTTTTTCAATAAAATGTTTTTTGTTAAAATATAATTTTTTTTAATAAAAGGTGCTTTTTAAATAAAAGCTACTTTTTTTATAAAAGGCACTTTTTTAATAAAAGGTACTTTTTAATAAAAGGTACTTTTTAAAAAATGGTACTATTTTTATAAAAGGTACTTTTTTAATAAAAGGTACTTTTTAATAAATGATACTTTTTCAATAAAAGGTATTTTATAATAAAAGGTACTTTCTTAATAAAAGGTATTTTATAATAAAAGGTACTTTTTTAATAAAAAGTACTTTTTTAATAAAAGGTACTTTTTTAATAAAAGGTACTTTTTAATAAAAGGTACTTTTTAATAAAAGGTACTTTTTTAATAAAAATTACTTTTTTAATACAAGGTACTTTTTTAATAAAAAGTACTTTTTTAATAAAATGTACTTTTTTAATAAAAAGTACTTTTTTAATAAAAGGTACTTTTTTAATAAAAGATAGTTTTTAATAAAATTTACTTTTTATTAAGAGGTACTTTTTAACATAAGGTACTTCTTTAATAAAAGGTGCTGTTTTAATAAAAGGTACCTTTTTAAGAAAGATACTTTTTTAATAAAGGATACTCTATTACTAAAGTGTACTCTATTAAAAGAAGGTAGTTTTTTAATGTACTTTTTTAATACAAGAAACTTTTTATTACAAGACGCTTTTTTAATAAAAGGCACTTTTTTTAATAAAAGGTTGTTTTTTAAAGGTGAATAAAAGTTACTTTTTAATAAAAGTTAATTAAAGTTAGTTAAAAAAAATATTCAATTTTTAAATAGAGCACTTTTTTTAAAATTATGACCTTTATGCATAACTTCTAAGCATTTGAAATTTAAAATTATTTAAATATGTGTATTTTCTTACTCGGTGTTAAAAATGTCAAACCTTTTCTTGTTTTAGGTTTTAGTTGTTAATCATTTTTTCCCCTTAACATACGGAATTCGAAAAATTATTAATTAGTATTAATATCTATATTGGTTTTAAAATTTTCATTTCGGGCTTTGTCGCTACGAAAAACCTTATTCACTTTAAAACTTTTTTTAATTTTTAAGACATTTAAATTTGAAAACTCTAACGACATTGTTAAAAAAAAATAAAAAGTTTTTTTTTTAATAAAATTTCATAACAAAAAAATATGCAACACTTTTCAACAATTTGTATTAGCATTAGGCATTTTTTTTAATAGCATTATGTTCTGTTTGAATAACTTCTTAGTTTTTAACTTTTTCTTTTACATGATTAACTTAAATCGTTTCTTTTATATCAGCAATATGTCTCAGATCAAAAATATTATTTTTTATTACTACACACCTCCTATCAACTAAAAGTTTATTGCTTTTAAAAATCACGTTTAAATGTCCAAAAATTTAAAGACGGAAAAATTTACAAACCATGAAATATAAAGGAAAGTAATAATTTGATTAAAAAAATTTACAAACGAAATCTTTTTATTTGGCTTAAAACTGTCACAAAAAACCAATACGAAATTGAATTAGTTAACTTTACTTCACTGTTTGGCACTCTAAATTAAAGACCACTCGAAATCAAAACCGTTTTTTATTTAAATTTAAATATGTTTATATTTTTTTTATTATTAAAATTCACTTTTTTTATTCTATAACTACCGTTAACTTGGCCAACAGTCGTTAGAATGTAAAAGTAATTTTGCCATACAAGTCCTTTTATACAAAAACATCCGGAAAAGCTATATATTCAACATACACAAACGCACACATCCCATAAGTTGGTTTGAGAAAATTATGAATGAAACAACAACTTGTTGCCAAAATCCTGTACATATACAAAAACGAATTTGTTTTTAATAACGAAAGACAAATGGTTTGAAACTTAGCTAAACTTTAAAAAAGCTTTTTTTTTTGTAATAGGGTTACCATTTTCATTTTAAGTCACTAAACATTAAATGCCATTTCCATTGGCTGCGCTATTAAGTTTTGTACATTTCTTGGATGATGCAAGTCTCCACGATCGTAAATATTACCATAATGCTCGCCAGGTACTTGATATAGACCATAATGGATCCCACTAGTGGCCACCTAAAGTAGTTTAATTTGGTTACAAACTTTAAAAAATTTGTTATTTGCGTTAAAACTTACTTTTTTCAAACCATTTATAGAGGCCAATAGTAAAGCCATTTTGGCCAGTAGCAGAGCCTTACCACTAACAATCGATAGTATTTGAAAACCCATGGGTACCAGGACTGCACCAAATGCAGTAACTCCAAACATCATGGTGATCATCATGTTATAACGATGCCGTCTTAGACGGGCTGTACCAACTAGATCTTTATTGTTTGTCGATGAGAAGAAGTCTGGAGAGAGAAATTTGATAATTAAATAAAATTAAAACATGGTAAGCCATAAGTTTAAAGATTTCGATTTTTCCTATATACATCATTGAGTTAGCTGTTCGCTATTAATTAATTAACAGTTAGTTAACAACTAATTCAAAGGTTTCTTTTGTTGCAAAATCTAGTCAGATTAGTATTTTTGTCTAAAACAAATAACGTTTTCATAACTGATGAAATATTTATATATTTTGAAGTAGAAATTCTTTGAAACACTTCAGAACTTTCCAATGATACCTAATTCATAGCTGTATTATATTTTCAAAAATATTAATTTAAAAAAACAAGGGAAAAATATTAATTTTTTGTAAAATAAAACTACAAAAAGTAGAAATTCACATTTTGTGTACTTTGCAACACTTTCAGACCTTTCCAACGATACCTAATTCAAGTTGTCTTATATTTTCACAATTGTCAAATGCGAAAAGAGATTTCAATTCGGATTTATGGAACCTGTGTCTAAACGTCTTTGTAAAATGCAACAGCAAATAAAGATAAAACAAATTTGTTTTGTATACATTTTTTTGCGGAATAAAATATTTTTATAGCGATAAACTTTTAAGGAAAAACATTCTTTTTTTAGGTAAAAAATTTGAAGTTAAAAAAATGTTTAAGGATCGAAACAAATGATTTTGCTTAATTATAAAATTTTTTAAGGGGAAATAGTTTATAGTAAAATAATAGATTGAAAATATAAAATTGACATATATAATACAGTGCAACATATAAATTATTGCCTCATGTATATTTTGGCTAAAACTTTTTTTTCGAAAAACATGCAATTTTTCTCACTGCTCGAAAACCAATCGGAATTCGGAATCGACACAAAGAAGTGTAAAACAAACTAACCCGAAAATACTCCATCTAGTGCCTCAAAATTGCTAAGATGTTAAAAAAAATTAATTTTTTCTATCTTTTTTCACCATTTATAATACAATTCATAATTCTTCAGAACATTATAAGACTGAAAAATGCTTTTTTGTCACATTTTACAACTGTATTTCACATCGAAAATTCGAGATTTTACTTTATCAACTATGAGCAATTTTTTTTCCATAAATGGCGTTGTTGCAAGTGGTCATAATTGACTTATAGTGCTTTTATACCTGAGGAAAATCTAGTAGATTTTAGTTGAAATCTATTTCAAAATCTATACAGTTTACATCAAACTTTTTTGACATTTTGTGAGACTTTGTTTCCACAACAATAAACAGCTGATTAAAATAAAACATATAAACTAGAAATACCAAAAATAAACAAAACAATAGGAAAATGGAAATATGGAAAATTCCAAAAAGGAACAGATTTTATAATTATATTAAGCATCAAAACTGAAAAAAGCACAAACTAAAATTGAAATTTTGCGAAAAAAAAAATCTGCATTTGTTAAATGTATTGTTTGAACAGCAAAAACAAATTCGTTTTCCATAATTATTATTTAGCAGATTGGAATGGGCACATGTCATTATAAAAAGTTATAAGTTTTCAATAACTAAATATTTTTTTTATTATAGATTCGTCTTTTTTTTTTGTTAATAATTAATATTTTATTTCCTTTTTATTCAACTTGTTTGCTTTTGTTTTTAAATGTCAATTTTTCAGTCACTGCGTTGTAATTTTTTACTACAATATTGCAATATTACAATATTAAAAAAACACAGTAGTATAATTTGGTAGTGCCCAAGTTTGACTAGTAAAAATGAGCTAGATTTCGCTCGAAATCTCCTATATACTAGATTTTGCTTAGATGCAAACGCAAGATTTAAGTTACCCGCCCGTTACACAGACTGCCAGTTCGAAAGATTCAATACACTCACATTTTTCAAACTCTTTCTTTTTACTCATACTCTCTGTCTGTCTTGCGTGAAGCAACCCCATTCTCCCTTATACAATTGATCTGAATCTTGGCCCATAGCCTTGTTGTGACTACAGACTAATGTCTGTCTGTCTCGCGTGAGGCAACCCCATTCCCCCTTATCCAATCTTGTTGTGACTACACACTAATGTTGGGGTAGTCACGCACAGTTACGCATAGTCACGCACAGTCACGGATTGATCTAAATGTCATTTCCCCTCATCCGATCGATCTGAAGCTTGGTCAATACACTTGCTGTGAAAAAAAGATTATCTTTGACTTAGTCACGCACAGTCACGCATGGTCACACACAGTCACGGAGGGATTTGAATCGCATTTTCCCTCATCCAATCAATCTGAAACTTGGTCGATATACTTGCTGTAAAGAAAGATTAACTTTGACATAGTCACCCACAGTCACGCATAGTCACGCACAGTATCGGGGTGATTTAAAACCCATTTCCCCTCATCCGATCGATCTGAAACTTTGTCCATAGACTTGTTGTGGCCAAAGATTAATTTTAAGATAGTCACACACAGTCACGCATAGTCACGCACAGTCACGGAGTGATTTAAACCCCATTTCCCCTCATCCAATTAATCTGAAACTTGGTTGTCACCAAAGATTAATTTTAAAATAGTCACGCAAAGTCACGCGTTAGATTATTTACTAATACACACACATTTTTCGCAGTGGTAACACTAATGGCACCAAATTTTTCGTATGAGTAATTGCTGCCACTAACGATGATAAATGTTACCCTGTTAAAAAATTAATATAAATTTACTATATTACTGCAAAATTGTAATTAAAGTTTTAACTTGTTAAATGCATTATTATGATTAGTTCTGGAAATGCGCATATAAAACGCAAGTTTGTTTATTATAGAGCATAAATATCATTAAAATAATACTAATAATAAATGTTAACCTTTTTTCCCCCAAAATGTGGCTGTATTATAAACTCGGTAACTCTATTTTGTAAACAAAACAAAAAGTGAATATGGACGCCAAATTGAAAAAGGACATTTTTAAAATTAATTTATTTATATCATTCAAGCCCTTTTTGGTGGAAAAATATAGCAAAAGAGATGGGTATGATCATGGAAGTTTACGACAACGTTTTTATTTTTCGTTTATAATACGTAGACAACTTAGTGGCAGTGGCAGTGGTTTGTGTAGGAGGCATGTTATGTACGCTATCATATTCTACTAACAAAACTTTATATATAGGCGAATTCCCAATTTCTCTAACATTGTTTTTTAAAAAGTTATTAATAAAAACATTCTCACCTAAGTAATAAAGCCCCATTAAAAAGTTATTTTTCTCGAAAGCATGATTTTCAACTTAGGTGGTTAATGCTTGTGACCACAGATATAAAGTTTGAATTAACCCTAGCAGTCAATACAAATATCATATAGCAGCATGCTGTCATTAATGTGACAAGACAATAACACATTGTTTTAGATGAATAACAATTGGAAAGCAAAAATATTATGCTTCCAATATGAAAAATAACAAGTGTCCAAAAATAAATGAATTTTGTTACGTTTGTGGTCATATAGTTGGGATGAAGAGCGAAATGATTTGCTAACTCCGGCTTCACTGAGAGCGTCAACTCCAATGGATATTGATTAATTCTTGTTTTTTCTTTTTGCTACATTTTTCATACATTTCTCGAATTTTCGATGCAAATAAATTTTAAAAAGCACTTTTTCTAAAAATAGTACATATTTTTAAAAAATTACCATTTCTTAAAAAAAAATTTTGTGGAAAAAGTACATTTTCTTAAAAAAGTACATTTTGGTTAAATAGTACCTTTTTTATAAAAGTACCTTTTCATAACAAAGTAACCTTTAAATAGCACCACTTATTAAAAAATTAACTTTTCTTAAAAAAGTTTCTTATCTTAAAAAAGTAAATTTTTTTCAAAATATACACATTATTAAAAAGTACCTTTTCTTAAATAGTTTCTTATCTTAAAGAAGTACCTATTTTTAAAATAATATGTATAATTTTAGAAGGTAACTTTTTTTAAAAAAAGAAGATATTCTAAATAAAAGAACTTCTTTAATCCTAAAAAGAAAAGTACCTTTTTAGATAAAAGTAATTTTTTAAAAAGTACCTTTTTATAAAAATATATTTTTTTAAAGTACCTTTTCTTAAAAAGTGTCATATCTTGTTTTCTTTAAAACATTTTTCTCTTAAAAAGCACTATTTCTAAAAATTACCAATTCTTAAAAAAAAAATCATGTGAGTCCGATCACAGGTGAGATGTGTAAACATCCAGTAATTAAAGATTTTTTTATGGCACTTTTTTAAAATCAAACAGAAAGCGTCATCTATGTATCACTTATAGCAATCAACTGCAGGGGCTCTGCTAATATAAAAATATTAATTAATATTTATTATTTCAACCGGTTAATTTCTAATTTCTCGTTTTTTTATTTTTAATTTTTCTTCTTTAGTTTTTTATTTTTAATTTTTTCTTTTTTATTTTGAGTTTTTTAATTTTTAATTTTTTTGTTTTTCGTTTTTCATTTTTAATTTTTCATTTTATATTTTTCATTTTTTATATCTCATTTTTCATTTTTTATTTTTCATTTTTCATTTTTCATTTTTAATTTTTATTTTTCATATTTAATTTTCATTGTTCATTTTATATCATATTTAATTTTCATTTTTCATTTTTATACCGTATACCACTATGTGGTTTGGGTATAATGACTTTGTGCTGCTGTTTGTAACTACCAAAAATATTTGACCTAGACCCATATTTTATTATACCGATCGAATCAGAATCACTTTCTGATTCGATTTAACGATGTCCGTCCGTCCGTCCGTATGTGTGTCCCTGTAAAGCTTGTAATCAAACTGCAGGTCGCAAATATGAATATATTTTGATGAAATTTGGTATATAAGCTTTTATCGGCCATGGGATGAACGCTGTTGAAATTGGTGAGAATGGGTCCATGTTCAGACCTAGCCCCCATACAAATGACCCCTATGAAATCAACATAAATTGTCATAAGATCCAAATTATCACATAAATCTTAGTCAAATTGGGTTTGTATGTGTATATTACATCCGTTAATCAGTAGTCCAAAAATGATCCCTATGGAACAACTCTTAGTCATAGGCCCCATATAGAGCTGCTTCCCGATCTTCACTTAAACCTATAAAAAACAAAAATATTACACGGATTCCTTTCAAATTTTGTTTGTATATATTTTTCAAAATACAAGTGACTACCAAATATGGTCGGGATCGGTACATTTTTCGACCTAGGCTCCGTAAAAATATAGTATCCGATATGAACTTTTTCATATCTGCAGCCGAAAAAATTAATAACAATGCCACTCAAATTTGCTTTATGCTTATTTTCTATATCCGACTATAATTTTCTTACTTGTCAATTTTCATTTTTCATTTTTAATTTTTCGTTTTTCATCTTGCATTTTTTATTATTTTTCATTTTTCGTTTTTTATTTCTCATATTTCGTTTTTTATTTTTAATTTTTTATTTTTCATCTTTCATTTTTTATTTTTTATTTTTCATTTTTTATTTTTCATCTTTCATTTTTTATTTTTCATTTTTCAGATTTCAGTTTTCAGTTTTCATTTTTAATTTTTTATGTTTCATTTTTCGTTTTTCATTTTTCATTTTTTTCATCTTTCATTTTTTATTTTTATTTTAATTTTTTATTTTTCATTTTTAATTTTTTGTTTTTCATTTTTCATTTTTTATTTTTTATTTTTAATTTTTCATTTCTTATTATTCATATTTTATTTTTCATTTTTAAATTTTAATTCTTAATTTTGAACTTTTAATTTTTAATTTTAAATTTTTAATTTTTAATTTTTATTTTTTATTTTTCATTTAATATTTTTCATTTTTTATTTTTAATTTTTCGTTTTTCGTTTCCCATTTTTCATTTTTCATTTTGTATTTTTTTTTCATTTTTCAATTTTCAATTTTCATTTTTTATTTTTCATTTCGATTTTTCATTTTTTATTTTTCATTTTTCATTTTCCATTTTTTATTTTTATTTTCATTTTCTATTTTTAGTTTTTCAATTTCAAAGAGGTTATTTTATATCATAATTTTTTCACCAATACAATTATAAGTCACACCGTGTTTACACATCAAAAATTTTTTGGAACAAGTACATTTTCATAAAAAACTATATTTTCTTTAAAAAATACCTTTTCACCAAGAAGTACATTTTCTTAAAATATTACCATGACGATTACCGATTAATGCCTGATAGACTATTGCCCGTTTCCTCAATAGGCGATTATTTTTTATCCCAACGAGAAACTGCCGATTAAAGAAATTTGATTTTCTCAATGTCTAGTTTGCTTCTATTTTGTCGCAAAGCTAACCGGCTCTCATCTGCCAATTATTTATTTATCGTACAGATAAATTATTCTCCCAACTTTCATATCAATTTTGAGAGGCATTGCCAACTAAAAATAATGTTTTTGTCGGTACATTGAGAAAACCAAAATTGTTAACCGGCAGTTTATCGGTCCAATAAATTTATGTCCTGGTTAAGTAACAGGCAGTTTGACGATACATTGAGAAAACCGGCATATGGGTGTTTTAAAGATCAGACTAATGAGCGAAATGAAAAACTTATTTACATTTGTGGAGAATACAAAGATCTTTTAAGAAAAAAATATAAGTAAATCATAATTGTAGCTAAAATTTAAATTTTATCATTTATCCTCTGAAATGTAGGATTTCCCACCTTTTTCCTTTTGATTTTCCATAAAGGCATCTGTTAAGTCCTTGAAATTAACTTCCAACATGTGAGTATTCAAAATTTTGTTAAAACTTAAAGAAAAATGATCAAACCATGTTAAATGTTGGAAATCCTGTTGTCGGTGCCACAATTCACTACAATAACACAAGCAAATAAAAGCACTTTAAATTTATCACAAAAAAAAATTAAAAATTTTCCAGTACTTAGGATTTGTGGTCGAGTTTTTTTCATGTATTTCCGGCAAACGTACAAATCTCACACCTCGCCATATGGGAATTGTTTGACGCATTGATATTTCATCAAATATATTTAAAGTTGTAATTTTCCAACACTGCCATGTTGTTGCGTTTGACGTTGTAGACTGTAATCAAAAATTTTAGAGGGTTTTTTGAGATGAGATTCCATACACTTTCTTTTCTAAATTGATGTCATTCCTACGTTTTCACATTCTTTTATACGATGACGTAGCCTACGCATTTGTTGTAACCAGGATGTATTTAAATTTTCAGAGGAAGTGGATGCTTTTAAAGGTTTGGCGCTAGTAAAATTTGTTACTATCACTATAATAAGGACCTTAAGAGCATTTCGTAATAAACACATGATATCCGTTTTATGTATTTTTTTAATTGAAATTTCTATTTTATATTTATTTTTGCAACACTTTCTTTATCGTATATATTTGTTTCACATTTGAAAGACAACTGAAAGTTTCTTAAAGCACTGCCTTGACTTTTATATGACTTTGGTACCTTTCTTTTGTAATTTAATCACTGAAGAGTAACGTATTTCATATTGTTATAATTTCCAATAATAATTATAGATCACCAAATGCATTTTATTTTCCTTCCATAAGTATTTATAGTTGTGGTGCATGTGCCAGTGACCGTAACTGAGTTCATGTTTTAGAACCTCCACCGGTTTGAAGCTTGTTTGCAGTTTTTTTTTTTTTTTGTTTCATTGCAAAATTTTCGTCCCACAAATTTAATGATTTTGAAAATGAATGTGTTATTTTAGATTTAAAAAAAAAACATATTGAAAATAGTTTTGCATATAAATTAGAATATGCCAACATTGTTTGTTTATTCAATTGGAAATTTTGAAAAAAAAAATTTAAATTACCATTAAATGATTTTCGTTTTACTAGGAACAGTGGAATACTTTGTGCTAGAAATAGTGATATATTTAGAACTCACTGGTCGGATTGTCATTATATGTATGTGATTTATCATGTAAACATTTTTAGATTGGTCTTAAATTTGGCAACAATTTTATCAATATCGTAGAAGTGCATAAGGATTTGATATCACTAAAAGAGTGTTGTCATTTAAACGGGTTTATTTTCAACATTTCATAATCATATAAATAACATGACATCTTGCATACGCTTATGCAATGATGGGGTTCATTAAACGAAATACTGCGGACTTTAGTGATCCTGTCCTGTGAAATGTTTTGAGATGACTTTTCTACGAGCCCTTTGAATTTGCTGCGACTGTTCAATTTATTTTTCCTCTAATATTTTTAGACAGATATTTTATATAAATTTTCACGTTTTCCCTAAATACCCACTGTGCTAACTTCCAAAGGCATAAAGTAATAATTTCAAACGATTTAACTAGTCTAATTTGGAAAAACTATCAACTTTATGAACATAAGCAAAATGTTGCACATGAAGTGGAGTGGACGAGAATTACGGAATTTATCAATTACACCTTTTATAATTGCAACTATTTCACTGGTTTCGATATATTTCATAGTCATCTTTTAGGATATTTTTATTTTTTTTTTTATTTTTATTTTTTTTATTATCATCTTAATTTAATTGACCATAATTAGCCCGAAAAAAATAAAAAAAAAAAATTCTCACAAATAATATTGGTCACAAAATAAATCTTAATAACAAATCGAAGGGCCTGCCGAAAAGAAGTAGAACGAAGTAACAGCATTAAAAAAACTAAACACAAAGATAAACAACAACAGCAACATGAAGAATTATTTTCAACACATAAAAAATAAATACAACGCAGAGACAAGCAGTTTACTTAAACAATATTGCAGGGAGACAGAGAAGCTAGCAAAAGCAACCGAGAGAGCAGTATATTTACAAAAATGCAGAAAACACTTAATTATACCCACACATATATCAAACAGCACTAAAAAACTTAAACAATTATTTAAAACAACGAGAGCAATTACCGAAGTGGAGAAAATAGAAAGGAATTTACATATAAAACTTCTTAACGTTGAGATTAGGGAAACACACATTAATACAAAGTCTATAAGAAATGGGATAAAGTACATGGAAGGGAAAATTATGAATACACTGAACGAAATAGAGGCACACAAATTTAAAAAAGATCAATTTGACAAATTTAATAATATTAGATCTAAAATACAAAATACACATTGTTCTAAAATGAAAAAATTGAGATACGAGAAATTCAGGAAATTTAATTTTAGATTCAACGAAAGCTGGTTTTTAAATTATACGAACATTGACTTCGAATTGGAGAGTAAATGGCTCTTATCATTAGGAAATAAGTTCGCTTTACCTATAAATAATAGAAACTTTGCCCCAATTCCACTAAGAGCTGACATGGAACAATGGATTCAAACCATACAGGATGAGACGGAAAAAGAGATTACCAGATCAAAAATTGCGCACCGAATCGCTAATTATAAAAGAAATAAGAAAACAAATGAAAAGGAAAAATATATATGAAGTATTTACGAGGAAACCAAAAAATTTATAAAGAAACATGAGGACAAAATTATGATAACTACAGCAGATAAAGGAAATAAAACAGTGGTTATTTATAAGGGAGAATACATAACGAAGATACATAAACTATTAGATGACAAAACAACATACAAGACGATCCGAGAAGATCCAACGACAAAACTGCAAAGGATGAACAATAATATACTAACGGATCTATATAAAAATAACAACATCACCAGGAGTCAGAAATTAAGGATGACAGCCCATGCTGCAGCTGCACCAGAACTATACGGTCTCCCAAAAATACACAAAGACAATATTCCTCTCAGACCCATTTCTTCATCATTAAAAGTTCCCTGCTACAATTTAGCTAAATATATTGGCTCAATATTAAAACAACTAATATCTCCTATATATAACATCAAAAATTCTATAGAACTTAAAAAAAAAATAACTTGAAAAGGATGACATTATAGTATCATTTGACGTGGTGTCACTATTCACTAATATACCGACACACCTAGCAATAAAAAACATTTTAGACAAATGGGAAATCCTAAAAAAGGAAACCCCAATACAGAGACAACAATTTTTAAGGCTATTACAATTTTGTTTAGTTGATAACAACTATTTCACGTTCAATGGAAAATTTTACCATCAAACGTATGGTATGCCCATGGGTAACCCCCTCTCACCGACGATTGCCGATATAGTGCTCGATAAACTTTTAAACGACGTAATCGATGAATTGAAACTTAAAAATATAGAAATAAAGTTCATAACCAAATATGTAGACGATATGTTTGCGATTATTAATAAAAAGGATGAGGAAATAATCATGAATACTCTAAACGCGTATCATAATAAACTTAAATTTACTATTGAAAAAGAAAAGAATATGAGCATAACATTCTTGGATATGACGATTATAAGGGATAATGGTAAACTGATAACTAATTGGTATTCAAAAGAGATTGTATCAGGAAGAATGATGAATTATCACTCGACGCAATCAGAAACAAGTAAGAAAATTATAGTCGGTCTAGACCGACTATACGATACCCTATACCATGCGTTTAGAAACCCTATCTCATAGGCCCAACTAACTGGACATTGAAAATAAGCAAAAACCAAATTTGAGTGGGATTTTTATTAATTTTTTTGGCTGCAGATATTAAAAATTTCATATCGGATGCTATATCTATAAAGGGACTAGGTCCAAAAATGGACCGATCCTGATCATGTTTGGTAGAGTCTCTTTATTTTGCAAAAATATGTAGAAACAAAATTTGAGAAGAATCAGTGCAATATTTTTGTTTTTTAATAGATTTAAGTGAAGATCGGGAAGCAGCTCCATATGGGGTCAAAGGGATCATTTTTGGACTACTCATTAGTGGATGTAATGAACGCATACAAACCCAATTTGAGTAAGATCTATATGACAATTTGGATCTTATGGCAATTTATGTCGATTTCATATGGGTAATTTGTATGGGGGCTAGGTCTGAACATGGACCGATTCTCACCAATTTCAATAGCGTTCATCCCATGGGCGATAAAAGCTTATATACCAAATTTCATCAAAATATATTCATATTTGCGACCTGCAGTTTGATTACAAGGTTTACATGGACACACAGACGGACGGACGGACGGACATTGTTAAATCAACTCAGAAAGTGATTCTGATTCGATCGGTATAATTAAAGATGGGTCTAGGTCAAATATTTTTGGTTGTTACAAACAGCAGCACAAAGTCATTATACCCAAACCACATAGTGGTATAGTGTATAAAAATGAAAAGGAATACGGCAATGAATTTTATTCAAAAAATAATGACGCTAAGCGACGAACGATTTAAAAAAGACAACATTATTATAATAAGGAAAATACTTACCATGAATAATTATCCCAATTTTGTCATTAATAATTTATTAGACATAACACTTAACAATAAACATAACAAAAAGGACAAACAACACGGTGAAGCAAAAAATTTTTACAGTGTACCTTACATACCAAAACTAACAGAGAGTAAAACACTGAAAAGGGAGATCAATGATGAAAAAATAACAATAGCTTATAAATCAAATCAAACACTAAGACATCTTTTTACAAGCAAAAAATCGAAAATTGACAAATTAAAAACGTATAATGTTGTGTATGAAATCAAGTGTGACGGTAATGAAAATGAACAGTGCAATAAAGTATATATAGGAACGACAAAAAGAATGTTAGGTGTAAGAATAGCTGAGCATGAATCCGACGTAAACAAAAACAAAGAAAGCACAGCTTTATCTCAACACATAAAAGAGAGTAAACACAAACCAAATTTTAACGATGTACGCATATTAGATAAGGAGAAAAACGAACAAAAGCGATATACACTAGAAATTTTACGTATACAACAAAAAATACAAAAAACATTAAACACCAAAGAAGACCAGGACAATATTAAACTGCAATATTCTATAGCATTAGTCTAATAATATAAACAATGTGTGATACTAACGGGTGATTTTTTAAGAGCTTGATAACTTTTTTTTAAAAAAAAACGCATAAAATTTGCAAAATCTCATCGGTTCTTTATTTGAAACGTTAGATTGGTCCATGACATTTACTTTTTGAAGATAATTTCATTTAAATGTTGACCGCGGCTGCGTCTTAGGTGGTCCATTCGGAAAGTCCAATTTTGGGCAACTTTTTCGAGCATTTCGGCCGGAATAGCCCGAATTTCTTCGGAAATGTTGTCTTCCAAAGCTGGAATAGTTGCTGGCTTATTTCTGTAGACTTTAGACTTGACGTAGCCCCACAAAAAATAGTCTAAAGGCGTCAAATCGCATGATCTTGGTGGCCAACTTACCGGTCCATTTCTTGAGATGAATTGTTCTCCGAAGTTTTCCCTCAAAATGGCCATAGAATCGCGAGCTGTGTGGCATGTAGCGCCATCTTGTTGAAACCACATGTCAACCAAGTTCAGTTCTTCCATTTTTGGCAACAAAAAGTTTGTTAGCATCGAACGATAGCGATCGCCATTCACCGTAACGTTGCGTCCAACAGCATCTTTGAAAAAATACGGTCCAATGATTCCACCAGCGTACAAACCACACCAAACAGTGCATTTTTCGGGATGCATGGGCAGTTCTTGAACGGCTTCTGGTTGCTCTTCACTCCAAATACGGCAATTTTGCTTATTTACGAAGCCATTCAACCAGAAATGAGCCTCATCGCTGAACAAAATTTGTCGATAAAAAAGCGGATTTTCTGCCAACTTTTCTAGGGCCCATTCACTGAAAATTAGACGTTGTGGCAGATCGTTCGGCTTCAGTTCTTGCACGAGCTGTATTTTATACGGTTTTACACCAAGATCTTTGCGTAAAATCTTCCATGTGGTCGAATAACACAAACCCAATTGCTGCGAACGGCGACGAATCGACATTTCACGGTCTTCAGTAACACTCTCAGAAACAGACGCAATATTCTCTTCTGTACGCACTGTACGCATTCGTGTGGTTGGTTTAATGTCCAATAAAGTAAACTGAGTGCGAAACTTGGTCACAATCGCATTAATTGTTTGCTCACTTGGTCGATTATGTAGACCATAAATCGGACGTAAAGCGCGAAACACATTTCGAACCGAACACTGATTTTGGTAATAAAATTCAATGATTTGCAAGCGTTGCTCGTTAGTAAGTCTATTCATGATGAAATGTCAAAGCATACTGAGCATCTTTCTCTTTGACACCATGTCTGAAATCCCACGTGATCTGTCAAATACTAATGCATGAAAATCCTAACCTCAAAAAAATCACCCGTTAGTTGTTACGTTAAACTGTAATTTTTTAAAATTGTAATTATTTATTAAATTTATTAAAATTTTGTGTTGTGATGTCCAGTTTTTTATACAAATTTAATACTTGACAATGTAATAAAATAAAATCGTAAGTTAACCTGTGATACTAGTATTTAAGATTTTAATATTAAATTGAATTTATGTTGTTGTTTATATATTTTGTCATTACAAATAAATAAAGTTCACACTCCAGAAGAAGTTGAAATACCGTCAACGAAACGTCGAGTGAAAAGGATGTAATAATTTGATTTTTTTTTTTATTATCATTTTAATATTTAATTGACCATAATTAGCCCGAAAAAAATAAGAAAAATCTCACAAATAATATTGGTCACAAAATAAATCTTGATATTTTTATTGATTTAAATGAAGGACACTAAAATCAAATCAAATACCTGAATAAATATTAATCATTAAATATTTTGCAGGAACTTTTATTAAGAAAATAATAAAAATTTAAATCTGTGTTTATAACGCCATAACATATGAGCAAAAAATACAGAAAAACGACAAATAAAAAAAATATATGAGGACCACCATTTTATTATTTATTTATTTATTTATTAGGTACAAGATTAGACTAAATTTACAAAAAAAAAATATTAACCCTGTAGCGGTAGGCGTACCATTTTTATTTTTTGGTACTTAAGGAGGGTAAGGTGTTAAAAGCGAAAAAAGGAGTATGTTTTTTTTTATTTTTTTGAAGATATTAATAATATTGGATTATTTGTTTCATACACACGTTATAGTATAACATTTGAAATATCTTTTAAAAAATTTTGAATTAAAAATTTTAATTTTAATTTTAATAAATAAATGAACATCATATCTTGTTACCGGATCATGTGAAATAAAAAAAAATCGAAATGCATTTAAAAGGTGATATGTTTCTCGAGGTAATCACGAAGAGTTTTCAAAAAAAGTTTTTTTTTTTATTTTTGGGACCATCTTGAAGTGAAAAACACGATTTTTGTTATAAAATTTCGATGAATTTGTTGTTAAAAAATTGGGAAAAGTGGCAAAAATGCCGATTCAAAAAAATCTGTCAAGTAGATTTTGATTTATGATGTTCACGTACTTCAAAAATGTTATTTGCGATAAAATCGATTTAAAGTTTTTTAAAAATTGATTTATATACGATATACCGAATGAAACCGGTCATTTGAAACGCTGCACTATGGTCAATTTCGGCCAAAAATCTATATCTTCTTTGTTTCTTTATGTAACTAGTTGAAATTTGGTATGCGAGTAAAGTATATTATTTTTGACCATATACCGATTTCGGCACGATGTATATAGGGGTTGGCCAATAAAGTATGGACTATTTTAATAAAATAAACAAATCATTTGAAATCCTTATAAATATGTTATGTTATTATATAAAATAATATTTATAAGCTTTCCAACTATATAAATTTTGTCAAGATCGTCTTATTTCTGAAGATAGATACGAACATCCGTAAAATATTTTTTTTTTTCTGCATATAAACTAAAAAATTACGAAAATCAGATTGTAACAACACTACTCACGGAAATAACGACCATTTTAGTTGTTCCCTTTAAAATTGTAATAAAAATTACTACGTTTATAAAGGTCCGAGTTTTTCAATCCTTTCAAGATCTTTATAGCCGTTTTCCACTATATTCCCTATTTCTGAAATTAACTCTCATATTAAAAGTTTTTTTTTTTATAATTTTATTTATTTTATACTACAGTATATAACTATGTAGATACAGAGATATTTTAAATTGTTAGTCTAATCTTAGCAATCTCTAAGGCTTATTCGAACATCTCTTGTTCTTTTTTTTTATTCCTTATTCTAATATTACTAATTAATGGATCTGACGATATAAGTAAATAAAGAATGACGTCTTCGTTGATCAATTTTCTTGATAATGTTCTGCTGTGATTGAGTCTGGCCGATTTGAAAATTTTGTTTGAAGCCTCTTGAGCTTCTTCTGTTAATGATCATATTGGGATTCCAATATGTTTCACAATATCTGCACCATGTATTAATACTTTGTGAACAGTCGGAGGCATCTTGTACCATGTATAAAGGCTCACATAAAGTTCAGCAGTTTCATAACAAAAGTTTCCTAATTTTGTTTTATTAATTTCGTATCCCGAAGCCAGTACTTGTAAGTCTGGGTTCACACAAGGCAATTTTTGTTGCGCAACTTTTTTTTAAATTCTCTTTTAAAGTTGCCTTAATGTTCACACAGAGAAATTTATTGCCGCAACTTCTTTTGCTTCAAATTCTTACATTTTTGACAGTTCACTTTATTAGCTTGTGTAAAAAGAATTTATTATTGGTCCAAAGTGAAAAATCTATTTGTGTGAAAAAATGGAAGTCAAAGAAAAAATTAAATAATAAAAAAAAAAATAATAAAATAAATGAAATAATAATAATTTTTCACAGCGAAGCAAATAATAAAAAGAAATGTCAAATAATAAGCTGCAGCTAACTTCGTGTTTATAATTACGAATTGCACAATAAAACGAGTTGCCGAGTACAAGCAACTCCGTACCAAATACCATTCTTCTTTCCCCTCTTTCCTACAAACTCAAGAATTGCGCAACAAAAGTTGCCTTGTGTGAACTCGATGTTTAATGTTTAATATTGTTGCAACTATACTAAAATTTTTAAAAAATGTTCCTGCTACATTTCCATTGTTGGAATTAGCTGAATCAGGTCTTACCGCATCTATATTTATTCCCAGTTCTTTTTTAATTTCAGTTTGAATTTGTCTTTTTCTGGTTGCTTTTAAAATCTTATTTTCTTTTGATGCAAATGACATTTTAAAATCCATATTATAAGCAATATGGAGAAGACACTCCATAAAGCGTATCCAACAATGTAAAGTGCTCAATCCAAATTTGTGGTTGTTTACTATAGGTTGCAATGATTTAACATATGATAGGTTATTTATATTATTTGGATTTGCATTATATATATTGCAAGACCTGGTGTAAAGATATTTATAACTTTTCCATCAACCATAGTACGTAAGAGAGAACATTGTATCACAAGTTTACGAGAATCTTCAAATTCAATTTCGGTAGGCAATAATTGTTTTATTTGTTCCGTAGTAATGTTTTTATATTCTTTTTCCACAACTTCCTTATTTTCTTTAATGAATTCAAACTGTATAGGCCTGCAAAACCGAATAGAGCCAGGTTTCTGGTTTTTCCAAATAATTTTGCTACTTGTTACTGAAATTAACTGAAGGGGAACAAGTGCTACCATAAATATAGCCTTTTCATCAACATTTGTTTGCTCTTCTTCATTTTCCCACTTTTGATTAAAATTCTGTTGACCAGTTGATCCATCCATGCCCCATTTTCCAATTAACTCAAATTTTGTTTCACTTATATCTTTCAAATCAGCCTCAATTGATAAAAAAAAAATTCTTTTGGAAGTATGATCCAATAGCGCTTGAAGTTTTATAGAAGCCCCCTTTTCATTAATGCTTATATCTTCTGGATAGCAGTCTTTTTTTCTGTTTAGGATTTCAGGATAAGATGGATAATATTTAGCTCCAAACAACAATTCATTGTATGATCTTAAATTATTATATTTTGCATTTGTCAGTTGCAAATCCATAAACATATCTAAAGCCCCATTATTTAATAGAATGTTGGTATCTACTGCATTACACTTTATTTTACTTATGCCGTTTTCTTTTCTGACAAAAAATGTCGCCCTTTTTTTGCCCTTTTTTCGAAAAGTGTATTTTTTTATATGTTCTGAATTAAGAGCAACTTTATCTTATACATCAATCGAAAGGTCTCAAAGTCGAGCCCTCGTAAATCACAAAAAATTCCAGCCATTGACTTCTTTCAGCTCATAGTGTGAGAATATTTTCCCATTGTTCCTCTTTTTTGTATATTTTACCCTATGACTTCCAAGAGGATAATAATCAAAATTTTTTTGCACTTATGAACACGGCACTTTGAGACCTTTCGATTGATATATAATAAAAGGTTGCTCTTAATTCAGAATATATAAAAAAAATACACTTTTCCAAAAACGGGCAAAAAAAGGGCGACATTTTTTGTCAGAAAAGAAAACGGCATTAGTTTCTGCGAAGTCTTGTGAACTAGAGATGACTCATATAGATTGCATATGTCATTTTTCTTCGTTTGATTTTCTCTGAACATTCATTAAAACAGATTGTTGGCCTTCCTCTATTGGATTGATTACTAGTTCCAGCATCCTTAAAAAACCATTATTAACAAAAGTTCTTCACAATTATTATACTTATTTACTTACACAATCTTCATGCTCCAAATAATTAAAACTTGATTTTAACCATTGTGATTCACGTGCTTCAAAAACTGGCTTATACTTTTTACATACGTCCACTTTTTTTTTACCAGTTGCTATTAAACCAAGCAATTTTCCTTTTGATACATCCACTTTAAAAATTTTGTTGAACGTTCCTCTATAAATTTTACCATTATTGATGTTAATTCGTCCATTTTTTTTGTTGGGTGAATTAAATAAAAATTAAAAAGCTCCCCGTTTGTGAATAACGTAGTCACTAATTGCTCTTGTTAATAGGTTTGAAAATCTTGGACGCTGAATTTTTGGATACTTACTTTTGATATTTAGGAGTATTTAGAAATATAAAGTATCAACCTGTAGAAGGTCCTAAAAATATTTACAGGACTATCAAAACTTTGGTATGAGATTTTTCTAGTTATGGAAGGAAGCAATTAATCACCACTCAATAAATATACAAAAACTGTACTTTTTTTATCTCAAACTTACACAATATGATAAACTATAAACACAATTTTAAAATCGTGTACAAATTATATAAAAAAAAACAAGTAAGAAAATTATAGTCGGTCTAGACCGACTATACGATACCCTATACCATGCGTTTAGAAACCCTATCTCTTAGGCCCAACAAACTGGACATTGAAAATAAGCAAAAACCAAATTTGAGTGGGATTTTTATTAATTTTTTTGGCTGCAGATATGAAAAAATTCATATCGGATGCTATATCTATAAAGGGACTAGGTCCAAAAATGGACCGATCCTGATCATGTTTGGTAAAGTCTTTTGTATTTTGCAAAAATATATACAAACAAAATTTGAGAAGATTAATAGATTTAAGTGAAGATCGGGAAGCAGCTCTATATGGGGTCAAAGGGATCATTTTTGGACTACTCATTAGTGGATGTAATGAACGCATACGAACCCAATTTGAGTAAGATCTATATGACAATTTGGATCTTATGGCAATTTATGTCGATTTCATATGGGTAATTTGTATGGGGGCTAGGTCTGAACATGGACCGATTCTCACCAATTTCAATAGCGTTCATCCCATGGCCGATAAAAGCTTATATACCAAATTTCGTCAAAATATATTCATATTTGCGACCTGCAGTTTGATTACAAGCTTTACATGGACACACAGACGGACGGACGGACGGACGGACGGACGGACGGACATTGTTAAATCAACTCAGAAAGTGATTCTGATTCGATCGGTATAATTAAAGATGGGTCTAGGTCATATATTTTTGGTTGTTACAAACAGCAGCACAAAGTCATTATACCCAAACCACATAGTGGTATAGGGTATAATTAAGTAAAAAGCATAGCCCTCTTTGAATAAAAAGTATATAGTAGAATTTTTCAGAAGTAAATATGAGTTAAAAAATAAGTTAATTTTTGAATGATTAATTGTAGCAAAGTAAGTTTTTAATAAGAAGAGGAACAATTAAATCATATGATTAAAAGTGAAGACTTTAATTTGGCATAACAATTTTATCAAAAACAATTTTTTTTATTTTTTTGATTTTTGCCCAAAATTGACCATAGTGCGCTGTATCTTCGTTAGTTTTACTCCAATTTAAAATTTTGACATAACACTCTCGACATGTTGTACATTCAGAAAACAAAATAGAAAAAAAAAGGTTTTAAAATCTTACGCCCCCTTATGCCATGACTTTCTGAATTCCGCTGTGGCTCACGGTTTCAGCTTTAAATTTATGGCGACCCATTTATATACATTTTTATTGTTCTTTATCAAGTTTGCTGTATATAAACGTTTTTTAAACTCCTTTTAACCCATACTCTTTGTCTGTTTGCCATGGGGCAACCCCATTCCTCCTCATCCGATTGATCTGAGACTTGGCCCATAGTCTTGTTGTGACTATAGACTAATTTTGGGGTAGTCACGCACAGTCACGCATAGTCACGAATAGTCACTGAGTGATCTAAATGTCATTTCCCCTCATCCGATCGATCTGGAACTTGGTCGATGGACTTGCTGTGAAAAAAGATTAACTTTGACGTAGTCACGCGCAGTCACGCATAGTCACGCACAGTCACGGACTCATTAAAAACCCATTTCCTCTTATCCGATCCATCTGAAACTTGGTCGATAGTCTTACTGTGAAAAAAGATTAACTTTGACGTAGTCACGGAGTGATTTAAACCCTATTTCTCCTCATACGATCAATCTGAAACTTTTTTCATAGACTTTTTGTGGCCAAAGATTAATTTTAAAATAGTCACGCAAAGTCACGCATAGTCACGGAGAGATTCAAAACTCATATACATAAAGAAAGAAAGAGTTTTGTTTTTATGGGTTATATTATTTATAATCCCAAGTCCTTCAAATGATTAACAATGTCAATCTTTTTGTTGAGCTGATTTTCTCTACAAAATTTGCAAATCTGTTTACGTGAATCTAATTCGTGTAGTGACATTTTGCATACTAATTGATTAACGATGAATTTTTCAAATAAACAAGTTGATATTACCGCTATTTTATTGTGATCAACATAGTTTTTTTCAATTACCGCATTTATACTATTTTTTTCCACATTTCCACATTTTATTTAAAATGTCATATACGAGAGCGGACCCAGAACAACCCGACTTGAAAAAGAAAAAACAACACTTTTTACAAAAATTTTCTTTATTTCTCAACATAATCCTCTTTTAGCGATACTCCCCCTCTTCGTTGAGGGCAATCTTTTACCACAGAGTAATTTTTTAAAAGATTGGAAGTAGAAACTAATTCGAGGGAGCGAGATCTGGCTAATAAGCGGATGTGTAAACTGGTGCATTGTCATGATGAAACAACATTACCTTTTTTTGCCAAATACGGCCTTTTTGCTTTAATTTATCACTTAAACACTGCAATAAGTTGGCATAATACTCGTGGTTGATTGTTTTTACTTTTTGAAGATAAACAATAAATATTATCCCACCCCCATCTTAAAAAACAGACGCCATAACCTTGTCTCTGGACACGATTCTCATATTTCAATCCAATATTTTAACTGTTTTTTTATATCAGGTGTAAAATGGTGGACCCATAAACCATCTTCACGACGCTGTTTTTGTTCTATTATGATCAAACGCGGCACCTATCTTGCGGACAGTTTCTCATCTCCAAATTTTCCCACAATATGCGATATATACAGGCATGTCACAGAAACAAATTCCGATCGAAAGTGGAATTGAAACCGTATTTGGCTTCTTCAGAAAACGTAAACCGACAAATGTTATCGATATGAAACCACTTTTAATTTCTTAAGTGGAATTGATATTTTAAGTAGCATAGATACCAAAAAACTATCCAGAACAACTTAAAATTAATAAAAAAAACTATTGGTTTATTTATTTTAGCAAAATATAGGCATTTCAATATTTAAAATGAATTTTATTACCAATTTAAAAGAAAATGATTTTTAGATGACGAAAAATACAAAACGTCGTAAACTAATTATTGCCACCTTTTTATTTCATACAAACCACTTTTTGTTTAGTGCAAAATATTTGTTTTTTCTAACAAAATACAACGCTGACAGCAAAATGGCGAAGCAAAACAAACGAAAAAGAAAAACTACTGAGTAAACAAGTATTCGAAAATTTATTTTTAAAATTTTTTAATTTTTTTTATTATTAAAGGGGAAAACATCGCAGTTCGGCACAAGAGAAAATTTTCCTTGAATATATAGAGTGCCATCAGGATATAGCTAGGGGGTTTGTGAAGGGATATCAGGCTGTTGTGGAGAGTCATTGGGAAGACCTGACAGGAAAATTAATTCTTTTGGCCCACCATCTAAAGATTTTTCAACGGAATGTTGGTTTCGTTCCTCTATTACTGCAACAATGGATATGCCGGGCATTTTTATGTTTTTATTTATTTAACACAACACAATCTTAAAATTTCGCTTTATATTCTTTTTCTTTCCAACAATCAGCTGTGTATTTTTCGTTACGTTGCCATATTTAATACACAAAAATATCTTTTTCATTTTTTTTTTGATTTAATGAAAGCGACAAATTTCTGAAGAAGCTAAAACGAAACCGATCGATTTGGCAATACGGAATTAAATCGATTTCGATTTTGTTCTGTGACATGCCTGATAATACTTTTTAAAATGCCTATCATTTCAGCTTGGTCACGCACCATCAGCTGACGATCATCCACTACCATTTATTTATTTATACCATCTTGTGGATTTTCTTAACCGTTTCTGACATGGCCACCTTAATTGGTCGATCACTACGGTGTTTGTTTTCGCACCTCGTTTAAACTCTGCCACCCATATTTTATATTCGTTAACATAGACCAGACTCCCCCAGAGTATAAACTAACTCGACTTTAATATTGGTTGGTCTGAGATCTTTCAAATGCAAGTATTGAGTTGCATAACGGTGACCAATTTTTTCCATGTTTACAAATTCAGTGAAATCGTTTACTTTGATGGCTCAAAAAAAAAAAATACCAAGCAAAGTGGCGCCTTAACACTTGTTGAAAAATGTTCTACAAGGTTGCCATCTACATGTCAGGTTAGGTTGTATTGGGACCGTCCAAGTAATTTTATCTGTTAATAGATTTCCTAACTTTCGTTTTGTATTTGATGTCATCTGGTTTTTTATATCGTATTAAATTGCATGGATATTTAATGAACCAACTTAGATTTTTTTTATAAACAAAAGTTCACTAAAATCGGTGTTCTCTGTAACATGGGGGCGGTTAAATCTTTCGTTGCAGAATAAATTCACTATAATCGATATAAGCGATATTGTGTATAAAACGTTTTAAATAAAACAAATTTTTTTATATTTAAAATAATTTTTCATTTATTTATAGATTTATCAACAGTTTTGTTTTATTTTATTTTTTTGTTTAAAAAAACAGATTTAACTATGTTGATCCGAAATAATTTCATTAAAGTGGGACATAGGATTAATTTGGCTATTCTGACAAAACATGACAATTGTCACTTATTTTTTTTTTTGCTTAAAAATCTTTTTTTTCTGGTTTTTCTGTCATTTTTGAATGCTATAAACTATTTCAAAAGACCGTAACTAATTAACCGTAACTTATTTTATTTGTCACGATTTTGTCATTGTCATGTTTTGTTAAAATAGGTGGGCTAATTTTTATTTTTTAACAGTATTTGGAGTTCGTTCTGACATTAGCGATATAATTAGCTTTGAAGGAATTTATTGTTTAAAAAATTAAATAACATATTTTTGTCAGATATTTATTAAAATTGGATTAATAATCAATTAGTTAGAGCGTTTAATATTGTTGGTAATAAAATTAATTAATTCTTAATTTTGTTTTGCTTTTAAATGGGCGGCAGCATGTGTTATAAATATTTTCCAAAAACAAAAAGAAAGAAATAATATTTAATTTTGTTGTTTTATTATTACAGTGCAATCAAATTATTAGTTAGTCATAAAAAACAAAGTTATTCTGTTATATTTTATAAATTGTATTCAAAGATTTTCTTTTTTCAAATATATATATTTTCCTTTTAAGTAAAATTTTTTTATCTTTATTTAGTAATTAAAACTATTTTTAATTTTTTGTTTTATTTAAATAACTTATATTTTAGTATTTAAAACTTGAGGTTCATTAGTGCTGAAAAAAAAATTAAATAACTTACTTTTAATTTGTTTCATTTCAGGTTATAACTCATCGTATAACAGTTTGCTGATATAAAAGGGGTGAGTGAATAATTGTTTTTTTTTTTTTAAGAAATTTGTAACTGATTCGCGTCAAGAGTAAAAAAATTGAAGCACAGGAATAAATATGTACTTTAAGTTGTTAATTTTATGATTTCTTGTCTTTAAAAATTCTAAAATAATTTAAATTTTTTTAGATTTTTATTAAGTTCTGATAGAGTTTACATTACTTTGGCTTAAAATTACACGCTAGCTTTAGCGTGGAAGAATATCATAAAATATGAACCATTTTTCCAACACTAATATTTTGAAGTATTTGCTTAAAAATGATCTTTGCCGTTCTCTTAGTATTATGCCACAAAAAAGTTAGGTTATTTTTAAAGAAATCACTTTTTCATTGCTTCCCAAGTAACAGCGTGTTTGCATGTGATTTTAAATATCTTCCAACGAGTTCAATATCAACTAGACTTTCCAATCTTCATAAGTATCTATATATTAATACATGAAGATAAACTTTTAGTTCCCTTTTTAAGCAATATGCGGGCACGGAGGAGTGTGAAAATTGGCATAGTTATAGCTCATATGGGGGAGAAGCTGACAATAATAAAATTTATGTTTAATCTGTCTTAAAAATATATTACATTAAATAAAATAAAATATTTATAATAATTCGTTACAGCATATTAATGCGAATGATATAAATTGTATATCAGATGCTCTGTGTTGAATTGTGAATTGTTAAAAATTGATTAACATACCTTTAGGCTCATTTATATATTCATAAATTTTTTATATATAGATAAAAAAAAAAAAACATTGGAAGACAAAAATTGAGTGAAAAAATAATATTTCCTAGAATTTGCACTCGAATTTGCTGGGCTATACTAGTTGGAAATTAAAAATTGATATCGAGAAATAAAAAAAAAAAAAAATAAATAATAATAAAATAAATTAATAAATATAATCTATAATATTAAAAGGCTAGGCGATTTCTTGTGACCGATGTTTTGTTTTATCGTTTTACTCGATTTTGACCAAACGTATATTATTTGAAAGGTATTTCTTTTTAGCCGTTTTGCAGATTTACAGATTTTGAAATTTTTCCTTTATTTTGAGTAAATTGCACTTAAAGTATGCTGTGTGTTTTATTAAATTTGTTAATGTGTTTGTTAACGAGTTTGTTATCTTCATTTAAATTAATAATAAACCATAAAAATGTTGGTTTGTGAATTGGTTGTGAGTTGAAAAATAAAGCCGCCTAGAAATTGCACTCGAATTTCGACCGCTGGAATCTGCTAGTATTATTAATAATAAGTAATAAATTTACATAAAAATCTTATATAAAAACGGTTAATAGTGATTATGGTAAAAACGATCATTGATATTAAAATATTTTTTATTGTTCTTTATTATAACCAGGGCTGCGAACTTTATGCAAAACAATTTTCAACAATATGGATATTTTGTTTTTAAGTGTAACTCTTGTTGTATAATTTTGAATATTATTAAATATTTTTTTATATTTTAACATTTTTAGCTTATTTGATGCAGTCATAGAATTTAAGAACAATTTCAAATATTTCAAAAGTTATTGTTAATAGGAAAAAAAAGCTAAGGTAATGTAAATCTTTGTGCCCCTTTTTAAGCAAAATTTGCGTACGGAGGAGTGTGAAATTTGGCTTAGTTATAGTTCATATGGAGGAGAAGTGCAGAAAGATAAAATTTTTGTATAATATGTGTTAAAAATATATCAAATTAAATTAAATAAAATATTTATAATAAATAATTTTAAAAAAGCCTAAATGTATGCTAATCAATTTTAGCCAATTCACAATTCACCACCTGTGCATTTATTATTGATGGTTTCAAAAAAAAATTCATTTTAATCGCCCTGTGTTGCATTGTGAATTGCTTAAAATAGATTAGCATACCTTTAGGCTCTTATAAACTTATTTATTAACAATTAATTTAATAAAATAAAATATTTATAATAAATAATTTCAAGAGAAACTAAAGGCATGCCAATCAAATTTAGATTTAAATTTAGCATTTATTATTACTAGTATAGCCCAGCTCTCGAAACTCGAGTGAAAATTCTAGAAAATATTTTTTCATTCAATTTAAAAATTTATGAGCCTAAATGTATGCTAATCAATTTAAGCAATTCACAATTCAACACAGGGCGTGTAATATACAATTTAAATCATTCTCATTAACAGTTTATTTTATTTAATTTAATATATTTTTGAGACAGATTAAACATAAATTTTATCATTCTCAGCTTCTCCTCCATATGAGCTACAATTATGCCAATCTTCACACTCCTCCGTGCCCGCATATTGCTTAAAAGGAGAATTAAAAATTTACCTTCACGTATTATTCACCCCTGTTCTTGAAACCACTATCACAAAAAAAACTCGTAAATGAAAAAATTCTTAAATCTACGAGTTTTTTGCTGTTCTCTAATTTCAATAAGAATATTTTTTCTCGTTTTACTTCACATAGAAAAGGCTTTGTGAAATCAAAACAAATGCCCTTTTTTTCTACTGAGCAGGTCTTAAGAGATAAAAAAAACTAATTGATATTTAAACTCTAACATGTTTTTTATTGAACCTTGTCATTATTTTAAAAAATTAGACATTAATTTTATGAAAAAAAAACGATTTTAAAAAACGTCTACATTTTGCGCTGATTTAAAAAAAAAAAAACTCGTAATAAGTGGTCGATATTAATAAAACACACTTTTTGCGATGATGCTGTTCTATAACTATAATAAAAACTTTTTATTTAGACAACCTATTTTCCATTGTAATTTTTTCAATTATAACAAAGATTCTTTATGCACTAATTATTGCAAATAAAGGAATTAAAAAAAAAATTTTCATCAAATCACATATTTTTATTTTTTTGCATATGTTCGAAACAGTAGTGATGCCAGTCAAATCCTATTTATTTGAATATCGAAATTTTTTTTGGTGATGCCTAACTTTTTAAAAATAGAAAAGTCATTTTTAATTGAATGAAATTGAAGAACAAAAACAATTAAATGAACAAATTAGTTGTTATTTTAAAAGAAAATATTTTTCTTTATACTTTTTCTATAAACTTAAGAAAAACCTGCACAAAATACTTAAAAGTTTTTTGTGAAACTGAATAAAGAACCATATGTTACCTCGGTTTCTAGATAACATATGTTCTTAACTCAAACATATGGTTCTTAACTCAAACATATGGTTCTTAACTCAAACATATGTTTCCATTAAGTAAATAAAAAAAAGTGGTTTCAAGAAACCCAAAATTTCAATTTCATGTGATTTTAAATTCACTCTTATTCAATAACAACGTTTCAAGAACAGGGCTGATTTAATTTAATATATTTTTAAGACATATTAAACATAAATTTTATCATTCTCAGCTTCTTTTCCATATGAGGTATAACAATGTCAATTTTCACACTCCTCCGTGCCCGGATATTGCTTAAAAAGGGAACTAAAAATGCCCCTTAACGTATTAATAAATAGATTTTAATCGCTCTGTGTTGAATTGTGAATTGCCTAAAATTGATTAGCATACCTTTAGGCTCCTATCAAATTATTGATTAAGAATCCCATTTATATTTCTTCTGTGTGTTCGTCAAATATTTATAATGAAATTTAATGAATTTTATTTAAAAATTCACAATTTAATGAATTTTATTTAAATATTCATCAATTTTTATATATATATATGTATATAGATTTAAAAACGTTGAAAGAAAAAATTTAAAGAAAAATCTCCTAGAATTTGCACTCGAATTTCGAGTGGTGGGCTCTGCTAGCATTATTATATTACAGGGATCTAATCGTTGCATTCGTTTTCGAAATTTCTCGATCGAAATTATTTTATTTTCCGAAATTAAGTACTAATGCCGTTTTCTTTTCAGACAAAAAATTTGTCATTTTATATATACGCAGATTCCAACCCTCGAAATTCGAGTACAAATTCTACATTTTATTTTTTAATTAAATAAAGACCCTACAGGTATGCTTATCAATTATAACCAATTCACAAATCAACACAAAAAACGAACTCATTTTATTACAAACACATTAACAAATTTAATAAACACACACATAGCATTTTATAATTTTATGTATGTGTTAGTAGCAACTTTATATGGAAATTACTCAAAATAAAGGAAAAAATAATATACGTTTGGTCAAAATCGGGATAAAACGGTAGAACAAAACATCGGTCAAAAGAAATCGCCCAGCCTATTAATATTATAGATTTTTTATATAAAGTCTGAATTAAGAGCAACCTTATGTTATTGAAGTCATAGGGTCAAAATATTAAAAAAAGGGGGGAACAATGGGGAAATACTCTCACACTATGACCTGAAAGAAGTCAAAGGCTTGGATTTACGAGGGCTCGGCTTTGAGACCCTTCAATTGATTTATAAGATAAGGTTGCTCTTAATTCAGAACATATACAAAATATTAGCTTTTCGCAAAAAGTGCAAATAAAATGCGACATTTTTTTTCAGAAAAGAAAACGGACTAAAGAATAAGTTTTCTTTGTCACAGTTAAGAGCAAAATATATATGAGGCCTGAAGTTTATCCGTCTCTTTTAAATAATAAATATGGAATTTCGACTGATTTCTTTTTTAAATCCAAATAAATGGGTGCTCCACAAAAATTTAATTACAAAATTCTTTACACTTCTGAGCATACAGCTTAAATGATGCACTAATTTACTGTCTTGATAAAACATAAAAACACCTAAACATAAAATTACACCAAATATTTAATAGAATAACCTTTTTGATCTAGTATAGTTTTTATTTGGGGTTTTACCAATACTTTTGTATAATCGGCATTAATTTTACCCCATTCTTCAACTAGCACATGTTTCAAATCTGTAGCATTAGAAATATTGTGATTTTGGATTTTCTTTTCAAGCTTCGATCACAGATTCTCTATGGCGTTAAGATCTGACCAGCAATCTGTACAATATCAGAGCAAATCCATCCAGCAGTGGCTGATGTATGCTTGGGATCATTATCTTCGTAGAATCCAAATGAATCTCCAATACCAAGTTTATCCATACTTTGTAGTAGATTGTCTTAAAGTAGATCTATGTACATTTTCGTGTCCATATTTCATTCAATGCAGGTCAAATTTCCGACTCCTTAGTACGACATGCAACCCCACACCATTAAGTTGCTTCCACCGCGTGTAACCGTATTGCGCAAATTACGTCGATTTAAGACGGTGTTTGGTTTTCTCTAAACATAGGACTCGCCATCTGATCTTAATAGATTAAAATTACTATTATCAGCAAAAATAATCGACTTCCATAACAAATTATATTTCTCGAGAAAACTTTTCCTATGTTTACTATTACTGGCATTGACTTGGCATTACCATCAATGGCTTGTTTCGGCGACTACGGTCATGATGATTATCATCCAGCAAAACTCTTCAAATAGTTGTCGTATTGCAAGCCTTACCTAAGTGCTTTTCAGCTTCCACTGCCAACTTTGGAGAACTAATATCGAGTAAAATCAATCGCAATTCCATATTTTCGTTTATTTTTTAATGAAGACGGACAAATGTCGAGTTCGTTACACTTTTACTCTTAACTAAGGGCTATAATTCGTTAACTGTAACAGAGTAAAATTATTCTTAGTATTTTATTTTGGAAAATAAAAAAAATATTTCAATGAAATATTTCGATAACGAATGCCACAATTATACCACTGTCTTACGATCTAACGCTTATCTATACCGGAGGTACCACCCTGAAGCTCGCAGTGAGGAAAAGAAGAAATATATTTGTTGACGTTTTCAACCGATGCCTCATTGAAGGTTCTTTTCCTGAACCATGGAAAAAACAGACACTGTTGCTACTCCCGAAACCTGATAAACGCCCAGGTGACCCATCGTCGTATCGGCCCATCTGCTTACTTGACACCGTGGGCAAGATGCTGGAAAAAGTCATAGAGAGCTCAGAGGGTCTATCCGAGAGACAGTTCGGTTTTAGAAGAGCAAGGTCAACGGTTGATGCTATCAATATGGTAACTGATATATCAAAAACTGCCAATGTGCAATAATTACATTGGACGTCAGAAAATCGTTTAATTGTGCAAATTGGCACCACACAATGATCAAGTTAGATGGGCTAGGTGTGCCAAGATACTTAGTTAGGGTAATCTCTAGCTATTTTTCTAACAGGTCGCTATGCTACAATACTAAAGACGGACTGAAAAGTAATTAGATCACTGCTGGAGTACCACAGGGGTCAGTACTAGGCTCACTTCTATGGAACCTAATGTACAATGGAGTTTTAGCAGTTAAAGTGCCAGATGGCACGACGGTGGTCGGCTTTGCGGACGATATCGCCGTAGTTGTAACTGCCAGATATATCGATGAAGTGGAAATATATGCAAATGAGGCAGCGAATTCTATCAGGATGTGGCTGAATAACGCGGGACTCCAGTTGGCGGAACAAAAGACTGAAGTGGTTTTAATAAGCGGGTATAGGAAAATGGAATCTATCAAGATTAAGGTTGGACATCACGAGGTAACATCCAGAGGAAAGCTGAACTACCTTGGAGTGATGATTGATGCCCGATTAAAATTCAATGCACATTTAAAGTACGCTTGCGAAAAGGCATCAAGAGTGAGGGCGGCGCTAGCGCAAATGATGCCAAATGTTGGAGGGCCAAGGCAGAGTAAAAGGTTCTTAATATCAAGTGTTACTAAGTCAATTCTGCTGTATGCAGCAACTGTGTGGTCACCTACACTAAGTGCCAGCTCTCGTAAATTGATGGCGTCGGTGTATAGGCTGAGTGCTCTTCGAGTAAGTAGTGCGTACCGAACTAAAGGGTGATTTTTTAAGAGCTATAGGAAAGTTTTCCAAAAAAAAAACACATAAAATTCAGAAAAATGCATGAAATCTTTAGTTGAATCGATAGTACGGTCCATATAATTTAATGTTTGAAGATTATTTCATGCAAATGTTGACCGTGACTGCGCCTCAAATGGTCCATCCGCTTAGTCCAATTTTGGCATACTCTTTCCAACATTTCGGCCGGTATCTCACGAAATGCTTCAATGTTGTCTTCCAATGCGTCAATTGAAGCGGGATTGTCTGTATAGATATGAGCTTTAACATAGCCCCACATAAAATAGTCTAAAGGCGTTAAATCGCACGATCTAGGCGGCCAATTGACCGGTCCCGAACGTGAAATAAAATGTTCACCGAACTCACCTCTCAATAAGTCCATTGTTGCGCGTGCTGTGTGGCATGTGGCACCGTCTTGTTGAATCCACATGTCATGCAAGTCAAGCTCTTGCATTTTGGGTAAAAAAAAGTTGGATATCATCTCTCGGTAGCGCTCACTATTCACAGTTACGTTACGATTCGCATCATCTTTGAAGAAGTACGGTCCAATGATGCTACCAGCCCATAAACCGCACCAAACTTTTTTTGGATGGATTGGTAGCTCTTCCAATGCTTCTGGCTGATATTCACTCCAAAATCGACAATTCTGCTTATTTACGTACCCATTGAGGGTCGATTAAACTGACCATAAAATGGAAGAAGCGCGCGATGAACTTTCTTAACAGAGCACGCATTTTGATAATAAAATTCAATAACTTGCAAGCGTTGTTCGTTTGTAAGACGATTCATGGTTAAATTATAGACCAAACTGAAGATGTTTGACAATGAAACAAAACACGAAACGTGCGTCAGCTGTTTAAACCAGTGTTGCCAAAAAGATAATAGCTAAAAAATCCCCCTTTACATCAGATGATGCGGCAGGTGTAATAGCGGGAATGATTACATAGCGGGGAACCCTAAATAACAGTCTAGATGGGAGCAGAGCCTAAACGGCCGTTGGACATTCCCAATTATACCGAACATACAAAGATGGATGAATAGACGTTATGGACGTCATGGCTGTTACAGAAGCTACCTGAACAGATTTGGACACGATGAGTCCAGGGGAAATAGAGGACGTGGAACATATAATGTTTATATGCCCAAGATTCCACAATGAGCGTGTGCAATTGGAGCCAGATATAGGGAGTCAGATGAGAAAGGAGAATATTCTAGAGACTTTATTAAGATCCGAGGAAAATTGGAGCGGGTTGACTGACTACATTAAAGTTCTGCATGACATATTGAGGGGCAGAGGAGTTGAAACGAAAAGAAACGAGGGAAACAACTATGGTGATTAGCTAATACTATCCTGCCCTGCGACGTAATACCTTAACAGGCAGTCCCGCAGGGTAAAAGGATGAAGAGCGGGGTGGTTTTTGGTCGGTAAGAATCCGACATACCCCAATTTGGATTGCTTGGGAATCTTATGCAAGATTTCCACCTCCCGGACACACAAAAAAAACACCGGAGCTACTATTCTTTCGATTCTATTTTCATGGGGAAACCTTTCAATGAAGTTTTGGACTGTTCAAGGACTTACTGTGATAATTTGAGCAATTTTTCTTTGGCTTTTCCCATCTTGAAATGCCGAATTGCATCTGCCCGCTTTTCAACAGACGATCGTTTTACAATAATTAAAAAATATGAATAAATATTTTTAAATTTAAACCCTTCTCTCCAACTATCAGTTTAGAGTGATCTTTGACACAGATCTTCAACAAAAATGTGTAACATTGATCTGTTATTTTTCTCTCACATAACAGTTTTATACAATACATCATTTAAGCTGTGAGCAAATTTGAATGAGAACATTGTTTTGTTAGTATATCTTCAAGAGTATAATTTGTTGTTATTCTTTCTTCTTCATTTATAATATTAATAGGCTAGGCGATTTCTTGTGACTGATGTTTTGTTCTACCGTTTTATCCCGATTGTGACCAAACATATATTATTTGAAAGGTATTTCTTTTTAGCCGTTTTTCAGATTTACAGATTTTTAAATGTTTCCTTTATTTTGAGTAAATTGCATTTAAAGTTGCTACTAACACATACATACATAAAATTATACAATGCTATGTGTGTGTTTTTTAAATTTGTTAATGTGTTTGTAATAAAAATGAGTTTGGTTTTTGTGTTCATTTGTGAATTGGCTATAATTGATTAGCATACTTTTAGGGTCTTTATTTAATGAAAAAATAAAATTTCCTAGAATTTGCGCTCGAATTTCGAGGGCTGGAATCTGCTAGTTATAATAATAAGACAAATGTTTTCATGTGGGGTGTATGTTTTTTTCTTTAAAATGCAATAAATTTAGACATATTAAGGTTTTGTTTTGCAAATATTAATGTGCATCAAATTAGCTGTGAGCGACAGTATATAAAGAATTATATTTTTTTAATGTTAATATTGATTTCATAAAATTTTGTATTGGGAAATTTTAAATAGAAAAACATAAATGTGCTTTTTAAGATGCATAAAATACAACTTACATATAATGAGAAGCCCATTTAAATTCAGGGGTGGTTGTGATTTACCTGTTCACTGCATCCGAATCACAAGAATAGCATATATCTGTGGTTTTCTGGAATAACCGCGTATGTCCATTTTTCTCAGTTTTGAGTTAACGATGCCAAACATATTAATTTTTAACGCCCTTTACATGTGTTCAATTTAAAAAAAAATATTGACCATTTCTGAGTTTTTTCTTTAAATAACGACGTAACTTAAATGTTTATTAAATTAATTTGCACCACTAACGACGTATGTCAACCTACGTTTGATCGCTGGCAAATTATTATCTCAGAAAACGACACATAGCGACATACGTTATTAAAAAAAAAAGCAAAATAATTTTGGATTATTTTTCAGTTTATAACCACTTATAAAAACTTGTGTGTTTATTTCTATTTCTTGTCACTATTATTCTTGATACGTTATTCTATTCTTATCCTAACTCCCGTTAACTTTTTGTTGGCGAACAAATCCATTTTTCAAGCAACAACAACTTCTGTCTGCATGGCTGGTAGCATTGGTAGTTTTCTTTTTCAAAGAAAACGACGTTTGTCGACATAAGTTGTTTTATCTACACACACTTTAAGTGTAATTTACATATTGTTTTTTCGTCCTTCTCTAGGATCTATTCCTCTGAAGATTTTTGACTCAAAATTTTATACAAAGCATTTATTGCCCATATCTACAGGACTGTTAAATAAAAACCTCGAAAATCTTTATATCGAGCCCATAATTTCAAATATAACGTTTTTTGGCTCCCCTGAACATTTTGATTTTATGAAATACGCGGTTATTCTAGAAAACCACAGATATTTGCCTCTTTTGTATGTTTTTCATATAAACAGTGAGTGACAATGTAATAGACAATTTTTTAAACAGAAAAAAAATAACAGTTTCTAAAACAAATAAAACAATAAAGCATGTACCGTCGGAATTTTGTTTAGAAATAACCCTCAAATGATGCGTATTGTCCAACTGAAAGCTGGAAAATTACAAAATATTTTTTGAAGTGATCTTCAAGTCCCTTTAAGCATTTAGAGTTGGCAATCGTAGTGAATTTAGTAAAAAATTTTATTTATATATTTTTTTTTTTTTTGGCAAAATTGAGGTTAAAATTTTCGTAATGTGATCAATATTTAATTCTAGGCTTAATTGTTCCTTGGATTTTCACCGCAAACTGTTATACGTTTTTTTTTTCTTATATGAGATTTTTAAATTTCTTTTAAATCATTTTTTTTATATATGTATTTTATTTTCTTTTTCATAAGAGAATTGTGCTTTAATTCAATAATTTTACTTTATTTATATAAAGTTTTACCTAAGATTTTGTCACTACGACTGGCTTAATTAAGAAAAAAAAAAAAACAATACATTTTCACTAATTTATTTTTTAAGACTTTTTTTGTTTACAAAATATTTTGTGTTTGTGTGTGTATGTTTGTATCTTTCAAAGAGTACTAAATGTTATAATTAAATAATTTATTCATTTTCTTTTCTTGAAATACAATAATTTTCCTAGCAAAAAATAGAATTTATTTTTTAATATTACAATGACTTTTATCTATACTCTTCTCTTTTTTTTTTTTTTTGTTTGTTGTTAATGATTGTACTCATTTTCTGTAGTTTCATTCATTTATGAGAATTAAAAAAAAAAATCTTTAAACTTTTTAAACTTAAACAAATTTGCATAGAACAGAAGGACTGGCATTAAACTTAATATAAACTACGATATCGTCATCATGATTTTGTATTCGCATTAGATACAGATGACTGTTGTTGCTGGGCTTTAACATGACCGAATCGCGGTAAAAATAAACCAAATTTCGATTCGATACCATTTAAGAGGGGTACAGCAGCACGATAACCACCAATATGATCGGCATTGATGCGAATATTGCTGGTTGAATCAATGGATTTCGGTTTATGCACCTCGGAGCCAGATGGATGGGAACCACCAAAGTCAACATAGAAGAGACGTTGCAGCAATTCATATGTAACTAAAGTCACACCAAATTGTGGTGATGAACGGAAGACACGGGCTATAGAGAGAACGAGAGAGATGTCGGGGATAAAATTCCAATAATTCTATATGAAGAATGAAAAAATATGTTTCGACTTACCGGCTGTTCCTTTCCAGAAAGCTCTGGGACCTTCTTCAGCCATAATTTTCTTTGTAGCATCCCAAACACCACTGTAGGTGGTTTGCCCTGTTCTGGCTACTACTTGTAAACGGGTCTTTATCACATCGGCCGGTGTTACCAGGGAAGCAGCCGGCACACCAGCAATCGCACCAGCAGCCAATAATGTCAGTGGATGATTATAACTGTAATGAATTGAATACGATTTTGAGATAAATTTTTGAAATCTCTGAGAATCTTGAATCTACAACAATACCAAAGTTACTTAAAAGTCTATTCTGCGATGCAATCATGAGCTAATTAGATTATTATAAAACTATTACAGTTGCTACAAAAAAGTACTCGTACACTTGAAGATGAAAATTATTTATATTAATAAAAAATATATTAATATATTTTGAATTACAAACTTTTGATTTATTTCAAAAAACTTTCGGAACGTTCTACTTAAATTTTTTGTTTACAACGAAAAAAACGCAGTATGGCAACTATAAATGCCAGAAAAAGTTTGCGTACATTTACAATTAGGGGAATCCCACGAGTTATGTAACGATGTGTAGGTCGGTTACATCGATGTTATTTTAAGGCCCTTTTACACGATACCACTCAGTCGTATGATTTATCGAAATAAAAATCCGATGAAATTCATCGGACGTCATGAAGTCGTACTGACATTATTTCTGCATACTTAGGCCATTTACACCATCACACTCAAGTCTTATGAAAACAGCTGTTTAGAATATAAAGCAAATTTTTTTTGAAATTTATATTTTATTTCAACTTCCTTTGTTTTTGTTTACCTTTTCTTTTAATATTACCAAAAAAAAAAACAACTCTGGTCCGATGAAAATGGCAAATTTTTAGAAATGTTTCTAAAACCATCGTACTTCGACAATAAAATCTACAAACTGCCAATTTCATAACATAAGCTTTTTACATGATACGACTTTTTCATAATACTCGATTTTTTGACAGGTCGTATTACAAAGTATGATAGTGTAAACTGGCCTTTAGTAGAAGACAAACTTGTTTGCAAACTATATTTTGAGATGAATCCCAGAGAAAGAAATCGGTGCTGAGGAGAGAAGAATTATCCTAAAGCTTAAAAGTGAGGGTAAATCGTTTTGAGAAATAGCTCGTACCACAGATAGAAGCCGTTCCTCAGCTCAGTACGTCATCAAAACTTCAAATCCACCAATTGAATTTTGTCAAATCCTTGTTCTGGTCGCCCCTCCAAACTGACTGAGCTCATAAAGCGAACGACTTTAGCTTCAGTAAAAAAGAATCCCAGAATTCTTAGAATATTCCGTTTGCTTAATATTAAAAAATATATGAAACGAGTATGTAAAACAAGGCTCCAGAATTTTTGGAACGTGTTTTATTTTTAGATGTAAGCATGTTTTGCATATTCGGTATGAAAGGCAAAAAGTTAGCTTGGCGAAAAAGTGAAGGTGGTTTATGGTTTCTGTTTGTATTGCAGGCTATTGGGCTGATAAACTCGAATTTTATGATTCTATTATGTATCAAATTGGATAAAAAAACAATTTAAAACAAAAACAAGTAAGAAAATTATAGTCGGTCTAGACCGACTATACGATACCCTATACCATAGTTTAGAGACCCTATCTCCTCGGTCCAACTAATTCGATATAGAAAATAAGCATTAACCAAATTTGAGTGGCATTGTTATTAATTTTTTTGGCTGCAGATATGAAAAAGTTCATATCGGATGCTATATTTATATGGGGAATATGTCGAAAAATGGACCGATGCTGACCATATTTGGTAAAGTTACTTATATTTTAAAAAAAATATATACAAACCAAATTTGAGAAAAATCTGTGGAATAATTTTGTTTTTTGATAGATTTAAGTGAAGATCGGGAAGCAGCTCTATATGGGGCCTATGACTAAGAATTGTCCTATATGTATTATTTTTGGACTACTGGTTAATGAATATAATAAACACATACAAACCCAATTCGACTGAGATCTATATGATAATTTGGATCTTATGGCAATTTATGTCAATTTCATACGGGTCATTTGTATGGGGACTTGGTCTGAACATGGACCGAATTTCATCAAAATATATTCATATTTGTGACCTGTAGTGTGATTACAAGGTTTACATGGACACACAGACGGACGGACGGACAGACGGACGGACGGATATTGCTAAATCGACTCAGAAAGTGATTCTGAGTCGATCGGTATAATAAAAGATGGGTCTAGATCAAATATTTTTGGTAGTTACAAACAGCAGCACAAAGTCATTATACCAAAACCACATAGTGGTAGAGGGTATAATTAAAATAGTGCACAAAAACTTAGAAAAGATATTTGGTTCCAACAGGATGGTGATCCAAAACATACAGCGCACAATGTCAAGCTGTTGTGGCCGCTCTAAAACAGGGATCAGAAATGAATAATTTTTTCGCTATTCATAGTCACTTATGAAATTTTAAGTTTAAATGAGTAGGGGTTATTCAATTACTCTGATGTACTCTTATTCACAATAACATTCTGAATATGTTTGATTTATAAAGCACATCAGTTTGATTTACAATTTTAAGAAAATACTTATAATACTTACAACTGATTCAACTCATCCATGTCCAAATACATGTACATATGTATATTTATACATGTATACTGCTATATTTACATGTACATATATACTAACTCAATGTTCGTATTCGAATCATACTTATTTTGCGTCGTCTGTAGACATTAACTGAAGGAAAGTCTAAATCAATAACGTCAAAATTGTTGTTAAGTATGAGTATGATGAGTACTCAATACTTATTGCGGATCTCTGCTCTACAATACTAAAAATCAATTGAAATCACCACTCCAATCGCCCGACCTTAATCCTAAAGAGCATTTGTGGGATCAGCATAGAATAACTGCCTAGGAAATTTTAAAAATACTTGCAAGTTGGTAAAGCCGAAGTCAAATAGGCTCACAGAGGTTCCAAAGCATAAAGGATATCCTACATATTTAAGCAATATTTAATGTAAATTTATTTTTTTTTTTTTTGTATTTATATTGCAAATTTCTTGTGATTTTTTTCTTTCTATTTTATATTTTTACCTGCCTACAATTTTTTAAAGGTAAATAAATTACAAAAATAATAATAAATAGCATAGTAGTTTATTAGAAGAAAAAAAATAATAATTCAGCTTAGTTAATTTTTTCTTATTTTTTTCGTAGTTTTACAGTTTCAGGTGTACTAATACTTTTTCTAGCTAGTGTATGTAAGGTTTTTTCTTAAATCAAACCGGCAGTCTATAAAAAGACTCCCTTCGTTTCATAAAATCCGGATTCTGTAAAAAGTTGGATCATTCCCAATGAAATTAATATTGGCATACCATATGACCATGTTAATAGGTATCACCTATAAAAAAAACCTTCCAGCCATATGAATATATTCAATTAACCCCACACCGTTCAAGACTCTATAGAAAAGGAAGCCATATTGGCAACCATTACTAAATTAAAAAATATAAAAGCGGGAAAAAGTCGGGCGAAAATTTGAAAAATCTCCCCAAAAAGCATTAATCAAAATGAACAGAATTATGAATGCATGTCTATCCCTAAAATATGTCCATCTCAACTGGAAAGTAATAATAATATAAAAAACATGAAAGAATGTAAATCAACTTACATATTACAGACCAATTTAATTGCTGCCTGTTATCGAAAAGCTATTTGAAAAATTATTTTCAAAATGTTTCGCAATTTTTTTAGTTATGACTCAGGCATTCGATAAAGTCTGCTATAAACGCCTGAAATATAGGCTGAAAACCTAACTACCAATACAATATACAACTCTACTAGAATCATATATGGAAGATCGATATTTTAGAGTGAAACGAAAAAAAAAAATACTCAGATATTAATAAAATAGAAGCTGGTGTACTGTACTTATTGTATACATCAGATTTATCCTTACCAAATAATAGTAAAATTGCCGCTTTCGCTGGTGATCTTAGCTATTGGTGATAACGAAAATAAATCAATAAATAAACTTCAGAAATTCGTGGATACAATCGTCGAGTGGACAGCTACATGGAGGCTGACACTAAACAAAATAAATCGACGCATGTCAACTTTACTATTAAGACAATCACGTATATAATCCAATATAAATCACGAGTACTATTAATCCCTTATGCTGGTGAACTTACAGAACCTAAACTGGATGATTGGAAGAAAATCTTAAGTTAAGTTAAAACCAAACTGTTCATTTATAACCAAGTACTAAAGCCTATCTGGACTAACGGAATCCAACTTTGAAGATGTGCACCAAAGACCGATAAAGAAATAATACAGCGATTTCAAAATAAAATACTTAGGACTATTGTCCAATGATCTACATACAGATCTTGGAGTGAAAAAAGTCACTGAAATGATCAGTGTTATGGTGTGGGGATGCATGGCGGCGAAGTTTTCAGTTTGGCACAGTATTATATGTACTAGCAGATTCCAGCGCTCGAAGTTCGAGTGCAATTTCTAGGCAGCTTTATTTTTCAACTTAGCCAATTAACAAACCAACACTTTTATGGTTTATTATTATTGTGAATGAAGATAACAAACTCATTAACCAACACATTAACAAATTTAATAAGACACATATAGCATATGTATAATTTTATGTATGTGTTAGTAGCAACTTTAAATGCAATTTAATCAAAATAAGGGAAAAAATTTAAAAATCTGTAAATCTGCAAAACGGCTAAAAAGAAATACCTATCAAATAATATACGTTTGGTCAAAATCGGGATAAAACGGTAGAACAAAACATCGGTCACAAGAAATCGCCTAGCCTATTAATATTATAGATACTTTTTTAATTATTGACCAACGCTCAGGGGATACTCCGCACAGAAGCAGTGAATTGCAGAAAAATAAGTTAAGGGAAGGAGGAAAGAGAGAGTAGTGTTTGTGACTCAAATTTTATAAGATTGTAACTGTCAGAAAAGCTTTGTTTGGGGAGTTTATTCCACATACGACTATTTCAACTGATAGACAATTTTTTCTGTAATGGGTTATGCGGTCAACTGAACAATAGACTACAAACGAATAGGATATACTAGAGAAGCGGGTAAAGCAAAAACGTGGGCACTTGGAATGAATTCGCTAAACTCAGAAGAACATTTCCCATGGTAGTTTCTATGATACAGTGTTGCACATCCCACATTCGGACGATGTTCCATGCCCTGCTTTGTACAAGGTACAGTAGCTCCAAAATAGACTTGGAAGCTCCTGCCCATTTATGAGAGTTGTATTCCATTTCTGGTCGGATGTAAGCGGTATAGATTTGAAGGAGTGAAGTAATTTTTGCACCGTTTTTTCGACACTTAAAAAATATGTTCATTCCAACGGACATCGCATTGAATTCTCATGCTCAGAACATCAAGAGTATCCAATTCCTCAATATCTATACCACCCATATATACAGATGACATTGTTGAATCGAAGGCCTTGTGGATCAACAAACAACATTGAATCTTGTGCGCATTAAAATCAACCCTATTCGCTTTACCCCACTCGGAGATTGTTAACAGGGTCCAAATCACCGCATTCGATATCGAGTAAAATCAATCGAAATACCATATTTTGGTTTAATATTTGAAGAAGACGGACAAACGCTCGACCACGATTCGCTTTTCTTCTTAACCAGAGGCCATAATTCATCAACTGTGCGAAAGGAAAATTATTCTTAACATTTTATTTTGGGAAATAAAAAAATGATTTTGATCGATCACCGAATGCGGTGATTTGGCCCCAGGTCTTGATTGAGTGTGTCTTTCATTGTCCGGCTTTTGCCCCCAACCTCCAAGAGGCTTGGCCTACAATTAAAGGAAAATGAATGACAAATGCTGCTGTCATCTGCGAAAGAGTATATCGAGTTAAAAGTTTGAACAAAAAGGTCGTTCAGAAAGAGAAGGAAAAGAACGGAACTTTGGGGTACCCCTTAATTAAGCTGAAACTCATTAGATGAGACCCCGTCAATAACAACACATATTGTTCGGTCTCTAAGAAAACTCGATATAAATCGAGAGAAGTCATTACCGACCGCAAATGCAATAAGCTTTGATATCACTGCACCGTGCCACACACGATCTAATGCCTTGAAAATATCTAGAGTAACCATTTACTTTCGCCAAAATTGCGAATGGATCGACTACAGCGCACAGAAAAAAGAGCTAACAGGTCTCCCGTGGAACGAATTCCACGGAAGCCATACTGTCGATTATTAAGAAGTGAGTTGGCCTTTAGGTAGTTCACAAGATGGATCAATTTCCATCTTGTGAACTACTCCGTGCTCTCCATCGCCTTTGAGAGCGCAGAGCAGATTGCAATTGGACGGTAATTTTCAGGGTTATTAGCCGCACCCTTTTTAGGGATTGGTTGGACATTAGCAACCTTCCAGCAAGAGGGAAAGACTCCCACACGGTACGAAAGGCTGAAAATGTTGGCCAATGGACTGGCTAGTGTCGAAGAGTACCGTTTCAGTACCAGTGCTTGTATACCATCCGTCCCGAAGACTTATTAATGTTGAGATCCGAAAGAATCTTTTTAACTGCACGTGCTCGAAAGAATATTTTCGGCAGAGTACAAGATACCGTTTCAAGTTTGAGCAGAGGTTGATCACTATCCGGCTATAGAAAATAAGCATAATCAAATCAAATCTTGGTACAATTTTTATTAATTTGTTTGCCTCCAGAACTGAAAAAGTTCATATCGGATGCTATATTTATATGGGGACTAGGTTGACAAATTATTTATTTTTTTTTTTTTTTCAAAAACATATACAAACCAAATTTGAAAAAATCTGTGTAATATTTTTTTTGTTTTTAATAGGTTTAATTGAAGAGCGGGAATTGTTAACAGGTAAACTAAAAGTTTCTTTCAATGATCGTTATCTATAAGTGGTCGGTGTGTTCATAGGCCCGTTTTAGGGTTTAAGCTTGATTAATAAGTTTTTCTCAAGTTCAAATAAAAATATGTGCATTCCAAAGAAAGTATAAAACTTAAGTTTTATAGGTCTTTTTAAAGTTTGATCTTAGATTTGTTCCTATATCTATTAAGGCCAAACTGATCATAATGAATTGCAGTCGTAGGATTTTTGTTGCGACAGTTAAGAAATCCAATTCAGAAAGAATTGGACGAATATCAAATATTGGAAACGGAAAATTTTTTATGTAATTTGTATCCAAAGGATGTTCATTGTACGTCTTATGTACTATTTCAAGTCAAATCTTAGAATTTAATTCTAGGGCCAGTCTTTCACGTTTATTCTGAACTTATCTAGATGATTTAGAAATCTATACAAAATTATATTAATTAATTTTTTTTATTTATGGAATATGTAACGATGTTTCTTTCAAATCCAGCACCGTTCGATCTGTTTGACATACCAACCTTCAGTTTTGTTCAAAAGCCTTTTGTGATGCCTATCCAAAAGTTTAACTGTAAGAATTTGATTTAATAATTACAGTCTGGCCAGTTGAAGCGTAAACGTCATAACATGGAAACTATTTGTCCGATTGGTTGGAAATAAACTGCATTTAATACGTTTATAATATCTATTGCACGCAATGTTTTTAATAACATGTATAGTCGCCGCCATTCGCTATTATGACCTCACACCTCCGACTCATACTTTGCGCTAAGTTCCGAGCAAGTTTCCGAGGCAATCGACTCCAAATCAGCCGCTTATATTTTGACAACTGTTTTGCTCTCCAGTTCTTTCTCCTCTGAGTTTCTGCTTTACTATTGCCCACACATTTTCTATCGGGGCCAATCAAACACCTCAACACTATTTTGCTGTTTCCACTCTGCACACATTCGGCTGCGATGTTTGGGGTCATTGCCTTCTTGCAGAATTCAAGAGAGTCCTCTTCTCCCGAACATCTTCGCAGCTGATGGTAATAAAGCTTTTTGATAAATTTTGTTCATCAAAACCGCATTCAAGTTGGTGGTAAAAACGAAAAGGCGTCCAAATCCTTTCTCTGAGAAATAGCCCCAAACATGGAACTTCACTGGGTGTTTAACAGTTCGTTGGAGCAATCGATTGTTAGCGGTACACCAAAATCGATTTATGTTACTATTTGCCCAAAATGAGGATTCATCCGTGAATATCACATTATTCCAATTCCGTTCCGAATTGGCCTGAGCCCAACCAAGTCTTTTTTCAACGTGTGATGATGAGAGCAACGGTTTTTTCAAAGCGCTCCGGTATTTCATGTCGTTAGCGATTAAACGTCCTCGAATCGTTTCTTTCGATATTTGAATACCATTTTCTCTAAAACTGCTTTAAATTTACGCAACGATAAGCCCGGCTTTGTCGCAAATAAATCAATGATCTCCTCGTCCTGCTTTGGTGAGGTCTTTTTTTCAGAGCCCCGTCTAGCCAAATCGTCGGCATTTTTTACTTCTATATACCGATTTGTCCACTTCGTTAAGAATGACTTCGACTTCTTCATATATTTTGATGCAGCTAAACGTGACATTATTGGCCCTTTGTAATTGTTTCACGAAACTGTCAATTTTTGCACTGCGTTCTACATAAATGATGTCGCTTCCTAAGAGCATTCAAATTATTTTGATAACGATACGCTATGTGAAAATTTTGCCGATCACGTTTCCACTAGCCAGACTATATATTAGGTCATTCTTAGGTCGATGTTTTTTAAAAGTTCTTCTAATTTAAATTTAAACTCTGATCATGGATAATATGAATCTAAAAGTTCGTTCTATAAAAATATATTTTTGAAACGCCATCTTACCCATCTTCATCGGCAAACAATGACTTTGTGTGAGCATAAGTTGGGAAATAAATGGCCGAAAATGGTACATCACGCAGCAGACAAGCACGAGCACCTTTGTACAGGCCAAACAAACCCAGCTCACGAACAACCGAAAAGGCACGAACTTTATGACCGCCGGCAATTTCACCAGCAACTTGTAGGCGAATTTTAACAATTTCCAAAGGATTTGTAAAAACCACTTGAGAAGCACCAGCCTAGAAATTGAATTCAAATTAACAATTGGTTTTTGAAAAAAGTTTATTTTTGTTTGTTTTTGAAAAACTTACACAGGCACCAGCTAAAATTTCAGACCATAAAGGTATAACGCCCTGTTTATCGGTCATTTTATCACGTACTAAATCATTGATGGTCAATTTAATAGCTTTCTCGGGTGCCACACCCATCAGTTGAGGCAGTAAACCACGATAGAGACCTAAGGCACCTTCATGACGTATAACCTGAAATTAAGAAAAAAAAAATTTTATAATAGCCGCCTATCCTAATGTAATTTCGAGGTAAAATTACCTTTTTAAAACAATCCCATGAATTTCTATAGGCCACTTCACCAATATAAGAACCTGTGCGCTGATTTTGCATACGTGTCTTAACCAAATCAATGGGATACACAACAGTAGCGCCCACCGCTAAAATGAAAATGTATTTTTTTTTAATACATTTAAAAAAAAGCAAAAATTCTTTTATTTAACTTACCGCCTGCCAATGAACCCAATGTAAAACGATACGTGCTCTCTAGAATTTGTATAAACGCAGATCGATCGGCTGGCGATTCGACGGCCTTAATTTCAGCCAATCTTGTTGTGATATGCTTCGTATAATGCTCCGGTGCAATATTGCTTAAGTCACTATAAACTATGCGGCTAAAAGAAAATTTAAAATACTTTATTATTTTTATACAAAAAAAAAAAAAAAAATAGAATTGGAAAAATCGTTGGGATTTTCAATTTTAGTTGGATTTGGGTAAAAACAAACTCAAGAACTATATTTTTAGAACAAAAAAATACAAAATGGTTTGTGTTTAGCACTTGCCTACTTGCTCGAAGCCATTTACGTCTCCACCAACTTTTTTAATAAAATTTTAAATATTTTTTTTTTTTTTGTTTTTTTATAAAAAAGAAACATTGAAAAAAGACAAGAGCAATAATATAAAAATGTTAATAAATCTTGAATTGAAAAAAAAAAAATATCTACAATTAAAGGAAGTATGATGTTTTTACTAAAATGCGGGTATTTCTTGAATATTTAATTCTAGGGCAATTTATTATATTATATATTTATTATTAAATATACAATTTAGGAGTTTGACAATCCACTCTGACGTATTATAGGAAGGACTCTTATTACGGAAAATCATAATATATAGTTACACTCTTTGCTACTTGGCTAATTCGATGAAAAGATTCCTCACTTGCCAAATCGATTAAAGCCACTTTCTGATTTATGGAAATTTTAATGATTTACGGCTAACTGTTTTAATTCAAAACAAATTTCTCTAAGTGTAAAGAAGTATTATTAGAGAAATTTGTTTTGAATATAAACAGTTAGCCGTCAATCATTAAAATTTCCATAAATCAGAAAGTGGACTTAATCGATTTGGCATCCAAATTAATTATCACTCATATATACACAATAATTTATTTTGAAGCTTTAATAAAATCGAAAACTAAACGTCGTAGAGGAAAATCAGCGAAATTTTGTCCCCACCTGGGAATACCCCATCCAGATTGTGCATTAAATATCTGTAGGGTTGCTACATTGAAAAACACGAAATCGCTTATATAGCGAAATCAAAGCTTGATAGAGCAAAATAGCAACTATTTCTAGGATTGCCAGATTGCTAAACGTAAAATTTTGGCATGGAACATATTATAATCGAACATTATATATATCTCGCAAAGGAAATAAACGAAATTGGAATCTTTTATACTCTAAACTTGTGTCTAAACCTTTAAGTTCTAATTCCATTTTAATTTATAATTAATGGTTTTTCTTTTTTGATCCAGTATTTATTATAATTTTTTATTAATTATTTTTTTTATAGAAAACGCTGGTTTTTTCATAGAAGGAATTAACTTAAATTTTAAAAATTACATTATTTTTCTATTATTAGAGTAGGCTTTCTTTTCTGGGCCATCGAGAAAAGAAATCGGTTAAAACCTACTATTAAAAAATTGATATTCGTCTATGACAATTCTGTGGTTTTCTAGAATAACCGCGTATGTCATAAAATCGAAATGTTCAGGGGAGCCAAAAAACGTTATATTTGAAATTATGGGCTCGATATAAAGTTTTTAGAGCTTTTTATTTAACAGTCCTGTAGATATGGGCAATAAATACTTTATATAAAATTTTGAGTCAAAAATTTTCACAGGAATAGATCCTAGAAAAGGACGAAAAACAATATGTAAATAACACTTATAGTGTGTGCAGATAAAACAACTAACGTCGACAAAATATATGCTTTCTTCTTCTTTACCACGCACCATTTAAACAAAATTAAAATTGCATATTAATTACAGTAGTAATTGCAATATGTCTGAAAAATGACGATAAATCTAACAAACAAAAAAAAGTCGTTTTCTTTGAAAAAGAAAACTACGAATGCAACCACCCATGTAGACGTAAGTTGTTGTTGCTTGAAAAATTGATTTTTTTGTTCGTCAACAAAAAGTTAACGGGACTTAGGATGAGAATATAACAACGTATCAAGAATAATAGTGACAAAAAATAACAGAAATAAACACACAAGTTATAAGTGTTTATAAACTGAAAAATAATCCAAAATTATTTAGCATTTTTTTTTCATTAATAACAACGTATGTCGCTATGTGTCGTTTTCTGAGAAAATAATTTGTCAGCGATCAAACGTATGTTGACATACGTCGATAGTGCGCAAATTAATTTAATAAACATTTAAGTTACGTCATTATTTATAGAAAAAGCTCAGAAATGGTCAATATTTTTTTTTCTCTAAATTTAACACATGTAAAGAGCGTTAAAAATTAATATATTTGGCGTTGTTAACTCAAAACTGACAAAAATGGACATACGCGGTTATTCCAGAAAACCACAGAATTTAAAGTTGATTAAGCCATTAAAAGCTTTAGAAAAACGCAAGATTTTATTCTTTTTTTATATTAGCAGTATTTATAATTTCAAATGCATTTTCTTTTGTTTTCTAACCATTTGAAAAATGAAAAATTGATTCGGCAAGTAAATATTAGATGAACCCTGCAAGGCCGGCTTTAACACGCACGACTTGGACCATTGAATATGTGGAGCAAATGCTACAAACACAACGACCACAACAGCAATAACAATTACAGGTATCACACGCAAGAGACAAAGTTTAGACTAACAACGATAACAATAACAACATAGAAAAATTATATTTGTTTGAAGAGTTATTTTAAATTTTCATAGAATCTCGGGACCTATTGATGATTTTAAATAGCAACCTACCCAACTGACCTATTAAGCGCATGGCCGTGATTTTCAACGACGGACATACGGACATCGCTATATCAACTCCGCTTATTATAAGGATCAGAATTATATATGTTTTATAGAGTTCAGACACGTTTGCATACTGGTGCGGTGTGTATAAACACGTAAAATTTTGAGGGTAAACTTAAAATCTCTTATATTTCAAAAAGTAAGCGTCTTAGAAAAATTTTGTTGACATATCTCGATATATATCTCGAAAAGTAAGAATCGTAGAGCAAAAGTGCATTACATTACAACTAATTAGTGTTAAATATTTTGAGAGTCTGTGCAGAAATGTGATGTTTGTTTAAAAGTTTTTCTGAAGAAAATACTCCAGTGTTTTCTAATCCTATATTTTAGAAGCCTTCCTTCTGAAATTATCTATATATTAATACGTGAAGGTAAATTTTTAGTTCCCTTTTTAAGCAATATGCGGGCACGGAGGAGTGTGAAAATTGGCATAGTTATAGTACATATGGAGGAGAAGCTGAGAATGATAAAATTTATGTTTTATCTGTCTTAAAAATATATTAAATTAAATAAAATTAAATATTTACAATAATTCGTTACACCCTGTTACGAATGACTAAAATTATATATCAGACGCTCTGTGTTGAATTGTGAATTGCTAAAATCGATTAACATACCTTTAGTCTCATTTAAATATTCATAAATTGTTTATAAATATAGATTAAAAAAATATTGGAAGACAAAAATTGAATGAAAAAATAATATTTCCTAGAATTTGCACTCGAATTTCGAGTGCTGGGCCGTACTAGTTCTTATTAATACTTGATTTTCTTCTACAATTTTCCTATAAAGACGTCTCATATGAAGAACATTCAAATGCAATAAACGGTTTTTCGGTATATTTCAATTTGAATATGGGGTTCTTCAAATTTAAAAAATTATTGTTATCGTAGGGCATCGATAAAAATGGATAATTCGGGTAAGAGTTCGAAATTTTATCGAAAATATCAAATAATTTACAATTTTTTTCACATAATCTGAAGCGAAAAAACAAAAAAACAAAATTAATAATAAAGAATTGTACGAAGATTTTTTAATTATTTTTAAACTCTTTCTTTTAACTCTGCCATGGGGCAACCACATTCCCCTCATCCAATTGATCTGAAGCTTGGCCCATAGTCTTGTTGTGACTATAGATTAATTTTAGGGTAGTCACGCATAGTCATGCATAGTCACGGAGTGATTTAAAACCCATTTCCCCTCATCCAATCAATCTGAAACAGACTTATTGTCACCAAATATTAACTTAAAGATAGTCACGCACAGTCACGGAGTGATTTAAAACCCATTTCCCCTCATCCAATCAATCTGAAACTTGGTCCATAGACTTGTTGTGACCAAATATTAATTTTAAAATAGTCATGCAAAGTCACGCACAGTCACGGAGAGATACAAAACTCATATGCATAAGGAAAAAAAGGAGTTAATAAAAACTTTGTTTTTATGGGTTAGATTATTAGTCCAGGAAAATTAAAAACTAAATCGTCGTCACAATTAGACAAATCCAATTTTCTCAAAAACATTTTTGAATCAGGATTTTGAACCTGAACCTTCAACCCATTCAAGTTCAAGATTTGTTTAATTATATATACTAGTATAGCCCAGTACTCGAAATTCGAGTGCAAATTCTAGGAAATATTATTTTTTCATTCAATTTTTGTCTTCCAATGTTTTTTTAATCTATATACATATATAAAAAATATATGAACACTTAAATGAGCCTAAAGGTCTGTTAATCAATTTTAGCAATTCACAATTCAACGCAGAGCGTCTGATATATAATTTAAATCATTCGCATTAACAGGGTGTAACGAATTTTCATAAATATTTTATTTTGGAGTTTCAATTTGCCATCCATCGAGCAAAGGTTGCCTCGCGGCTTCTATTATATCGCATAAGAGAAAACGCTTTTCAGTTTTTTACTTTGTGGTCCTGGCGTTGCTACTCCACGTGCAATTAGGTTAAACTAGCACATTGCAGACCTCGAAATTCGAGCGAAAATTCTAGGAAATTTTATTTTTTCATTAAATAAAGACCCTAAAAGTATGCTAATCAATTATAGCCTATTCACAAATCAACGCAAAAAAACAAATCCATTTTTATTACAAACATAGCATAGCATTATGTAATTTTAGGTATGTGTTAGTTAGTAGAAACTTTAAATGCAATTTAGTCAAAATAAAGTAAAACATTTAAAATTGTAAATCTAGTGAACAGCTAGAAAGAAATACCTTTCAAATAACATGCGATTGGTCAAAATCGGGATAAAACGGTAGAACAAAACATCGGTCACAATAAATCGACTAGCCTATTTATATTATAGATATATTTTTTGCACGTGTTTTTTTAGCTTACATATTAAACAGCTCACCCTAACCTCCCTTGTGAAGGCAATGGCTGTATAGGGGAGCTGTATCAACCACATAAAATTTATACCCCCCACAAAATGACAACATAGATCTAGTGTCTCAAGTCATTTTTTATACATTCCACATTGTGGAATAGACACATCATTGCATGTGTCAGTTGAAGAAGAAAAAGAAGAATATTTTATTTTATTTAATTTAATATATTTTTAAGACAGATTAAACATAAATTTTATCATTCTCAGCTTCTCCTCCATATGAACTATAACTCTGCCAATTTTCGCACTCCTCCGTGCCCGCATATTGCTTAAAGAGGGAACTAAAAATTTACCTTCACGTATTAATATATAAATTTAAACCCAATCAAAAAATTTTTGAAAGCATCTATTATTTATGTAAGTGTTCGGCGCTTAGAAATTCAAATTTCATATTTCATGCTCAGGTAATATTAGCTGTTCCGACAACTAAAGTCAGTGTCGAGAGCGCACCTCTCCGAAAAATCATTAACGTATGTTCACTACGTCCAATCGCATCATATTTTTTTCTTAAATCAATAAAAACAAGAAAATTATAGCATATAGCATGAGTTTACAGAAAAGGTCTTAGATCCAATTAATTGGATATAGAAAATTAGCATAAACCAAATCTCCTGGAAGCAGCTTTATATGGTGGCTATGATTAAGAATTGTCCTATAGGGTTTTTTTTTACTACTGATCAATGGATATAATAAACACATAAACCCAATTTGACCGAGATCCATTTGATAATTTGATCTTATGGCAATATAAGTCGTTCTCATAGGCGTCATTTGTATTGGGACTTGGTCTGAACATGCAGTGATTTTCACCAATTTCGACAGCGAATGTCCTATGACTGATAAAAGCTTATATAGCAATTTTCATTAAAATATATTCATATTTGCCAACTGTAGTTTGATTACAAGGTTTATACGGACACACAGACGGATAGACGGACGGACGGGCATCGCTAAAACGACTCGGAAAGTGATTCTGAGTCGATCGGTATAATGAAAGATGGATCCGCGTCAAATATTTTTGGTAGTTACAAACATAAACTAATTCATTATACCCTTACCACACAGTGGTAGAAGGTAGAATAACATTCTGAAATATATGTCTATAATATTAATAGGCTAGGCGATTTCTTGTTAGCGAAGTTTTGTTTTACTGTTTTATCCCGATTTTGACCAAACGTATATTATTTGAAAGGTATTTCTTTTTAGCCGTTTTGCAGATTTACAGATTTTTAAATTTTTTCCTTTATTTTGAGTAAATTGCATTTAAATTTGCTACTAACACATACATAAAATATAATACTTATGCTATGCGTGTTTTATTAAATTTGTTAATGTGTTTGTTAATGAGTTTGTTATCTTCATTCACAATAATAATGAACCATAAAAGTGTTGGTTTGTGAATTGGCAAAGTTGAAAAATAAAGCTGCCTAGAAATTGCACTCGAATTTCGAGCGCTGGAATCTGCTAGTATATAAAAATGTATGTATGTTTCGTATGGACTCCAAAATTGCTGGACCGATCTTGATAAAATTTTCAGAGAATCTTCAGATTAGCCTTTCGGGTGATAGTTTGAAGTCTGATTTTTTATTTTTGGTCTGTGGGCGGAGGGGCGTAGCAGTACCAAATTTTAATATTGTACCACTAATGGCATCTATATAAATAAAAAATGGATCGACCGATTTTTAGAAAATTTTCAGGGAATCTGGGAAACTATGAATTCTGATTTTGATTTTTTTAGATATCTGCTAAAACTTTCGGTGGAGTTCGTGCTTTACTGTTGTGTGACACTGTGTATTAAATTTTAGATGCAATATAAAGCCAGATGTTTTCCTAGGGCCAGCAACGCAGACCGGACCAAGCTAGTAATCAATATAGAATATGCCCATTTTTGGAAACATTTAAATCCCAACCTGAACCTACAATTTTAAATGTAAATCCGCTCCCAAAATTTACAGAGTTCAACACCCAGCTCCAAATACTTTTGGAGCAAAAAATGTGTAATGGAGTCTACTGCTAAGTCGGTTATATGCTACTGAAAATCAAAAATCTTTTGAAATCTATAGACTATTTGCTTGATTTTGTATTTTTTTTTTTTTTTTGAAAATTGATCGCCGAAACTTAAATAATTTTCTCCAAAACTACTCAACATGTATCTATAATATTAATAGGCTAGGAGATTTCTTGTTACCGATATTTTGTTCTACCGTTTTACCCCGATTTTGACCAAACGTATATTATTTGAAAGGTATTTCTTTTTAGCTGTTCACCAGATTTACAGATTTTTAATTTTTTTTTCTTTATTTTGAGTAAATTGCATTTAAAGATTCTACTAACACATACATAAAATTATATGTGTTTATTAAATTTGTTAATGTGTTTGTTAATTGTTTTTTCTTCATTCACAATAATAATACACCAAAATAGTGTTGGTTTGCCAATTGGCTAAGTTGAAAATTGAATTTGCCTAGAGATTAAACTCGAATTTCGAGCGCTGGAGTCTGCTAGTTTTCTTTTATTATCTGACGATCATTAACTAGTCATGGATTTTCTAGAAAAATTAATACCAATACTTTTTACCACAATTGTATAAATCAAATTTCCTCAGAATAAAGCTGCTTTTTTATGTCAATTATATTTTGTCAATTTATCTTTTAATATATATTTATAGCTCAAACCATTCCTAGTTTTTCACAGAAATTTTGATAGGGAATTCCAATACTTTTTTAAATTCATAAAGAAATCTTGCTCTTTTAAAACTTCATTAGAAGTTTTAAGATACCAAAAATTTAGGGTGTTCGAAGAGGAATAATCCAGCTAAACAAGAGATTATTAAGTTTGAAAAGAGGAGTCGTTTATTTGCATAGCTCACAGCCATTATTTCCAGATATACCGTATTATCTACTTGGCTATCAGTATATATCTTTAGTTAAAAATCAGATAACTTTCGGAAATTTATTTTAAAATGCGAAGATCACCCTTTGTGGGCTTTAAGAAGTAAAAAATGGAATTCACTTGGATATCCTAGTTAAGGCTTTTGAATGTTTCCATTTTAGATTATTTCATATTTTGGTATAATGAAGAGGGTTGTGGGACAACAATTATATTAGTTTCAAAGAATTGATTTTGAAAAAGTAATTTCCTCAAAAACATAGAAATTGAACATTAAATTAAGCACTGCTGATCATTTTCGGTCGGATTTACTGATACATATTATATATAAATGAGTTTAGAATATCTAAATACCAACTTTTCAAAAAAAAAAAAAAAACAAGAGGAAAAAACTCACCCAGATTGATGCAAAGCTCCAGTTAATTGAAATAGAATATCAATTTCCAAAGGTGTTATTTGACTCATTGTTTGAGCAGCATATAAAAGTTCATCTTTGGTAACTGGTTCGGTGCGATTACCTTGTGTAGAATGTAAATAGATGCGTTTTATCAATTCCATATTATTAAGCAACGATGTGAAAGCCATAAAATATGGAAAGCTTACCTTATGGCCTTCGGTTACCTGAAATTTGTATGTAAGTTTTTTATTAATATTAAAACAAAAGAGTATTTAAAATAAAAAAAATATATAAATTAAAAGAATTAAACACTTACTGCTACCAAATTATCTTTAACATCGGCGGTGAGTAAATGTCTCTTAACTTTAACCATAATATCTTGAAAATCTAATGGAGAAATATATCCAGAACCAGCTGGATCTTTGCTATGGAATGCTTCCATGGCATATTCCTCATGAAAATCATGAAGTAATTGAGTAAATTCAGCATAATTTATTAAACGTTGTTTTTTCTAAAAAAAAAAAGAAAAAAAAAAACAAATAAACATTTTAGATAAAAAAAATATTTAAAAAAAAAAATATTTAAATCTGACTAACCTGACCAAAATATCGTTTGATAAAAGGACTGTCTAAGCTAAATGGTATTTTTGAATGTAATTCAGTTTTTTGTACGACATCAGCAAAATCAGCTGGAATTTAAAGAAGGAAATTTTTAATAGTAATTTTTTCTTAAATTATTGTGTCTGAAGATACTTACCATAGGATACAGTGCCATTTCCTTGACGATCAAATAATTGAAAAGCTGTTTTATATAAAGCATCTGGTGTACATAATAAACCTTCAAAAGCTTGAAATTCTGAGAATGATATAAGTCCATCTTTACTTGTATCGGCTATACCGGCTAATAAACGCACTGATTCCTAAAAAAAAAAATATTAATTTCATTTAATTAACTTAATTAATCACTTTTTAAAACATTTTTATAGCTTTTCTGTTAACACATATTTTTGTTTTATTTCATTTCTTTGATCTTTAAACCTTTATTTTGTTTCATTTTAAAACGTCATTAAATAAATGTTTGTTTTATTAAATAATTGTTCTCAAAAAAACATTAATTCTCTGATAATATTATCGATGTTATTTTTATTTATTTTTTATTTTGATGATGGTTTGACCAATATTGTATATATTAATTAAATAAATATTACCTAATATGTTATTCATAATAATACTAATTAAAATTTATATAAAAAAAAGTATTTTACAATGGTATTGTTATTAATTTTTGCAGTGCAACTATGAAAAAGTTCATATCTGATGTTATTTTTCATGAGGACTAGGTAAAAAATGGACCGATCATGACCATATTTAGTAAAATCACTAACTTTTCTCAAAAACATATATAAACCAAATTTGAAACAATTAGTCGATCCAGACCATAACTGCCCAAAAATGATTTGCGGTTGTGTTAGTGAGCATGAGAGAGAAGTGCACCGGATGAAAAATTGATCGAATTAAAAAATATGTCATATGCTCATATATCAGAATCCATATTTTTATGCAAAATTAATGAAATTTTCTGCAACATACATATTTTTATAGGTCTGAACTAAAGTCTATATTAATACCTTTATGCACGGTTCGCTTAAAGGTCGAATAGGTTCGCCAAAACCTTCGACCTTCATTTATGTATTTAAACGTCGAAAACCGCAAAATCCTAGCAGATCGGCTTTTCAAGTTACCATCAAAGTAAGCTGCCGTGTTTTGACAGTAGCACACATGGCCATTTGAAGCATCCAAATGGCAATACGCGTATTGAGCTGAACTCTCGCCTTTGCTCCACGTGTGCTCAAGACCACTATTTTTACTTTTTGCCGATCCGAGGTTTTCCGTGGTTTGGCTATCCAGCCTGCGCTTCAAAAGGGCCGTGATAAGATGGTCTTGCTTTTTTTCTGGTATTTCAGCGACAATGTGTAGAATATTCTCCTCGACTTGGTTGTTGCAATTACTTGGATGCCTTTTTCCCTTACCCACTTCTTGATAACTCTTCTTACAAATGCTTGCGTTTTCCAATTTCCGGGGCTGGGATGCATTCTGTTTTTCGCAGGACGTCTGTATCATTTTGGGGGTACTTCGAAAATGACCCCGCCCTATTTTATTGTGCACATGACCTTTAAAAGCTACAGTCAAGCAAATGAAACATTGACATTCACCATTATGGGCACGTGTATTCTTCCTCATAATTTGGCATATCCAAAGGTCTCAACTTAATATTTTTTTCTCGCTCCTGAAGAGTAATCCTACAAGTCCCACAAATACTAGTTGGAAATCTCTCATCAGCTAAGTTGAAAGTGGCGGTAAGATGTTGTTTTATTAATTTTTTTAATTTTTCATTTATCCGAAAGTTTGACTCCGTTTTGACACCGAACACTATTTTCCTGCCACAAGGTGCACAGATTTTGGCTCAATTGCTTTGATGGGTACTTTTTGGTCTCATTATTGCACTATAAAGAGGCACAAGTTTTCGTCAACGGTAGTTTATAGGAAAAAAATTTAGAATGCGGTTGGAATATTACCACAAGAATGTTCTTGTTCAATTATCACAAAGTTACGCGTCGCACTAAATTACAGCCCGATGTTGATTATATGCTTCATTAACAATGTTCCAAGAAACACTGTAATTTCCGTTAATTTTGTGAGTGACAAGTGGTCAAATGCTTTGACTATTATCAAATGAAAATGCTGCCAGATCAATAATTTGAAAAAAAAAAAAAAAACGCTAAAACCGCTGAAAAAAATCGTTAAATTCTAAAAAATATACCTAATACTTGTAAATTGTACAATAAAAACTACAACACGGAAACTCTACGAATGGAAAGGATACAACATGCTAAATCTAGAAATTGAGAAAATTAAAAGCAACAGCAGAAAATATGAAAACAAAGAAAAAGTAACAAAACAAATGTATTAAAACGAAAAATTTTACATATGAAAAATTAAAGTGCTTGTATCTGCAAAAGCCGATCTGCTAGGATTTTGCGGTTTTCAACGTTTAAATACATAAATGATTCCCAACCAATCCCCGTTTTCAGAAATGGTCGAAAGTTTTGGCGAACCTATTCGACCTTTAAGCGAACCGTGTATGGCAGTTTCGTATTAGTAAAATATTTTTTAAAAGTGCTGTAGTCATACTCTTGCGTTGCTTTGAACAAATGAATTTCAAATCCGAAAAAATATGTTCGCAGAGATTTTTTTTAAGTTTGGGATATATTACATTATACAAATTTTTCCAGAACTTTAATATATTAATTTTGTCGAAGTATTATTAGGTCTGATTGTATATCAAACTCGTAGTTGGTTACATCGCAACTCAAAGAGTTTTCGAAAAGATCAAGCAGTGGTTGTATAATTTCAAAATCTTTAAATCTATCTTGGAGGTTATAAAGAAGTGCTTCAAATATTTTTATATATTCATATATTTTAACATTATTGTAGTTTTAGGAAAATTTGAAAAATCACCGGACTGAACTTCTGAAAGGAGTAAAAATATTTTAGTTTTAAAATGGAAAATGATTTTTGACAAATCATATATATTCTTGTCCTTTCCTTGCAATTTTAAATTAAATTCATTTAAAAAGGTGGTTGTATCTGCCAAAAAGGCTAAATCTAAAACAAATTCATTATCTTTTGAAGTCTGTGTTAAACATTGTTCTATATTCTCCGTTTCTAGGAACTGTAACACTTTTTCCCGTAAGTCAAATAATCTATTTAGACAAGCACCGTGGCTAGACCACCGAACTTCAGTATACATTTTAAGATCATTGTGGGCGGCGTTTTTCTTTTTTAAAAAGCTAACAAATTTTCTGTGGGTGAGTGACTGATGCCCCTCGTATTTTATTAATTATTCGTTCTGCAGTCTTCATAGCGGGATAATCGCTTATAAACTTTGATGCAAGAGCTGCCTGATTATACAATGAAAGGTATTACTTGCAATTCCATGTTTTTTTAATTGGCCTATGAAACCTTCATATTTGCCCGTCATTACATTTGCTCCATTTGTTCAGACCCCAGCAGATTTGTTAGTGCCTACAATAGATAGAAGTTTTTCGCTGACAACATCGAGCAACAACTTACCTGTTACATTTGCGTAAAAGGTTCAAGAGAAAACATTGACTCAAAAACATTGTAATCTTTATCTACGCAGCGAATACAAATTACTAGTTGGCATCGATCATTAATGTCAGTGCTTTCATCTAAACAAAAAGAAAAACATTCGCAATTACTTAATTTCTCCCTGACCGCTAACTCTACAGAGGTCCCTAATTGATTAGCACGCCGCGGCTATACTCTGATGAGACAACGGAAGAGACTCCATGAAATTAATCTTGTAATTAAGCTTTTGAAAAATTGTTTTAAACATTTCCTTAATAAAAACCCCATCAGAAAATGGTCTGCCCTGCCAGACATTATCCAAGCTTATTAAGCTTGAAATCTCAATTTTGAATTCGTGTTCTGACTTCGTTTCTTTGTTTTCTTATCCTAACAACCATCCTTTTAATTTTACTAAAAAAAAATTTTATTTCTATTAAACAGCTCTTCTCTTTCCTCATCATTAAATTTATTCATATTACTATGAAAAGAATCATAATGTCTTTTAATAACATATTCTCTATATTCCTTATATGTTTTATAACATAAAAGGCATTGGATGTTACCAAAAGCATTTTTTATCACATCATATTTTTGGAATGTTATTATTTATTTCTTGCTGTGTATCTGAAAAAAAAAAACGCAATACATCTGCTAAGCATGTGCACTCGTCGCTATCTCATTGACGACTAAATGAAAGAGCATAAAGAATTGTGTGAACTAGTAAAAGCACAAATGTGCTATGAAATGGACAGCTATGGTCTAGACCGACTATGCGATACCCTAACCAGGCATACTCAGAAGTTTCTTAAGAAAGTGCGAATACTAATACATATAAAGAAAACATTTTTTTCATATTTTTATTCCCTACATGTACACTGAAAAAAAAAAAATTTATTTGAAATTAAATGTCTTAAAATGCTTTTCAATATGATATTTTGCGTTAATTTTAAAGCATATCATATATTCTGCTATAGCCTTAAAGTTATAAGCGAAAAAAATCATTTTCCCACTTCTCGTCTGAATACATGGAGCTAATTTTGTAAAGTAATCATTTTAACTAGCAGATTCCAGAGCTCGAAATTCGAGTGCAATTCCTAGGCAACTTTATTTTTCAACTTAGCCAATTCGCAAACCAAAACTATTTTGGTTTATTATTATTGTTAATGAAGAAAAAAAACTCATTAACAAACACATTAACAAATTTAATAAACACACACAAAGACGTATAATTTTATGTATGTTTTAGTAGCAACTTTAAATGCAATTTACTCAAAATAAAGAAAAAAATTCAAGATCTGTAAATCTGGCGAACAGCTACAAAGAAATACTGTTCAAATAATATACATTTGGTCAAAATCGGGATAAAACGGTAGAACAAAACATCGGTAGCAAGAAACCTCTTAGCCTATTAATATTATAGATTTTAAACTAAAGACTTACACAGACTTTTCCCAGTGCTTTTAAATTCATAGCTGCAAACTATTTTTTAAATGGAATCATACGTTAGACAACAACAAAATTTACATTGAATATCTCGTTCTCTAATGTGTACCAACAAAGCATTCGAAAGTGTTCTTGCTTTACTCTTGCGTATAAGCAAGAAAAAACAACAAAAAACGAAAGAGACAAAATTGTTCGTGTATTTTGTATTGCTTGTTGCTGAGTGCTGTATGTGTGTGTATTAGAATACCCTGCATATACCTAAATGCTTTTACAAAAACAAAAGTGCATTGATTGCATAGGAAATGGGCATATTTGCCCTAAACCATGCATTTAGAGACCCTATCTCTTAGGGCCAACTAATTGGGTATAGACATTAATCATATCCGAAAAAGTTGACAACCGTTCCTGTCACATTTGGTAAAGTAACACATTTTTTGCAAAAACATATGCAAACCAAATTTGAGAAAACTTTGTGCAATAATTTTGTTTATGATAGGTTTAAGTGAAGATCGAGAAGCAGCTTTATATGGTGGCTATGACTAAGAATTGAATTGTCCTATAGATTTTATTTTTAGACGACTGATTAATTTGATCGAAATATATACAATAATTTGGATCTTATGGCAATTTAAGTTGATCCCAAAGGGGTCGTTTGTATAATGACTTGGTTTGCACATGTATCGATTGTCACCAATTTCAATAGCGTTCATCCTTTTGCCGATGGAAGCTTATATACCTAAGGTTTAGATGGACGCACAGACGGACAGACAGACGGACATAGCTAAATCGACTCAGAACGTGATTCCGAATACAATAAAAGATGGGTTTGGGTCAAATATTTTTTGTTGTTACAAGCATCAGGTATAGGTTGTAACAAATCAATGCAATATTTTTGTCTTTTTTTTTTATTTGAGTATAGATCGGCAATAAGCTTTATATGGGGACTATAACTAAAAATGGTGCTACAGGCTTTATTTTTGGACTAGTGTTTAGTGGGTATAATAGACATGCATACACCAAATTTTATCGATATATAACAATCTGACCATTTTAGTCCGTCTGATATTATTTGTATGGGGCCTAGGTCTAAACAGCACCGATTTTCACCAATTTCAGCAGCGCTGGTCCTTAAAAAGCTTATGTATAAAATTTAATCGAAATGTATTGATATTTTCGAACTGTAGTTGGATTAAAAGGCTTTCAAGGACAAGGAAAGATACACATACAGACGGATGGACGGACATTGCAAAACCGACTCAGAAAGTGGAACTGTGTCGATCGGTGTATTGGTTCATTATGCCCTTTCTAATACAACAATGTGTTTTTAAATGTAGTGTAATGGAGAGCTTATCCAGTTATGGTCCATGTTTTACGTTTCTTTTTTAGTATTTTTTTTGTTTGTCTGTAGTTGAATTATTTTTATTTGTATACCCTATACTACTATGTGGTCGGGGTATACACACTTTGTACTGATGTTTGTTACTACCAAAAATATTTGACCAAGACCCATCTTTTTTTAAACCGATCGATACCGTGCGTCCGTCCCTCTGTCTGTGTGTCCAAGTAAACCTTGTGCAAACTGAGGTCGCAAATATGAATATATGTTGATGAAATTTGGGATATAACCGTTCATCGGCCACAGGAAGAACATTTTTGAAATTAATGAAAATCGGTTCATGTTCAGACACATCCCCCATATAAATGGCCCCTATGAGAATGACCTAAATTGCCATAATATACAAATTATTACATAAATCTCGTTCAAATGGGGTTGGTGTGTGTTTATGACATCCATTTATCAGTAGTGCAAAAATAAACATTATAGGACAATTCTTAGTCATAGCCCCCATGAAACTGATTCCCGGTCTTCACTTAAATCAATCAAAACACAAAAATATTGCACAGATTTTTCTCAAATTTGGTTTGTATAGGTGTTTGCAAGAAATATGTAAGTCATTCTAACTTATATGGCCAGGATCGGTCCACTTTTCGAACTAGTCCCCATATAAATATAGCATCCGATATGAAGTTTTACATATTCAAAGGCAAAAATATTAATAGCAATGCCCCACAAATTTGGTTTGTGCTTATTTCCTATATCCAATTAGTTGGCCACACTCTCTCTAAACGCATGATATAGGGTATCGTGTAGTCGTTCTAGACATAATATAATTTTCTTACTTGTTTTTGAATGTTTTATTATCAATGTTACGATTTTTTTGATTTTTTTCTGAAGTAAACGTAATTCATGTCATGTAATTTTTTTAAATATTATATGATACATATTGCAGAATACATTTTTGCGATTTTGCTTTTTTCGCTTTTGTGTGAATTAAAACAATCCACAAGTCAGTGACGGATGCAACTATATATTATTATTATTCATATTTCCATAATAATCAAAAGATTTTTTATATTTTTTCCTAACTCTGAATGAAAAATGAAAAACGCTTTAGTTTAATATTTATTAAAAATTCATTACTCTTAATAGTTAATTTAATTGATTTTCCGCGAACTTATTTTTTTTTTTGTATGCTTAAATAAAGAGTTATAAGATCAATGTTTCAAAGTTTTTTCTGTCCCAATCGTCACTGTACTGTATTACTGTATTTCCTGTTCGAAGGACCAATGTTATGAAAAATTAGTATTCTATGAAAGATATGATATATATCAAAAGTGTTGGAAATTCGTTTTCTTCATTAGGGTCAAGGCCAAATATTTTCGATAGTTGCAAACATCAGCATAAACTCATTATACCCTAGTAATGGCATAGGGTATAAAACTTCCTTACAAAATTCATGTTTCTTAATTTATGTTAAATGAAGACACAGAAATGAATCAACCCTTAAATTAATATTAACACAAATAAGAGGGTAAAATATTTATTCTTCTTGGCCTTAGCATTTGAAATTTATTACGTATTACTTAATTATTGCGTATTACTTAATCGATGAAACAATTAATGGAAGAAAATTGTAATACGTTTTCGCAGTTGTAAAAAAAAGTTTTCCCAAGAGACGCAATGAAATTTGAAATAAATATTTTAATTAATATTAAAATGTATTTAGTGAAAAAACTTAAAATTGGGTTCATTTGTCGATGCTTCCACCTAACTAAAACCCGTTACTAAAATTGCTAGTACGGGGGGGCAAAATGATCCAAAAAGAATATATATTTATATACAATATACGTACATTGCACACCTATTTAATATTTAATTTAAAATTAAATTTTTTATAATTTAAAAAATCGTTTAAAATTGAATGCTATGTCACAGAAATAGTTTAATTCACTATAAGAATCTGAAGGAGATTGTTGAGATGGCGAAATATCGTGATGGTTTTAATATGGGCCACATTAATGCCCAAAATTAGGTAACAAACTAGACGAGCTTCGTTTTATATTTGAAAATTCGGCTATAGATGCAATATGTATTTATGAAATATGGTTGCATCCGGATGTAGATAATAATAAGGTGCGGTGCAAAACTATAAACAATGACATTTTTTAAAATAAATTTGTTCGCTGCCAAAAAACAGTACACTACTTTAAAATTTTCAATTGGGCAAAAACATTGTTATAGTGTCCACTTTGGAGAGGCTAGACAGTATTTTTTGTTTTCGTAAAAATGTTGTTGTTGTGCGAGTGTCTCTTTTGCTCCATATAAACTAGCGGTGCATAACTATAAACAATAACCATAATAAAGTAAAAAGCGCAATTAGTAAATAGAAAACCTTGATTTATTTTTATTGTTTTCATTTTGTAAATGCTCCTTTAACACTAATGCAATTAAATATGCGATTTGGCATTAAATCAATCAATTTTTTAAGCAAATTAACATTTAAACTGTCCCATTCACGTAAAATGGCTGCTTTCAGTTCACTTACGCTTTTATATTGCTTATTAGCTGCATAAACGCGCCTTGTTAGGATTCCCCAAAGGTTCTCAATGGGGTTTAAATCAGGGGAGGAGGCTGGCCAGTTGAGCTTTGGTATATTTTGGGCACGTAGCCAAGTCAGAGCATTGTCTTGTTGAAATTTAAAACTTTTATCCCGATTTTCATTAAAAAATGGGATAAGACTACACTGCAGCACATTTATGTAGTCGGTGCTTTTCATTTTGGTCGACACAAACTGCAGTTCGAGTGTACTATCCCTTGAAAATGCGCCCCAAACCATTACTGATCCACCCCCGAAATTCCTTTTTGAGAAATATTATGGTTCCGTCCTTAGATCGCTCCAATAGGAGTGGAAACCATCGGGTCCATCTAAGTTCCACTTCTTTTCGTCGGAAAAATTACCTTTAAATGAATATATGAGAGCAAAACGAACATTTTAAAACTTAATTTATACTAACCTTGGACCAGTCCGTGCTCATATTTTCGCGAGCAAAGCAGAGTCGACGATCTTTATGGCTGCTTGTCAAGCGGGGAGCAGGTTTCATTTTTTGATGAACCAGATAAGGAGTGTCCTTAATTAGCCGCATAATAGTCCATTTCGAAACTTTATTGTCCAAAGACGACGCCAATTGCTTGCTGCTTATAGATGAATTGGTCGCTTTTCTCAATATTTCGCGCTCCTCACGCTCCGACAGCTTCTTTTTTCGACGTCCTCGTTTGTTTTTCCCATAATTTAATGGATCCAGCAAAAAATGATGCACACCATACCAACTTCTGTTAATTATACCCTATACCACTATGTGGTTTGGGTATAATGACTTTGTGCTGCTGTTTGTAACAACCAAAAATATTTGACCTAGACCCATCTTTAATTATACCGATCGAATCAGAATCACTTTCTGAGTTGATTTAACAATGTCCGTCCGTCCGTCCGTCCGTCCGTCTGTGTGTCCATGTAAAGCTTGTAATCAAACTGCAGGTCGCAAATATGAATATATTTTGATGAAATTTCGTATATAAGCTTTTATCGGCCATGGGATGAACGCTATTGAAATTGGTGAGAATCGGTCCATGTTCAGACCTAGCCCCCATACAAATTACCCATATGAAATCGACATAAATTGCCATAAGATCCAAATTGTCATATAGATCTTACTCAAATTGGGTTTGTATGCGTTCATTACATCCACTAATGAGTAGTCCAAAAATGATCCCTTTGACCCCATATAGAGCTGCTTCCCGATCTTCACTTAAATCTATTAAAAAACAAAACTATTGCACTGATTCTTCTCAAATTTTGTTTGTACATATTTTTGCAAAATACAAGAGACTTTACCAAACATGATCAGGATCGGTCCATTTTTGGACCTAGTCCCTTTATAGATATAGCATCCGATATGAACTTTTTCATATCTCCAGCCAAAAAAATTAATAAAAATCGCACTCAAATTTGGTTTATGCTTATTTTCTATATCGAAGTAGTTGGACCGAAAGATAGGGTCTCTAAACCATGGTATAGGGTATCATATAGTCGGTCTAGACCGTCTATAATTTTCTCACTTGTTTTTTTTGCAATATCTTGCGTCCTCAGCCCTTGGTCTCTAAATGCAAGAATTTGACCTTGTTCGGTTTCGGATAAGTACGAACCACGCGGCATTTCGTTACAGATTAAAGAGAAGAACACAAATTATCACTTTCAAAGCATATTGCTTTAATAAAATATCAATTACACCGTTTATTTTGGTTTTTGTTTATAGTTATGCACCGCTAGTTTATATGGAGCAAAAGAGACAATCGCACAACAACAACATTTTTACGAAAACAAAAGTGAAAACAAAAAATACTGTCTAGCCTCTCCAAAGTGGACACTATAACAATGTTTTTGCCCAATTGAAAATTTTAAAGTAGTGCACTGTTTTTTGGTAGCGAACAAATTTATTTAAAAAATTTCATTGTTTATAGTTTTGCACCGCACCATATATTTAATATTAATGGTTATCAGTTGTTATGCGCTGCTAAAGTAGCTCGTTGCTTATAGAACAGGTCGTGGTGGCGTGGAGTTGCCATATTCCTGCGGAAAGATGTCGATGGAAAGGTTTTCAGATCAAATGTTAAACATGATATGGAGTACATTATCATGGATGTAACGTGTCATTCTAGAAAGATGTTGCTAGGAACTATTTATAGGCCTAAAAAAGATATTAGATTGGACACAATGTTTGAGGAACTTTTAAATCTTACAGTTAATTACTCTGATATTATCATTGCTGGTGATTTCAATAGTAGTATTCTTGTGGAGACCAATCTTATCGATCCAATTAAATCCATTAATATGATACCGGTAAATTCCTCCATACCCTCACATTTTACAAATACCAATGAAACATTGTTGAATGTTTTCCTTCCAAATGATAAACGAAGTATGCTACACTACGATCAGCACCTATGTTTTCAAAGCATTATCTAATTTTACGAAATTTTACCATGATTTTAATAATTTGGATATAATTGATCAATAGTCTGAGTTGAAAATAATTAGATGGCAGCGGTTTTATTACATAACATATGTTGAACAATGTTAATTTCTTCTTCTTTAAATATAATAAGGAAAATTTCCTCTAAAGATAGACCATGGTTTTCAAATGAAGTAAAATGCTTAATAGAAGAACGCAATCTTAACTACATGAAATTTATCACAGGAAGAGAAGAGCAGTTGTATCCAAGATAAGGCAGGACAAATCTACATTTTAAGAAAACAAATTTAATGCTGCTGTTGATGCTAACAAAAAGTGGAAAGAAATAAGAAAAATTGGAGTAATAAAGCCAGCTGATCGTAACACTGATGTTACGCTGATATCAATTTTTTGTTCTACAATAATCAAATTGAAGCCCCAATTGATGAAAATCTATTTTACTTTAATTGATTTAGTCAATCAGATGTCTTTTAAAGTTTTTTTTCCATAAAATCTAACTCTGTCGGTTACGACGATATGCATCCAAAGTTTATAAAGTAAATGTTGTCTTTTTTTATTTCTATAATAACAACAAGCACATTCCCTACAAGGTGGAAATTCGCCTGTTCCGAATATTATATATATATATTTAATCCTTTAACTCATAGGGGGAACCTAGGGCCGTAATAAATAATCTCCATCTAGCTCTATCTAACGCTAATTGTTTTATTTCACTCCAACTTTTTTCGGCGTTTCTGATTTCTATTTCGATTTGCCTCTTCCAGGTATTGCGCGGGCGTCCCGGTAATCAATTCCCTTGAGGGTTGAAATCAATGACTTGTTAGTGTGTCTCCGAGCCATCAATATTTACGCATTTTAATGTCTGTTGTAAGTGGTTGGTTTGTTCTAAACCATAGCTCATTGTTGATAATTCGCGAATGCTTGAAGGTGTTGTGCATCACCAGCCGATATGTTCCAACTTTCGCACCCATATAACAACGTTGATTTTACATTACAGTTGAATAGGCGAATTCCTATTCTGAAAGTTAGAAATTATTATCGGCCGATTGCAAATAGTTTTCAAAAACTAATCCGTAAAAAAATGTTGCATCATGTTCTTGAGCGAGGTTTGATTACTAGTTACCAATCTGGATTTAGGTCGAAACATAGTTGCATAACGGCGCAGGCATATGTTATTAAGGATATTCGGAGAAATACTGACGATGATCAGGTCACGTTTTTAATACTTCTGGACCATTCAAAAGCATTCGATGTAGTTTATCATGGACCACTTTGTTCAAAGCCGAGATCCTTTTTAAATTTTTCATCTACCGTGGTTAATTTCTATATATTTCAATGGAAGACATCAAGAAACATAGAAACTAGACATATAGAAACTTTCTGCATTAGCCGATTTTGAATCCATTTTAGGTCCACATTCTCCCTCTTCAAGATCACCGTGGTTAATGACTCGCACTATTCAACATTGCTACCGGTCACAAGAGGAGCTACACAATGATCAATCCTTGGAGCACTACTGTATTTTATATATCCCCACGACTTACCAACACATTTGCGTTTTATGAACATACAAATGTACGCTGATGACGTTTAGCTTTCTATTTGCTACAAAATTTCTTCAATTAACGATTGTATTTCAAAGATAAACTCTGATCTATAAAAAGTCTACGAATGGGCACCTGCAGATGGATTACGCTTAAATTCTATAAAATCAAAATGCATTCCTGTATCTAGAAGAGATATAAAATCCACAAATAGTTTAAGTATACAACTTGGATATGGATATGGTACCATCAGCAAAGAGTTTGGGCATTATTTTTAATGACCAAGTGGTATGGTATGCTAAGGTCGTTATGGATAAACCAATATTTTAACCACTAAAGATAAGAATGTTTTTAGCCAAAAAGATTTTGATACCCACGCTTTTATATGGTTGTGATTCATCTCATAAACGTAAGTTAACAACTACATATAATAATATTACAAGATATGTTTTTGATTTAAAAAGGTATGATAGGGTGTATCACTTTTCAAAAGATCTTTTTAGAATAACATTTGACAATCTTTTAAAATAAAAAATAAAATTTGTCAAAATTATACATGGAACAAATCGACAAAAACCTCTATTAAGATCATAAAACGCGCTGATTAGAGCTAGCGAGATATTAGTACATGCCATGATTAATCTGGATATTAAAATTTCAGACGAAAAAGACTTTTATCAGGACAGCAGTTGTTACTAGAATAGTTTGAAGAAACCGAAGCCTTCTAAAATGTGTCTTATGTTTAGGGGAGGTTTTAACTACCAACGATAGCTAAAATTACGCTTAATTTCGTCGAATACTATTGAATACTATTGAAAACGTCTGAGTAATGGCATAAAGAAAAGAAACTGAAAACATTACAAAACCGTTAAAGATTTAGAAGTGGCGATTCTCCAAAAATGGCTATGTAAACCTATTTAGTAAAAAAAAAAAACGAAATAATTTATTTCCTTTTAGTCAATAATTTTCAGAAAACTATAAGCGTTTATATAAATTTTGCTTACTGTATTATAATGAATAACACCTAGGTAATATGGTTTGATATCATACCGGTATCGTCCGGTTTACTGGGTATTTACTCTTCTTATAATTTTAACACCTAAAACAAACATATTCCTTAGATTACTAAATATAGAATAAAAATTTGTTTAAAACAAAAAAAAAAAAAAAAAAAAACAGACTGATCATATAACAAAAAATACACTCCGAAAATTATAATTTTAAAATTTTTTTTCAGTCGAACAACTAATAGAAAATATTAGAAAATATTTACTAAATATAAGTTCTGTCATGTATAGCTGTTTTAATTTAAATATTGCGTTTAAACTGACTGAAAATTGCTTTAACGAAATTATGTTTGATTTGAAAAATGTACTTTTATAAGAACTGATATTTTTTCTTAAAAGGTAATTATTTAAAAAATTTAATTTTTTTTAAAGAAATAGTACTTTTTAAGAAAATGCATTTTTGAAGAAAATTAATTTTGTTAGAATAGTTAATTTTTGAATAAAAAGTACTATTTAAAGAAAACATCCCGTATAAGAAAAATTACTTATTTAAGAAAAGGTACTTTTTTTAAAAGAATTTACTTTTAACGAAAGGGTACTTATTTAAGAAAGGTTACATTTTTAAGAAAACGTTTTTTTTAAAGGTACTTTTTTAGAGAAAGCACTTTTTTAACAAAATGTAAGTTTTTAAGAAAAGGTATTTATTTTAACAAAGGTACTTTTTTAAGAATAGGTACTTTTTAATAAAATGTGTTTTTTTTTTAAGAAACTGTGCTTTTTTTAAACAAAGGCAATTTTTAAGAAAAGGTATTCTTTAAGAAAAGGTACTTTTTTAGAAAAGGCTTTTTTTTTTTTTTAAGAAAAGGTATTTTTAAGAAAAGGAACTTTTTTAAAAAAACGTACCTTTTTAAGAAAAGGTACTTTTTAAGAAAAGTCATATTTTTAGAAAAAGTAATTTTTTAAGACCTTACTTTCGTTTGAAAATTTACTTTTGTAAGAAAAGGTACTGTTTAAAGAAAATTCACTTTTTTTAAGAAAAGATACTTTTTGAATAAAGATACTTTTTTAAGAAAACGCACTTTTTTAAAAAAGGTATTTCTAGATACTTTTTTTTGGAATATCTTTTTAACAAAATGTAATTTTTTTAAGAAAAGGTATTTATTTTAATAAAAGTACTCTTTTAAGAACAGGTACTTTTAAAAAAAAATGTATTTTTTTAAAGAAAAAGTGGTTTTTTTAAACAAAGGTAGTTTTTAAGAAAAATTTATTTTTATGTAAAATTGCCTTTTAAGAAAAGGTACTTATATAAGAAAATGTACTTTTTTAGAACAGGTGTTTTTTTAAGAAAAGGTATTTTTTAAGAAAAGCTATTTTTTTTTTAAGAAAATGTACATTTTTAAGATAGGGTATTTTTTTATTTTACTTTGTTAAGGAAAGGTACTTTTTTAAGAATGGTTATTTTTAAAGAAAATTTACCTTTTTAAGAAAATGTACTTTTTCAAGACAAGGTACTTTTTAAAGATAACGAAACTGTTTAGGAAAATGTACTATTTTTAAAAAAAGTACTTAAAAATATTTTATTTCAGATAAGGTAATTTTTTAAGAAAAATTCATTTTTTATGTAAAGGTACTTATTTAAGAAAATGCATTTTTTAGGAAAAGGTACTTTTTAAAGAAAATGTATTTTTTATGACAATTTACTTTCTTTAAGTAAAATTCGTTTTTTTAAGAAGAGGTACTTTTTAAAAAAAAAAGGAATTTTATAAGAAAATGTAATTTTTTTTTAAGAATATGTACTTTCGTAAAAAAATGTACCTTTTAAAGAAAATGCGCTTTTTTGAGTGAAATAACTTTTATAATAAAATGTACTTTTTTAAAGAAAAAGTACTTAAAAAAAATTTATTTCTTAAGTAAAGGTACTATTTTAAGAACATTTACTTTTTTAAAATAAATGAACTTTTTCTAAGAAAAATTACTTTAAAAAACATTTTTCAAAAAAGGTACTTTTTTTAAGAAAAAGTACTTTCTTAAGAAAAAGTACTTTTTTAAGAAAAGGTTTTTTCGTAAAAAAAATTTTTTAAGAAAAGTTTTTTTTTTGTAGAAAAATTTTCTTTTTTAAGAAAAGATACTTTTTAAAGAAAATTCACTTATTTAAGTAAAGCTCCTTTTTTAAGACAATTTACTTTCTTTAAGTAAAGTTCACTTTTTTAAGAAAATGTACTTTAAAAAAATTATTTTTTCAGAAGAGGTACTTTTTTAAAAACAAGTAATTTTTGAAGAAAAAGTAATTTTTTTAAAAAAATTTATTTTCGTAAGAAAATGTACTTTTTAAATAAAATGCACTTTTTTGATTAAAGGTACTTTTTAAGAAAATTTACTTTTTTAAGTAAATGTACTTTTTTTAAACTAAAATAACTAAATAACTAAAACTATAGTTCTGAAGTACAGCTAAACAATTTACTATTTTTAAATAAAAAGTACTTTTTTAAGAAAAGGTACTTTTTTTAAAGAAAGGTACTTTCGTAAAAAAATTTTCTTTTTTATGAAAAGATACTTTTTTAAAGAAAATGCCCATCTTAACAAAAGGCACTTTTTTTTAGTAAAAGTACTTTTAAGAAAATGTTCTATTTTATGAAAAAGTTATTTTTTAAGAAAATTTACTTTTTTAAGAAAAGGTACTTTGTAGCTACTTTTTAAGAAGAGGAACTTTCAAAAAAAAAAAAATATTTTTTTAAGAAGTAATTTTTTTTAAGAAAAGGTACTTTCGTAAGAAAATGTACTTTTTATAGAAAATGTGCCTTTTTGAGTAAAGGTACTTTTTTAAGAAAATGTAGGTTTTTTGAGTAAATGTACTTTTTTTAAGAAAGAGTACTTTAAATAATTTATTTCTTAAGTAAACGTACTTTTTTAAGAAAATTTCTTTTTTTTGAATATAGGTAATTTTTTTTATAAAAAGGACTTTAAAAAGTACTTTTTTAAGAAAAGGTACTTTTTTTTAAAGAAAAAGTACTTTCTTAAGAAAAAGTACTTTTTTAAAAAAGGTACTTTCGTAAAAAAATTTTGTTTTTTTAAGAAGATACTTTTAAAAGAAAATGCACATTTTAAGAAAACGTAATTTTTTTAATAAAGGTACTTTTTAAGAAAACTTCTTTTTTAAGAAAATGTTGTTTTTTTTATGAAAAAGTTATTTTTTATGCAAATGTACTTTTATGCAAATGTACTGGTGTGTGTCGGTATGTATATTTATACAGATTTTTTACTTTGGTTCAGTAAAAGAGTAGGCAAATTTATTTGTTATATGGCAGCGGCAAAAACGAAGACATACATGGTTTGTTTGATAGACGTTTTGGTCGTCCTATTTTCCGTTCAATTATGTCTGAGGATACTTTTCAAATGATTACAAGAGCGCTCCGGTTCGATGATGTTATGAGCCGAAGAAAAATGCAAAGCACCGATAAGTTTGCTCCTATACGAGATTTGTGGAACCTTTGGGAAGGCATTCTTTCAATGAGTTTCAACTGCCATGAAAATGTTACTATGAACAACTGGTGTCTTTCAGAGGACGATGCTCTTTCAGACAATATATTCCTTCAAAACCTGCCAAATATGGCTTAAAATTTTGGTTGTCTGTTGACTCTAAAACAAGTTATGTATGGAAGATACAGCCATATTTACGAAAACAAAGAAATGATCAGCCTGAGAAAAACCAAGGACAGCGCATCATATTGGACTTGACTGAAGGTTTGAAAGGTCAAAATATCACGGCTGATATTTTTTATAAAATTAAAAATTAATTATAAATTTATTACGAAAGTCAATTGCATTTTCAGTTGATTTTATTGCAATATAAAATTCATTTGAGTGTAGCACAAAACAAATGAAACAAATGCGCACAATGCCTAATTATAGATAAAGATTGAATACTTTAAATACCTCATATGTTATATATGTACACACAAATGTACAATACAAATCCAAACATACATAAGTATTTAAAAACAGTGTATGGGAGGGAGGGGGGGTATAATTTTGATTATCACGCGTTTGGCAAATGACTTCTGTTTGGACAATCATGTGTTAAGTGTTTGAAATATTCGGTATAAAAACAAATTTTGAATATAAATTAAATTTATTTTACAGTTTAATTGCCGTAAAATATCATAAATCATACTGTTTACAATGACCATTAAAAGGGCTAAATTAAAATCAAAATAATTCGATACTTATAGTACTGATTAAATATATAAAAGAGCAATTATTTATGGATGGTGGGTGTGAATTAGTTTTGTCCAATATTTTTTTTTTGTATAATTGCCAAGTGCTTTAAATAATAATAAGTAAATAAATGACAAATGAGTTTGTTTTTGTTATTTGTTTGTTAACATTTTCCGTCTTTAGTTATTTGTATTGCTTTCATTTTCTATACTTACATCATTAAATGCAACATCTGTGAATAATCCCAAGAATTTCCTTACAAAATCGTCACTGGTCATAAAATGTTCACCATTCTTTTCATGTGTAGCGTACTTTTGGAAGACCTCGCGTAATTTATCGGTATTGGCACGTTTTAAAAACGAGTGACCCTTTAAAAGAAACAGAAAGTAAGAAAAATAAATAAGAAGGCAAAAAAATATTTATATAGTAAAGAACACGAGAATTACAAGTTCATGGCAACATGTGTTTGTTGGGTTGAGATGCTATGAAATGTGTAAGAATACGAAGCTAAAAACATATATACACTGAGAGAAAGAAACCGGTTTATGAGGGAAATAACAACACATGAAAACATAAATGGCATATTAAGTTGGTAATGGCATTAATTATGTATTAAAGTCCAATTTTTTTTTATTTAAGATGTAGTTAATTAAAAATTATTTTTTCGAGCTCAAGGTCAAGTTATTTTGCAATAATATATTTTTTTTTTTTTTTTTTCTCCAAAATATTAATTTAAAAATAAGGATTTTATATAAAATGTTTTATAGTAAAATGTGAGTATTTGAAAGCAAAAAATTATAGTTCTAATGAAATCTTATTATTCGGAGCTGTTACTGTAATATATTTACTGTATAAAACTTGCATAAGATATTTAAATAGCTCAGGAACGATCAATATTGAATTCGGAAGAGAAGACCTAGCTCCCTAGCTCTCAGAAAAAGAGTGAAGTTATGAGAGATTTGGTTAGGAAATTAGTAATAGATATTGATAAACAAAGAAAAAAGAAAAACAAGTGTTAAATTCGACCATGCCGGATCTTTGATACCCGTTATCTGTATCTTAAACTCAATATTAGAAGCACTGTTGGTACTGTAAATCTATATTAATAGGCTAGGCGATTTCTTGTGACCGATGTTATGTTCTGCCGTTTTATCCCGATATTGACCGAACGTATATTATTTCAAAGGTATTTCTTTTTAGCCATTTTGCAGATTTACAGATTTTTAAATTTTTTCCTTTACTTTGAGTAAATTGCACATAAAGTTGCTACTAACACATACATAAAATTATACAATGCTATGTGTGTGTTTATTAAATATGTTAATGTGTTTGTAATAAAAATGAGTTTGTTTTTTGTGTTGATTTGTGAATTGAATATAATTGATTAGCATACCTTTAGGGTCCTTATTTAATGAAAAAAAATAAAATTTCCTAGAATTTGCAATCGAATTTTGAGGGCTGAAATCTTCTAGTTTATAATTAATTCCTTTGTTTTTTTTTTTACCATATTTATTATAAAATAATTTTGTTTTCATAGAAAAAATTAACCTCTATCTGAAGAATTTTATTATTTTTCTGGTATAAGAGTAGGTTTTTCATTGATTATTCATGAGTAAACGAGAAAAGAAATCGACTAAACCTACTACAATTAAACACAGATATTTGTCTATGATAATTTTTGGTAAGATGAGCCATTAAAAGCTTCAGAAAAAATCCAAGATTTTATTCATTTTTTTATTAGCACAACTTTACAAAATAATGAAGCAAATGCTACAAACACGGCGACCACAACCACAACAACAATTACTGCTATCACACCCAAGAAACAAAACTTAGATCAACAATAACAAGAAAAACACAGAAAAATCATATTTTTTTACATTTCCATAGACGGACATTGATATATCAACTACGCTTGTAATAAAGATCGAGAACATATATATTTTATTGGTGCGGAAAGTATAAAAAAATTTAAATAATAGTGAAATAAAAAATTTGGCGGTGGGCAAAATCATGTACAATATAAATAAAAAATTGCCTAAAAGTTGTCCATTCAAGAGTGAGTCAAATTTTATATGAAAAATTTACGCAAAAATTTTGGATGATACTTCATAAATTTTTGGTAAAATTTCGTTTATTAAAATTGGGTGATTGATTGGATGTTCGATATTATTAAAAAAATTGTTTGTCTTAATTTGATTGTTCTTTAATTTTCAGTAAAAATTAATTTTTTGATAATTTATCATTTCAATTCATATTTTAATTTTTTTGATTTCTCGGTATAAAGTTGTAATTTTCATATATGTTCATCTATAATATTAACAGCTAAGGCGATTTCTTGTGACCGACGATTTATTCAACAGTTTTGTCCGGATTTTGACCAAACGTATCTTAATTGAAAGGTATTTCTTTTTAGCTGTCCATCAGACTTACAGATTTTTAAATTTTTATTTTTTTTTTTTTTGTTTTGAGTAAAATGCAATTAAAGTTGCTACTAACACATACACAATGCTATGTGTGTGTTTATTAAATTTGTTCTGTTTGAAAAAAAAAATGGACTTCGAGAGCAGGAATCTGCTAGTACAAAGTTATGTAAAACTCCACATTTAATAATAAATAATCATAATATCAAGAGGTTTGGCGATTATTTCATGATTGGGTTAGAAATTGATCAATTATTATTAATTATGATTATTAATTTATTATGATTGTTTAAATTAATGTTGGGAATTATAAATGGGTTTAAAATTTCTTATGAAATTTCATTTCGATATTTAAGTAATTTTGTGCAAATTTCTGTTGATAAAACCAAGCCAATTTTTATACCCCAAACCATTATGTGGTCAGGGTAAAATAAGTAGTTTGTGCTGATGTTTATACTATCAAATATCTTTGATCCAGACCCTTCATCTATTATACCGAAAGGGATTGTGCTACGATATCAATATATGGTCACAAATATCAATATATTTTAATAAAATTTGGTTTATAAGCTTTCATTGGTTTATAAGCTTTCATTATTGAAAATGGTAAAAATTGGTCCAGACCTAGTTCTCATGAGATCGACTTAAATTGTCATAAGACTTAAATAATCCTATAAATAATAAACCCAGATTTTTCTCATATTTAGTTTCTATATGGTTTTTGCAAAAAATGACTACCAAATATGGTCAAGATCAGTCCATTTTTTAGCAAAGTCCCCATGGAAATATTGCAACCGATATGAACTTTTTCATATCTGCAGGCAAAAAAAATTAATAACAACTTTGGTTTATGCTTATTTTCTGTATCCCATCAGTTGGACCTATAAACTATAATTTGTTAATTATGAAAAACAGTTATTTAAAGAAAAAAAAATTAAACGCAAAAGGTTTTTATGAGTATTGCACCGAGTAGTTGCTGAAGACACAATCCAACTTTATTGATATAAATTATAAACTAGTACAGCCCAAACCTCGAAATTCGAGTGTAAATTCTAGGAAAATTTCTTTTTTCATTCAATTATAAATACTTGCTGAACACACAATATATACTAGTATAGCCCAGCACTTGAAATTCGAGTGCAAAATTCTAGGAAATATTATTTTTTCATTCAATTTTTGTCTTCCAATGTTTTTTTTAATCTATATATATAAACAATTTATGAATATTTAAATGTGTCTAAATGTATGTTAATAAATTTTAGCAATGTACAACAGAGAGCATCTGATATATACTTTAAATCATTTGCATTAACAGGGTGTTACGAATTATTATAAATATTTTCTTTAATTTAATATATTTTTAAGACAGATTAAACACTGCTCCGTGCCCGCATATTGCTTAAAAAGGGAACTAAAAAATTTACCCTCACGTATTAATATATAGATAACTGGGTTTGTTAATAAATAATTTTATAAGAGCCTAAAGGTATGCTAATCAATTTTACCCAATTCACAATTCAACCCATATTTAATAAACACAGGCTCCGCATTGTATAGTTTTTAATTTGAAGCTTGAATATGTGTTTTTTGTATGGGTTAGTAGCAACTTTAAATGCATTATACTGCAAAAAAATATTCCAGACGATGCAAATCTGTAAATATGGTGGACAGCTAAAAAGAAATATCTTTCACATTTTTTTTCTTTTTTCAAAATCGGTTGGTTAAAAGTTTAAAATCGGTCACAAGAAATCGACTTGCCTATTAATATTAAAGATATATTTTTCTTAATTTGGGTGTTTTCTATTATTTTTGGCTGAAGACATTTTTTTGGGGTAATTTTTTATATTTTTTGGGGGTTTTGCAACGAAACTTCATATTTTTATTTTTGGGTAATTTTTTTCATTTTCTGAGTGACAATTCATTTGCCGGATTCTTTTTGGGCATCTTTTTTTTTGGCACAGTTGCGTAATGTAATTTTTGTGTCATTTCTCACATTTTTTGAGTAATAACTTATGTAAGCGTTTATTCGTGTCTGTATTTCGAAGAACTGGTATTGTAAAATTTATAATCTATAATATTAATAGGCTAGGCGATTTCTTGTTACCGATATTTTGTTCTACCGTTTTATCCCGATTTTGACCAAGCGTATATTATTTGAAGAGTATTTCTGTTTAGCTGTTCAGCAGATTTACAGATTTTAAATTTTTTTCTTTATTTTGAGTAAATGGCATTTACTACTAACAGGCAGTTGCTACTAACACATACATAAAATTATACGTATGCTATGTGTGTGTTTATTAAATTTGTTAATGAGTCTGTTTTCTTCATTCGAAATAATAATAAACCAAAATAGTGTTGGTTTGTGAGTTGACTAAATTGAAAAATAAAGTTGTCTAGAAATTGCACTCGAATTTTGAGCACTGGAATCTGCTAGTGAAAATAAAAAGTTGATATTGATGAAAGCATCATAAAGTATTTTTTTTCTAAACGAAGATGTGATTAATTATGGCCTATTTAGAACTAGTTGAAATGTATTTTACAGGATCCATAAAAAACAACATTGGTCATGATCTGACATTTCACTACATCCGATTTCCTAATAATATACTCTATTTTGGCTGAGAATATTGATGTACAGAAACGTGGCTCTATTACTTCGAGATGGTGTATACTGTAAAAAAAAATTGAGTTTTTGGGCTCAAGAGTTTCGTAATGTAGAGGTTATAGTGACAAATATTTGTAAAATTTTCTTGAATTTTTGAACAAGTATTAAATTATATATTTTAATTTTGATAATCTGATTTTCGTTCGAGGGATAATTCAGTAATCGACGGGCCACTTACAGTTAATCTTATTTTATTTTTTTTACTTTTAGACGATTATGTAGCAATTGCATCCTGAACTTCACTTTTAAATTGTAATGCCAAAACGCTTAATTTACACCAAACTGTTTATATTCGAAAAAAATTTCTCTAATAATATGGTATTGTTAATGATGTTAATCTTTATTATACCCTCTACGTCACTTGTTACGCATAAAAATGAATTCCGGAGACCCCCCAAAAACCTTATAGTTTGTTATAGAACTTTATAACAAGGGAAGTTGATTTAGCGATGACCGTCTGTCCGTCTGTCTGAGGAAATCACGATCACACCCTCAATAACTAAGCTACACTCTTCGTTTTTGCATAAAATCGTTTGCTAATATCCCACAGCAGTTGCTATTTAAAATCATCAAAATTGGTCCAATGGGTCACGAGATATGAATGAAAATTTATAAAATCTCTTGAAAAAATTAAAATGTTCAGTGTGTTTGTTGTTTTTTTTTATATTATATGTTGTAATTTTCTTATTATTATTGTAGTCATTGTGTGTATATTTATACTGCACATGTCACATTAGCCTAAGCAAGTAAAGTGACTTATCATTATCACGATGTAACAAAAATTGCCAATATGAAAGAAAAAATATAATCGCTAAAAAAGTAAAACAAAAAGTATAATTTAAAAAAAAATTATTAATTTTTGATTTTTTTAAAATTTAAATTAAATTTTAATTAAATTTAAAAAATTATTAACTTTTGATTTTTTTTTAAATAATCGTATGACTTCTAAGGTCTCAAAACATACTTATAGGGATCAAACTTTGGGTATAATAACGCCGGCAGTGTTAAATAATTAAATTCATTCGTGCTCTATGAAGTACTATGGAACATACGTTTTCTACTCTAGTAGAAGAAAAATAATGCAATTTTCAGAAAGTAATTAATTATTCTATAGAAGACACAATCATCGCCAACAAGAAAAGCAATTAACCTTACATTTGTTATAATATTGAGTTTAAGAATCAGGTGGAATCAGAAATTCGGGTCATCCGAATTTAACACTCTTACTTATTATTAGATAAATTAGTTTTGAATATACGTATACATTTAGGTGTCAATCAAGAGCTTTGGCATTACAATTTAAAAAAACACAAAGTGGATTTAACCGATTTGGCAAGTGAGTTATTAAATCAAAACTTCCTTTCACACACTTTTTACCGAGATATAACTTCTTATAGCTGGATGTAAAGTTTAAAGAGGAATAAGCGAAAAATTTCATATACATATCAATTATTATTTAATTTTTTTCAACTGTAAGAATATATTGCAATGTATTTTTGTAGTTTGAAAATAAAACTGCATTAATATTATCTCAGTTGTAAACAAACATTTCTCTCAGTGTTATATCAATGACAAGTTCTAACGAAACAGATAAGTAGATAATATGATAATTGATTCACAACATACGCTTTGTGAGTTTTTAAGCTGCATTATTATTGCTTTTATCTCAATTTCACTTTTAAACAATTAAACAAATATGGATTATGATATAATATTCTTATTGAGAATATTGGCGTATCACTTTCCTTCAGCAGAACTTTCTTTACTGGGTTCAGAATCCCGTTTTAAGAATATCTTTTGCAAATTTCACTTATTCTTGTACACGTTTTCATAAAAGACACATTCATGAACCGCACACCCGTTTCAACCAATTATAACGTCGACAAAATAACAACTAAACTCATTGAATGACAGAGCACAAGAATATGGAGAAAATAAAAAACCAATTAAAACATTTGCGAATGAATATCAGATAAAAATACAAAAATAACTCAAACTGAATTACTGAAGTTTTGTTTGTGTATTCACTCTCTTGGAATATGAAGTGAAAACAAAAGAATTTTAACACTTTAATGTACAAAACGTTCTAACAAAAACATTTTGAATACAGAAATATAAAATCCGTGATACAAGTCATTGTTTGTTATTTATTCTTATTACATATTAAATTTGTATTGTGATGTTTAGTATTTTGATTTTAAATTTCTTACATAAGAACTTCCTGAGGAAGTTAAAAAACCATTAACAAAACGTAGAATGAAAAATGGAAAATTTGTTTTATTTAGAACTTATCATTAACCCAAAAAAATTAACAAAAAAGTTGATTTTTTAATTTTAAATTTATTTAAGCTCTATTGGCAGGGCTTGACCTACCCCAATCTTTTGTTATACCGATACTGCCTGTCTGCCTTTGTCATAAAACGCATATCTTATATTAATACGTGAAGCAAGATTTTTTATTCCCTTTTTAAGCAAAATGCGAGCACGGAGGAGTGTGAAATTTGGCATAGTTATATTTCACATGGAGGAGAAGCGGAGAATGATAAAATTTATGTATAATATGTTTTAAACTTATATTAAATTAAATTAAATAAACTATTTATAATAATTCATTACACCCTGTAAATGCGAATGATTTAAATTGTATATCACATGCCCTGTGTTGAATTGTGTATTGCTAAAATTTTCTAGCATTTAGGCTCATTTAAATATCCATAAATTTTATATGTATATGTGACCTTCTCCGAGAAAAGGGACCTAGTGTGTGAAAATTAAGTTTTGAGAAAAAAAACGCATTTAATGTTTCTACACCCTTTTAGGTACCAGAATCCACCGTTTTTGACACAACCCATTTTTTGACACACTAGATCCCCTTTTCTCGGAGAAGGTCACATATATAGATTAAAAAAAACATTGGAAGACAAAAATTGAATGAAAAAATAATATTTCCTAGAATTTTCACTCGATTTTCGAGTGCTGGGCTATACTAGTATATATAAATTCATTTGGATTAAATTTCTTATATCGTATCTACTGTGTTCGGCTCAAGGATGATCACTTTCGAATTTGGTGAAATTCGATGCAAGCCCACTTTACATTCATCTAAAGCGTAAATTTGATGTCCATTAATCATTAGTCTTTTAAGTTTCAATCTCTACAGAAAACAGTCTTTCGATTATCAATTAACTCTATTTACAGACATAAAATCAGATACATTTTACTCAAAATTGCTTTTGTTTGGATCTGAAACTTATATAGTAGGATATCGTATAGTTGACCACTACTGGCCATAACTTCACTATTAAATAGTAATAGAAATATAGTCTGTCTAGAGCGGCTATACAAAATACTAAGGTGTGGTCCGAATTGCTTTTTATCATTTTTAAAAGTTGGCAACTCTGTCAGCTGTTAATCAATATGTCTAATTATTTTATAACGGAATAACAACAAGTGTCAAAAAACACGTGGAAGTTATTTATTAAACAATAGTGTTTAAAGCAGGGTTTCGAACCCTGAAAATTTCGGGTTCGGGTACGGGTACGGGTTCAACAAATTTTAATTTGGTGGGTTCAGGTTCGGGTTCGGGTCCGAGTTCGGGTTCAAAAGGTTTACCAAAAAATCCAATTTTTAGTGATTAATGTCATCTTGTAATGCTTCTGGTAAATTAAAAAAAATATATTATAGAAAAGTAAATAAAAGTATATTATTTATTGTTATTATAAAGTTATTTATTTCTCGAAAAAAATTTTATTTAATCTAACAAATAAAATATTTCTTAATGATTCTTCAGTCAAATGCACTCTTTGTGGCGATAAAACAAATTTCAGTGCTGAAAAAGCTAGCTCAACACTGACTTGTGTTGCAGGGACAGCTAATACGACTTGAGCGGCCTCATAAAGTAGCGGAAGTTTTTTTTTTTCCAAAAATTCTAAAATATTGTTTCCTTTAGAAATCCTGGGATAGGCATCATAAACTTCGAATTCATTTTTAATCGAAACATCAACAGTGCATTTATTGCAAGGTTCAGAACATACACACATGAAACACACAATGTTCTGTTCAAAAGCATCCAACACATATCTTTATTTTCATATCAATTATGTTTGTTTTTAAATTTTCTACGGTGCCCAACACAACCATGACTGTGTTCGTTTTAATATTTCGTTATTTACACGAACATTTTTGTATCACATACTTTTTGTTTCAATCACACATAAAGCACACATTTTTGAGTGTTGCTTTATTTGAAGTTCATGTTCTGCTACGTGTACTGAAAAAAAACACTGAACATGTACAATAAACAGGTTCGAGTTCAGTTATATTTTAAGTCGTGTTGTGGCTCGTGTAGTGAGAAAAAACAGAACATGTACAATAAACAGGTTCGAGTTCAGTTATATTTTAAACACGACTTAAAATATAACTGAACTCGAACCTGTTTATTTTACATGTTCTGTGTTTTCTCACTACACGAGCCACAACACGACTTAAAATATAACTGAACTCGAACCTGTTTATTGTACATGTTCTGTGTTTTTGGTCTAAGTTATGTTTGTTTACATATATGTACGAGTTTTTTATTCAGTGTGTGTTTTTTTCTGAACTCTGATTTATTGTTATTATTTTTTGTTTTTAATGCAGCATCTGCAATTTCCTTCATTCCTTATTCATTAACAATTCTTCCAGGCTGTCTTCCTCATCCGAAGAACTACATATTAATTTAGTTGCGTCAGCATTCGTTGTTTCTGTGCTAGTTTGTGTTTGCTTTTCCATATGTAGATGTACATTTTTTAAGTTTTTTATTGTTGTTAAAATTTGGTTTTGAGCTTTGGCAGTATTTTCATTACTTAACATTAGTCGAAATCTAGGATCCAAATACACGGCATCATTTAAAAGTTCATTTTCAATAAAATATGTAAGTACAAGGATATGTAAGTACAAGTCAGCAACTAATTGTTTATTAGTATTTCTCTCTAAATCCAATTTAAATTTCAACCATAGTCCATAAAAATCTCCTAAATTCATCTGTTCATTTTGTAATTTTAATGTTAACTTTTTAACTGGCTCGAAATTCTTAATGAAATCTGAAACAAAATCCCACATTTTATCATACATACTTAGTTCAGGATCTATTACATCTGAGCAAAACGTTTTGAAATCTAACAAGCGATGGAGCATATCAAAAGTAGAATTCCACCGAGTTGGACAATCAAGGATTGCTTTTTTATTCCTATTTTTTTTTTTTTTTTTGCTAAAGAGGCTCTATTAGGCACCCTCAACTTTTTACAAATATTTCTGCATTTATCAATCTTTTGTTTACTACATTATTTATTTATTTATTTATTTATTTATTTATTCATATATTGGTCTATGGAATTAATCCTTACAGACTATTTACAAAGAAAAACATTTTAAAATTAATTTTAATACATAGATATTCATGAATTTAGAAAGCATATTATTTTACTTTTAATTAGATTAGTATTTAATGAGAAATCAATAAATCTATAAAGTTCATTAAATTGAATACACATTCTCCTGAGAGGGTCTGCATTTGCGTAATTAGCTCTATAGAACTGTACAGATAAAGGTGAGAAGTAACGTGTTGGTCGTTGTGGAATGTTGAATGATATATTGTTAATCAAAAAACCGGAACAAACATCACCATTAATTATATTAAGAAGAAATGAAACATTTAGCATAGTTCTCAGGCCTTTTAAAGTTGGTAGCTTAATAAGGGCAAGTCTGCTGGTATAGGATGGAAGATTACTTGGATTAGGTTCTATAATATCACGCATCCCTGAATCTTTAAATATGGTAAACGGGCGACCATTAATAGTAACTAATTTAACGCAAGCTTCCATGAAACATTTTGCTTTCATATTAATTTTGATTAATCCAAATTAATTTTCCAGGGAAGTTGAATTTTTATCCTGCGTTTTATGTTTTTTAAAACTTTCTGACGTTGACGGTTGAATATTCGTCTTCTCATTAATAATTCGATATTCATTTGGATGCTTTCGTTTGAGATGTCCACCCAAATTAGCAGAAAGTTTACCTTTCATAACAAACGAGCATTTTTTACATGACTTATCTGTGGTAAAATCATATTCAAAACGTTTCTGAACAGGATTTTCCGACATCTATAGGGTAAATAAAAACAGTAAATAAAACTAATACAAAATAACTAAAATTGGGTACCTCAATAAAAAATCACACACTTAAATGCTGTTAATTTATAATTATCGTAAATGGTTAACCTGTAACTAATTATTATACATTACCCTATTTAGAAAAATTTAATTATTACACACTATTTAAAAAACTACATTTTACGTACCTGTTTACTTTTGAAAATATTTAAGTACCTATATTACTTATTAAAAAATTTTGCTTGCATCACTTAAGAAAACTAAACAGAGTTCAGAAAAAAAACACACACTGAATAAAAAACTCGTACATATATGTAAACAAACATAATTTAGACCAACAAACACATATTTTTAGCTTCATATCAATTATGTGCGTTTCTAAATTTTCTACGGTGCCCAACACAATCATGAATGTGTTCGTTTTAATATTCCGTTATTTACACGAACATTTTTGTATCACGTACTTTTTGTTTCGATCTGGTATGTGTACTGGAAAAAAAAACAGAACATGTACAATAAACAGGTTCGAGTTCAGTTATATTTTAAATTCGTGTTCTGGTTCTTGTACTACGAAAAATTGAAACATCAATTCGCGATCTGATACACCCCGATAAAAACGACAACAATTGTTTCAACCAAATTTATTAAAATTTTATTGACCCTTTTTTATGACTTACGTTGCAAATTGTTTACAATTGTCAAATATTTTAAAATTTTATTAGCCATTTTTTGTGATTTACGTTGAAATTATTTACAATTGTTTTTATTGACTGGTTTTTATTTTAATAAAAGATGGTAATAAAATACTTAGACACAAAAACTGCACACTGCACTTAAATCTTTCTTGCAGGTTTCAATCAGACGTGTAAATTTTTTCGTTTCGCTATTAAAAGTTGCGTATTTTTTATAGCAAAACTTATTTCTGTTATTGCTTTCAAATTGTTTTAATTTTCACAAAATATTTGCAATTTACACAATAACACGGTACACTTATAGATCACGATCTAATGAAAACTGAACCACTTTTAATGAATAAATGACGCACACACTCGCTATTTATTGCAAAATCAATTGCGTGAAATTGTAACGTAAGTCAAAAAAAAAAGGGACAATAAAATATGAAAATATTTTTTTGGGTTTTTTATTCACTCATTGTGTTTTTATGCAAAAAGTCCCAAAAAATCATTGAGAAAAGGATTGTGCATTGACACTAATTGGTTCGCAAATTAAGGGTGAGTGATTGTGTTTTTTATGATGCAAAATTTGTTTGTGTCTAAAGTTATTTGTTACCAAAAAAAAATGTTTGCAAAAGATCCTAACAACCAACAAGTGTGTCTTTTATGCCGCAAAATTGGGTTTTTCGTCTATGACACTAATTGGTTGCGAAAATAGGGGTGGGTAATGCAAAAAAACCTAACAACCAACAAGTGTAACTTTTATGATGCTAAATAGTTTTTGTGTCTTAAGTATTTTATTACCATATTTTATTAAAATAAAAACCAGTCAATAAAAACAATTGTAAATAATTTCAACGTAAATCACAAAAAATGGCCAATAAAATTTTAAAATATTTGACAATTGTAAACAATTTGCAACGTAAGTCATAAAAAAAGGTCAATAAAACACGGCTTAAAATATAACTGAACTCGAACCTGTTTATTGTACATGTTCTATTTTTTCTTAGTACACGAGCCAGAACACGACTTAAAATATAACTGAACTCGAACCTGTTTATTGTACGTGTACTATTTTTTCTTAGTACACGAGCCTGAACACGACTTAAAATATAACTGAACTCGAACCTGTTTATTGTACATGTTCTATTTTTTTCTTAGTACACGAGCCAGAACACGACTTAAAATATAACTGAACTCGAACCTGTTTATTGTACATGTTCTATTTTTTCTTAGTACACGAGCCTGAACACGACTTAAAATATAACTGAACTCGAACCTGTTTATTGTACATGTTCTGCTTTTTCTTAGTACACGAACCACAACACGACTTAAAATATAACTGAACTCGAACCTGTTTATTGTACATGTTCTGTTTTTTCTCACTACACGAGCCACAACACGACTTAAAATATAACTGAACTCGAACCTGTTTATTGTACATGTTCAGTGTTTTTTTTTCAGTACACGTACCAGAACATGAACTTCAAATAAAGCAACACTCAAAAATGTGTGCTTTATGTGTGATCGAAACAAAAAGTACGTGATACAAAAATGTTCGTGTAAATAACGAAATATTAAAACGAACACAGTCATGATTGTGTTGGGCACCGTAGAAAATTTAGAAACGCACATAATTGATATGAAAATAAAGATATGTGTTGGCTGCTTTTGAACAGAACATTGTGTGTTTCATGTGTGTATTTTCTGAACCTTGAAACTAAAAACCTAATGAAATTATAATGGGGAAATACAAAAATACAAATTACTAGAGAAAACAAAGAAAACTAACATTATCTTGTACATTCATGAATTAGAATTTTCTCACGTTATGTTAATGAACAAAAAAAATTTTCAGCGAATAATAAATGAAACTAGCAGATTCCAGCACTCGAAATTCGACTGCATATTCTAGGAAATTTTATTTTTTCATTTAAAAAATACCGTAAAGGTATGCTTCACAATTCAACTCATTTTACATGAAGAAAACAAACTCAATAAACTGTATGTGTAGTAGCAACTTTAATCGATCATAACTCCAAAAAAATATTCCAATCGACGAAAATCTGTAAATCTGGGTAACGGCTAAAAAAAATACCTTTCAAATGATAAATTTTTTGTCAAAATCGGAGTAAAACTGTAAAACTTACATCGGTCACAAGAAATCGCCTTGCCTATTAATATTATAGCTATCGAGAAAAAGAAACTGCAATATTTTTTTTCGCTGAAAAAAATCAAATATTGAACCTGAACCCATTTTCAGACAGGAACGGGTTAAGGTTCAGGGTTCACAATTTTTTTAAAAAAAACTTTGAACCGGAACGGGTTCCGGGTTCGGGTTCGGTTCGAAACCCTGGTTTAAAGTATTCAAAATGTTGTCAAAAAGAGGAAAAATGAGAAAAAAAAATTGTGGACATTTTTAGTTAGAATAAAACGCTATTATATAGCGAAGTAGCTCGTCGTGCCAACGTGTCCAGACAGACAGCTAGATATGATATTTTGAAATTCGAAAGAGATCTAACTATTACACATAAAAAAGGAGGTGGACGTAGCTGTTTCCAAAATCCCGAAATCGTCAAAAAAGTTATAGGAGCCTGGAAACTTTTCTCAGAGAGATATCGCCCGAAAATTCGGAATTGCGAAAACTCTTGTGTTTCGAATAAAAAAATTGCGACAAAGATATATCACAATGGATTATTTTGATACCAGGAGCACTGAAGGGTTAACTAAATAAAAATTAACTGAATTATTTTTCTTCAATTCTAAATAGTGGTTTCATCGAGTTTAATAGAAAAACTCCTTTTCGGTAATTTGGTAAGCTGGCCTTGGCAAATAATGGGTTAACGTTCTCGGATTTATCCCGAATTTTAGGAACGGAAGTTCTACACATTTGGTTATTATATTTTAAGCGTTGCATCTAAAAATTCAACAGCACTTCCAAAATATTTGAATTTTTTGAATAAATTCTCTTTTATTAGCTTGGGGTCATATGTGACCCCAATTCCAAAGGGTTAATGGGGTCATATTATTTTTTTCCGAAACTCTAGGCTATTAAGATAAAATATAATACTTAAAATTAGAAAACTGATGAACTTTCGATACAAAATATTTAGAAAGAGTACATTTACTGAATATTTTACAAGAATCCCATTTTTCTCGAAATCCGCAAAAATAAAATCCTTGTCAAAAAAATTCTAGCACAGGGATTTACCTAAAAATTCACACAGTTAATCTGTAATATGTATTTAACAAAACTTTAAAGTGCCAGATCCATTTTTTTTTTTAAATTTTGTTTAAGATAATTTTTTAAAACTTGAAAAAGGAGTTTTCAAAATTTTGTAAAAAAAAATTTCCATTTTCGGTCTCAATACACAATAGGTTAGCAACGTGGTAATAAAACAATACTTCATATCTGATTACTTATAAGTATAAAGACAAAAAAAAAATTATGGCTTTAATCAATTTCTCAAAGTTGAAAAAAATGTTATCAAATTTCATGACCTAGTTTCTTTTGGCACAAAAGTGGTCTGGGGCATTTGCTATTTCTTGGCGAATTTTTATTCGATTTTGAATTTTTATAGCTTTTTGAAGAGATAGTTTAATATTGATCCCGACTCTTGTAACAACTTGTCGGAAAAATTAAAATATAGAACGAAATTTTCGTAAAATCTCAAAAAAAAAAAGAGTCATATTTTCCCCATATAAACACACTTGAAATTTTCAATCGATTTCCGATGCGACTTTTCTTTATTCGATTGTACCCAAACTTCATATTTATTAGTTTTATATTGAAAGGTAACAAACTGGCCCCCGCCTATCCCCAAAATCGCAATTTGAAAAATGTCCATATAACGTAGGACCCCTCTAATTTACACATCAATTAAAATCAAACTGAAAGCGTCATCTATGTATCACTTATAGCAAACAACTGCAGGGGCTCAGCTAATATAACAATTATTTATTATTTGTTATTTCAACTGGTTGTTATAGTAAGGGTTGTTGAAATAATTTAGCTGAAATAATTTTTATATTAGTAATATCGTAATACTTGTGGGGTTGTTGAATTATATGTTATATTGTGCATATTTTAACGTTGTTATAGAAGAGGTTGTTGAATTAGCTGAAATAATTGTATATCATAATGTTTGAACAAATATTTCACACCGTTTTTGTATTACTTCTTAAGCTGTTTTTGTGTTTGTATTGTGAAATAGATTTTTACCACCAGAGCATCAAAAAAACTCCTTTTCGAAAATTAAAAAAAAAAAATTTTCGTAAGTAGAGATGAAAACTTCTGATTTTATCCGTTGTTGTCATAATTTCAGTTGATAACTCGAATTTTTATACCCTCCACTCCACGTACCACAGGCTATATATCAGTTTGACATTCCGTTTGTAACACATTGAAATACGAATTTTTCGACGTAAATGTCAAATTCACAAAATTTTTATTATGTCAAAGCACTTTCTTGACAAACTGTGGTTTCTATTTAATTATTATTTGAAAACGAAAACATCTGTTTTCTTGATTCCCATTATCTACGACTGATAAATAAATACTTTTGTTAGTGTCGTTCGTCTGTTGGTAAAAAGTCTATACATTTGCTTGCTCTGTTTGGTTCAGTCTACTTTTGTCTGTTTCTCTTGTCTCAATTTGATGATACAGTAAGTATCGCATAATCCAATTTCTTTTTTGTAGTTGCCGTAATTACTGAATTCATTCACGTTTTAGTTTATGTTGTATCAATTTTAAATACATCTCTTTAAAATTGAAAAACCCAATATTCGATTAAACTTATATAGTGAAATCGAAATTTGACTAAAATCATGGAATAGGAGAAGAAAAAAGATTTATAACGTTTTTAATACAGTTATAGGTTTTCTTTAAAATAAAGCAAAAGTAAATAGAGTGTAGAGTTGTGGGCCATGGGAGTGGGAAACATCCTATTAAATGTCACATGGCAAAAGATTCCAACAACAGCACTAGCAGACTTCTAAAAAATCTAAATTTCAGAAAATTAAAAGTTTACTGAAGTAAACGAATTTATCATCACAAAGCCCTGCCTGCATACTGGAAGTGTTCCCTATACGTACAGATATTTATATTTTTGTTTTTGAGAATATCGAAAAAGAAAACTAAAAATGTTTATATTTTTAGAAATTTTTCGTTGACCTTTAATTTTATTTCGCATATTTATAGATTTTGTATATATTCTAATGTTGTTTTCTCAAATAAATACGGAAAAACAAGACTTATTGAACAATATTCAAAATACTTTCTATTACACTGTGGAACATTTTCAGCAAAATTGTAGCTAAGGCTCAAATAAATAATTTTTGTTAATATATCCATGTAAAAAAAATATCAGTCATACGTACACATCACTTCTACTCTACTAATTAATAATAATCATACGTCGTGAATATGTTGTGTTATTCCAAAAATGTATTAAAAAAAAATGAGGAAAAATACAATTTTGTGAAGATTTACTTCGATAAAATTAGTCCAACTTGATTTGCTGACACCATTTACTGGAGGATATAATGAGAAATCATTAATGTTTCTGGAGTTATCGCTGAAAAACTAAGCAAACGCGATGAGGAAAAAATATTAAGGTTATTAAAAAAAAAGTTTGGCCTGAGAACGCCAAACCCTATGGAGGTTTTACTTTACTGTCCTAGTACTTTCCCCCTAAATTGGAATTTCTCACGCCCATAATGACTGTTGTACAGTGTTATTTAAACAAAAGTGCATTATTAATTTTATGCACTCGTACTAAAAAGTAAAACATTTAAGTGTAGCATTGACGTCAAAAAATTCACTATACAATTATTTACGGAGGAGTGATGTAAATATTTACAGATGCCTGTATAACATTGTCTTATCTCAATGTATTTAGAAAAATATTAACAATAAACAACAGCAAGTATCAAAATATTTAAAAAATCAGGCATTATCATTAAAACAATTGGCTAGAGAACTTTACCTTTTACAATTGTTATTATAATTTCATTATGAATTGATAAATTTAGTATTTATAGTATTTCTTTTAAATTTTTATTAAACTAGCTTTAAATTGTAAAATGTAAATTTTAATCTGTATCCATATCTACGATAAATTCATTTGTATACTTAAGCCTGGTTATCACTATGTCAACTAAAATGAAATTACCAACATGTTTTTGTTTGACAGCCGGATTTTTTGTTGGTTTTTAATATGTAATGCCAACGTAATTGATAGAAAATTACGAGACGTAAGTTGAGGCAATTGTGTGTTGTCAGTTTATGTGACATAGTGAAAACCAGGCATAAGAAACGAAAAGTATTAAACAAAAATCATCTTTTCAATACAAAAAAAAAGAAATTTGTTTTCTTTTTAAAAAGTACCTCTTCTTAAAAAAGAGAATTTCTCCTAAAAATAAGTAGATTTTTCTTAAAAAGTGTCTTTTCTTAAGAAAACACCTTTTTCTTAAAAATTTACCTTTTCTTAAATAAAGCTTTTTCTCGACCAATTAACTTTTCTACACGAAGTAAATTCTGTTAAAAACTTACTTTTTTTACAAATTACCTAAAGTAAATTTTCTTAAAAAATAAGAAAAATTTAAAAAAAACCTTTTCTTTAACAACTACCTTTTGTTAAAAAAGTAAGATTTCTTCAAAAGTACCTTTTCTTCAAAAGTACCTTTTATTCAAAAGTACTTTTTCTTCCAGAGTACCTTTTCTTCAAAAGTACCTTTTCTTCAAAAGTACCTTTTCTTCAAAAGTACCTTTTCTTCAAAAGTACATTTTCTTCAAAAGTACCTTTTCTTCAAAAGTACATTTTCTTCAAAAGTACCTTTTCTTCAAAAGTACCTTTTCTTCAAAAGTACCTTTTCTTAAAAAGTACCTTTTCTTCAAAAGTACCTTTTCTTAAAAAGTACCTTTTCTTAAAAAAGTACATTTTATCACAAAATTACCATGTATTAAGAAATTAAATTTTTCTTACTAAAGCACCTCTTAAAAAGTAAATTTTTGTAAAAAGTACCTTTTCTTAAAAAGTGCCTTTTCTTAACAAGTAACTTTTTTAAAAAGTACCTTTTCTTAAAAAGTAACTATTTTTTAAGAATGACCTTCTCATAAAAAGTAACTTTTCTTAAAAAGTACCTTTGCTTAAAAAGTAACTTTTCTTAAAAAGAAACTTTTCTTAAAAAGTACCTTTGCTTAAAAGGTAACTTTTTTAAAAAAGTATCTTTTCTTAAAAAGTACCTTTTCTTAAAAAGTAACTTTTTTTAAAAAAGGACCTTTTCTTAAAAAGTACCTTTTCTTAAAAAGTACCTTTGCTTAAAAAGTAACTTTTTTTTAAAAGTACTTTTTTTAAAGTCTTTTTTTTAAAAAGTCCTTTTCTTAAAAAGTCCTTTTCTTAAAAAGTATCTTTTCTTAAAAAGTACCTTTTCTTAAAAAGTAAATTTTCTTAAAAAATTACTTTTTCTTAAAGAAGTACCTTTTCTTAAAAAAGTACCTTTTCTTAAAAAAGTACCTTTTCTTCAAAAAGTACCTTTTCTGGAAAAATTACCATTTCTTAACAAAGTAACTTTTCGTAAAAAAAATACCTTTCCGTAAAAAAATTCTTAAAAAACCACCTTTCTTCAAAAATTAAATTTTCTTAAAAAAAACCAAATTTTCTTAAAAACGTACCTTCTCCTAAAAGGTACCTTTTCCAAAAATAGTATATTTTCTTAAAAAAGCAAATTTTCTTAAAAAAGGTACCTTATTTAAAAAGTATATTTTATTAAAAAATTTATTTTTTTACAAGCACCTTCTCAATAAGTACCATTTTCTAAAAACTACCTTTGTTAAAAAGTACTTTTTCTAAAAAAGTACCCTTTCTTAACAAAGTATCTTTTCTTATAAAACCTTTTCCATAAAAAAAATTCTTTAAAAAATACATTTTTTAGAAAAAGATACGTTATCTTAAAAAAGTAAATTTTCTTAAAAAAGTATCTTTTTCTCAACAAGTACCTTTCTTTAAAAAGTATCTTTTGTTAAAAAGTATATTTTCTTAAAAAGATACCTTTCTTGAAAAATTACGTTTTCTTAACAAAGTATCATTTCTTAAATAAATACCTTTCCTATAAATAAAATGTTTCTTAAAAAAGTACCTTTTCTTAAAAATTTACCTTGTCCTAAAAAGTTCTCTTTTTCAAAAAGTTCTCTTCCCAATGAAGTACTTTTTCTTAAAAACGTATATTTTCCTCAAAAAGTACATATTCTTAAAAAAGAACTTTTTCTTAAAAAGTGCATTTTCTTACAAAAGTAGCTTTGTTAAAAATTACACTTTCTTAAAATGTACATTTTCTTACAAATGTACTCTTATTTTCAAAAGTGTCTCTTCACAAAGAAGTAAGTTTTCTTAAGAAAGTACATTTTTCTCAAAAAATAGCTTTTCTAAAAAAGAACTGTTTTTAAATAAGTACCTTTTTCTAAAAAGTGACTTGTATTAAAAAGTAGAGTTTCTTAAATATTTAGTACTTTTTTTAAAAGTACCTTTTCCTACAAAAGTAACTTTCCTTAAAAATTACCGTTTCTTTAAAAAGTAGCTTTTCTTCAAAATGTTCTCTTTTTTTAAAAACCACCTTTTCTCAAAGAAGTAAGTAAGTTTTCTTAAGAAAGTACATTTTCCTCAAAAAGTAGCTTTTCTTAAAAAGAACTGTTTTTAAAAAAGTACCTTTTTCTAAAAAGTGACTTTTATTAAAAGTAGCTTTTCTTAAAAATTTAACTTTCCTTAAACCTTTGCATGAAAAATACCTCTTGTTAGCAAAAACCTTTAAAAAACCTTTTCCATTAAAAAACTTCTTAAAAATTACCTTTTTTTTAAGAATGTAAATTTTCTTAAAAAATTTAGTTTGCTTAAAAAATATATTATTTTAAAAAAGGACCTTTTCTTATAAAAAAAAAAACATTTTCTTTAAATAAATTTTCTTAAAACAGCAAGTTTTCTTCAAGTGTACATTTTCTTAAAAAAGTACCTTTTATCAAAAAGTACTATTTATTAAGAAATTACATTTTTCTTAATAAAGCACCTCTTCTTAAAAAGTAAATTTTGTTAAAAAGTACCTTTTCTTCAAAAGTACATTTTCTTAAAAAGTACCTTTTCTTAAAGCAACTTTTTTAAAAAGTACCTTTTCTTAAAAAAGTACCTTTCTTAATAATTACACTTTCCTAAAAATTACCTTTTCTTAAAAAGAACCTTTTCTGGAAAAATTGCCCTTTCTTAACAAAGTACCTTTTCTTAAAAGAAACACCTTTTCCATAAAAAATTTCTTAAAAAACGATCTTTTTAAAAAAAGAGTATATTTTATTAAAAAGTAAATTGTCTTGTTTTAAAAGGTATATTGTATTAAAAAATATATTTTTTAACAAGCACCTTATCTTTTCTAAAAACTATCTTTTTTAAAAATTACCTTTTCTTAAAAATTGACCTTTTCTTAAAAAGTACCTTTTCTATGAAAAATTACATTTTCTTAGCAAACCTTTTCCATAAAAAATTTCTTTAAAAAATACATTTTCAAAAAAATATACATTGTTTTCAAAAATATAATTTTCTTAAAAATAAATTTTCTTTAAAAGGTATCTTTTTCCTAAAAAGTAGCTTTTTCCTAAAAAGTACCTTTTCTTAAGATAACCTTCCTGAAAAATTACCTTTTCTTAACAAAATACCTTTTCTATGGAAAAAAAAAATTTTTTTTAAGTACCCTTTCTTAAAAATTTACCTTGTTCTAAAAAATTACTCTGTTTCAAAAAGTTATATTCTGAAAGAGGTGCGTTTTCTTAAAAAAGTATATTTTCCTCAAAAACTACATTTTCTTAAAAAAAGTACCTTTTCTTAAAAAAGTAACTTCCTTTTAAAAATTACCGTTTCTTTAAAAATATTTTCTTTAAAAAAGTATGTACCTTTTTCCGTAATAAGAACGATTTTCTAAAAACTACCTTTTCTTAAAAAGTACCTTTTCTATGATAAGATGCCTTTTCATGAAAAATTACCTTTTCTTAACAAAGAAATATAAATTTTCTTAAAAAAGTAAATTTTCTTAATAAAGTACTTTTTCTTAAAAAGGCATATTTTCTTCAGAAAGTCACCTTTTCTTAAAAAAGTACTCTTTTGTAAAAAGTATCTTTTCTCAAAGAAATAGGTTTTCTTAAGAAAGAACGTTTTCTTAAAAAGAAGCTTTTCTTAAAAATTTACCTTTTCTTAAAGAGTTACCTTTTCATGAAAAATTACCTTTCATTAACAAAGTACCTATTCTTAAAAAACGTTTTCCATTAAAAAATTTCTTTAAAAAAAACCTTTTTTAACAAAAATGAAATTTCCTTAAAAAAGTACCTTTTCTTATAAAAAAAAACATTTTTAAAATACATTTCCTTAAAAAAGTACATTTTCTTAAAAAGGTAATTTTTCTTAAAAAAGTAATTTTTCTCAAATAAATAAATTTTCTTAAAAAATTACCGTTGCTTAAAAACTACCTTTTCTAAAAAAGTATATTTTCTTAAAAAAGTAAATTTTCTTTAAAAAAAGGTACCAGTTATGCCTTTTATTATAAAAGGCACAAAATAAAAGTTTTTTCTATTTTTAATTTTTGGAGCAAAATTATCATAAAATTTCAAAATTACAATACAAATTTCTAAGTTTTAAAAACAACCTGTGTAAAGTGTAGTGATCTCAATGCGTAATCAATCAATTCAGTTCCTTGAAGAACAACTTTGCTTGGGGTACTCACTTACAGTTGCCTACTGATTGTTAGTGGCTCTTATCATCATCATGGTGACATAACCTCAACATAAAAACAAAAAATCTTAATTATAAAAATAATATTTCATTGTGCCATATAAACAACAAATATTTTTAATAATTGTTTGTCTTGATGATTGCAAATATTGATAATTTTTTTTTTTTTTAATATGTAGAAAATATTAAAAGGACAGCGGCAGTAACAATATTTTATATATTTTTATTTTACGAAAACTTTAGATATAAAAATAATAATATTTGGAAATATTTTGCGTGTAAATATCGTTTAAATTGTCAAATCTTTAAGTTTTTAAATGTTCCATCAGTGCGTCAGGTACAGGTTAACCTCGCAAAGCTTTATGCGAAGTACCAATTGTAAAATTTTATTTTTAAAAAGTTTTAACAACTACGCTTTAAATAAAAAAAGCATTTCTATTTATTTATTTATTTAGAAAATATTTTACAAATAAATTTATAAAATATAAATTAAAGGCGCACGAATTTCAACAAATAGAAACATTTATAAATTAAGAGATTTTATATGTATGTACATAAAAAAAAATTAAAATTGTTTATATATGAATTTTTAAATATGTAACCTTCTCCGAGAAAAGGGACATAGTGTGTCAAAAAACGGGTTGTGTCAAAAACGGTGGATTCTGGTACCTAAAAGGGTGTAGAAACTTTAAATGCGTTTTTTTCTCAAAACTTAATTTTCACACACTAGGTCCCTTTTCTCGGAGAAGGTCACATATATAGATATTCTTCATGAGTTTAATAAATGAAAGATTTTAATTCAAGAGTAGGTCGTAATTAGTGTTAAGAAAAGAATTTTGATATAATATAATTTTGACCTTATACATCACTAATGTGATGCCTCAAAAGGGACTTCTGTATCTCCAAAAGATATTCGTCGGACGCACAGTTCAAAATCTTCTCCAGTGGTACATCAATACGGGATTCTGGACATTCAGAAAAGATGTGAGGAATTGTGAGAACTATATTGCAGAAAATACATGTTGGGTGGTCTGTTCTGTAGTAATAATGTATTGTTCTGTAGTAATGTAGTGTTCTGTAGTGTTCTGTAGTAATAAGGTATTGAATAATGCTTTTCCAACTCAAAGACGTGCCATCGTAAAACATTGGGCTCTACAGAAATTGTTGTTGTACCTAGGCCTCTGAGTTGTTTCATTATCTTCCCTTTGATTCATCAAGTATGGGTTCATAATAATTCTTGGGTTCATAATATTTCCGTAATATCAGGTAGGTTAAGTGCATCGTTTGCCTCGAAATCTTGTTTTTCGTTGCCTTGAATCCCGATGTGAGAAGGTATCCAAAGCAACGAAATGGAAAAGTTAGAATTCGGGTAAAGCATGTCATCATAGGTTCCATTTTGATTTTTCATCAGAGCTCTAGTGGCGTTTAGGATGTCTATGCATATTAAAGTAGTACTCCTGAGTTCAACAGCATGTTCAATGGCTCATTTAATAGGAGCAATTTCGGCAGTGAATATACCAGCATGACGTACTTTTTTTACAGTTCCAAAATAAGTTGGCGATAATTGATTGACTATAGTAAAAGTTGTAGTACCACAGTGAAAAGATCCATTTGTGTATAATAAAGGGTCCGCCATCTAACGTTTTTTTTTCAACTAGTGCTTATTTCGTGAATGGTAACACTTAGCTCATGTCTGATTTGACAGATAATTAGTTTTATCCTTCCGCTGAACGAATATGGTTGTGTATACGCTTGAACAAAATATTGCGACATTACTTTGAAAATTATGGTAATGTTGCGGAATGTGTGCGAAAGTTGCGTACGGATTTTGGAAGAAGAGAAGCATCGTCAGCTCCGTATGTTCGTTATCTTGTGAAAAAAAGTGAAAAAAACTGGCATCCTCATTGATAAACCAAAGCGTGAAAAGCCAAAAACAGTGCGTACACCCGAGAATATTGCTGCTGTGGCAGAAAGTGTGCGTGCGCCATCAACATCAATTCACCGTCGTTCTCAAGAACATTGAACATTTCGAAGGCATCATTGAGACGAATTTTGCATAAAGACCTTGGTATGACGCCACACAAAGTCCAATTGGTTCAGGAGTTGAAGCCAACTGACCATCCAATGCGTTTTCGCTTCGCTAAGTGGGCCTGCGATCGACTTACAGAAGATGCCGATTTTGCCAAAAAAAAAAAAAAAATCATCTTTTCAGATGAAGCTCATTTTGATCTTGGTGGGTATGTAAACAAGCAAAATTGTCGCATTTGGGGCACAGAAAACCCGCACGCATACATTAAAAAGCCGATACACCCAAAACGAGTCACTGTTTGGTACGGATTTCGGTCCAGAGGCATAATTGGGACATTTTTCTTCGAAAATTAGCAAGGAGTGGCCGTTACAGTCAATGGCGATCGTTATCGGGCCATGTTGAACGAATTTTTGTTCACAAAAATTGAAGAGGAGGATATTGGCAACATTTGGTTTCAACAGGACGGCGCTACGTGCCACACAGCCGAAGCTACACTCGATGATTTGCGCCCTGTTTTTGAAGATCGCATTATGAGACGCAGAGCTGATGTCATTTGGCCACCTCGGAGCTGCGATTTGACACCGTTGGACTATTATTTTTGGGGTGCCCTCAAAGATAAGTGTTACGCCAACAAGCCAGAGACAATTGACGCTTTAAATGACAATATTCGTGAAGCCATTTGTGAAATACAGCTGCACACAATCGATAATGTGCTTAAAAATTGGACCGATCGTGTAGGCTACTGCATGGCCAGCCGAGGCAGCCATTTCAATGAAATTATTTTCCATTATTAACCGGAATGATTGTACTTTCAAATAAAAAAAGAAATTTGAGATAGTAGTTTTTTTTTATAGCATTTTCAAAAAAAAAAAAAAGTTATTTGGCTGACCCTTTATAACGTTTGGAGAAAAATGTGTAATTTTTTCCGCCAATAATCTTTTGAAGCAGGTTGGATTGGTAAAAAAAAAAGCATTTTGTTTTTTAAATGTTTAATTTTAATAAAATTATATTTATTGGAAACAACGTTAAACACAAAAAGAAGAAAAAATATTATGAATAAGATAAAAAATACTCATATTAAAAAAAACCGTGAAGTCCACGAACATTGAGTCCCATCAAAATAAAGGTCTTTACTATAAGTTATTAGTTCAGCTCTAACTAGTGGATATTCATAGCAGATATATTTACAAAAACATTTTGTACCCTTTAACACAACATTCTTTAATATTATATTTACATGTATATGTATGTATGTATGTATATAACTCTGATAGAATATAAATATATACTACATACATAAACATATTAATTTCCTATTGGCTTTAATATTTTTTCTTTTTATTTTTGTTCTGTTGTGTTGCGCGATTTTATTTATATTGCGATATAATATAATCGAAACGACCTTCATTGAGGGGTAAAAACTGCGAAAAATATGAATTTGTTGCCAAGTTTTTATTTTGTATATATACGAGTACATATATACACACACATATAAACGCATTACAAGAGATATCCCAGTCAGCATTTTATGAAATGAATGATCATATTCAAGTCTTTTTCGACTCTTTTGCGCGATTAAAACAGTCATAAATGAGCTCATTTTCGGAACATAAAAGATGACGCTAATTGAAAAGTTTTTATGACTCTTCTTCAAGAGTATTTTATTACCTGTTTTTCTGATCAGTTTCGGCTCATTTTCGAGTCATATTATATAAATATTTTAATAATTTTTAAATATTTTCAGCAGCGTTGCCATGTTAGGATTTTATGCACTTTTTTTTTGTCGTTTAGCATCCAAAATTTATAAAAAGATGCTACATGCCAACTTAGCATCCTTTATTAATAAAAAGTTGCTTTTAACATCTTTTTTTTTTGATTTTTTTCATTATTTTTGAATATACAATTTTAAATTTAATGCTATTGTTATGTTTTAATTTCTCAAAATGTAATATGAGAAATTTGTGTACTACTCTTTTTACCACTCTGCTCGTTTCTTCCAACATATATAACAAAACATTTTGAAATAGAAGAATGTAAACAGCAACAACAGTTATTAATAAATTTAAAAGTAAACATAGAGATTTTCAACTACAGCGGGGAATAACCATAGAGGTTTTTAGCTATAGCGGGGAAGAATTGTTTTCGAAGAATTGTTATTCGAAGAACTGCTATTCGAAGAATTGTTTTTACGAAGAATTATTTTCGAAGAATTGTTTTCGAAGAATTGTTTTCAAAGAATTCTTTTCATAGAATTTTCCGCTGATCGTTTTTTACATTCATTTATCAGTAGTCTAGAAATAAACCCTATAAGCACTTCTTAGTCAAAGCGTCCATATAAAGCTGCTTCCCGATCTTCACTTAAATCTACCAAAAAAACAAAAATATTGCACAGATTTTTCTCAAATTTGGTTTGTATATGTTATTGCAAAAAATAAGTGACTTTTCCAATTAATGCCAGAATCGGTCCATTTTTGGACCTAGTCCCCATATAAATATAGCATCCGATATGATCTTTTTCATATCCGAAGCCAAAATATTTAATAACAATGCCACACAAATTTGGTTTATGCTTATTTTCTATTCCTAATTAGTTGGACCTAAGAGTTAGGGTCTCTAAACCAAGGTATAGGGTGTCGTATAGTCGATCAAGATAGACTATAATTTTCTTATTTGTTTCTATTGTGTTTGCTTAACTCACGAAGCATTTTAGATGTAACCCGGTGTGCTTCGCTACCTTCTCCCCTGCCCCCGCCGCATGCGAAGTCTCAAGGCTCTCACCATTACAGTACTTCAGATATATGACATTTAATACTTACTTTGTATGGGGGTGCCACGCCTCTTTATTCGATCCCGCCTATATTTTCCTGACTACTCACGTTAATAACAGATAACATAAAACAAATTTGCAAAACTGTCTCTGTCATGGTACTCGAGACATGATATTGAGTAATTACCTTGTATGTGAGGTACCACGCCCACTTATCCGATCCCGCCCATTTCTGGCATAGCTACTAACATTAATAATAGGTGACATCATACAAATTTGCAAAGCCCTCCCTATCATAGTACTCAATATATATATTAAAAACTTACTTTTTATGGGAGGTGACACGCCCACTAAAACTATCTAAAAAAATTATAGCCTATAGCTCTTAAGATATTCGCAGTAAGACTCTTTGAAAATTTCAGGAAGATCAGGTTAGTAGTTATGGAGATTACCTCCTATAAACAAACAAACACACATTACCTCTTTATTATATTAGTATAGAAGTATAGATAAATAACTAAAAATTTGAATTACTGCATAATCGAAATATCATTTACTTGAATGGAAAATTTTAAAATTTATTCCAATCTTAAGAATAATAAATTAATCATTGAGTTAGAAATTAATCACACAGAAAAAAATATTCGCCAACTGAATTGTTCTAAAGTTTAACGACTGAATTTTCGATTGTATTAACAGAAACTTTTTAGCAACTAACAATATTCTATTGTGATAAAATATTTACTGTTGAGATAATAGAATTGTAATAGCAATCATTTGGTTGCCGCAATGAATCTGGCTTCTGTGTACAGGCTCAGGTTTTTTTTAAAACAAGTGCTTGTAACTGTTAGAGAGCGAAACGTTTTTGTTGAACTGAGTTATCTATAATATTAATAGGCAAGGCGATTTCTTGAGACCGATGTAAGTTTCACAGTTTTTTTCGTTTTCTTTATTTAATATGAGTTGAATTGTGAAGCATACCTTTAGGATCTTTATTAAATGAAAAAATAAAATTTCCTAGAATTTGCACTCGAATTTCGAGTGCTGGAATCTGCTAGCGTAAAATAATTGCTCGGAGTATTTTTAAACAAAAATTATTTTTTGTATTTTCGCAATCAAAATTTTGTCTTATTTTACAATCAAATTGTTGTTCCACTTAAAAAATTTGAAAATTCTTTTTTAATTACTCAAAATACATATGTTTAATGTCTGCACCCTTATTTACTTTAAGTGTTATTTTATTTTAAGTTTCATCGTTATAGTAAGGCTTAACATTTCTCAAACAACCCTTATACTATCAAAAATAAAACAAGTTGCGGATAAATGCTATTTACATCGTTAATATTTTTACTACAGCCAGACGTCACATTTTCTTTTTTGTTTTGATTGTACCGGCAAGAGTTTGTCTCTGACACATTACAGCTTTTTTATTTTCGTTCTTACAGCAGTTGGCCTCTTTTCAATTTACAAAATGTGAGACATGTAGTGAATAAATGTAGTGAATTCATTTGTGAATTTTTAAATAACGATATTGCGATTCTTAGCCTCTTCTCAGGCTTATTTTTAATCAAAATTTTGGAGTTTTTATATTTTCTTTTTTTTCCACAATATCGCAATACCTTGGCTAATCTGAATTAAAAAATAAGTAAGAAAATTACAGTCGGTTAAGAGCTATCATACGATACCCTATACCATGAATTTTGAGAAATGGTCTTATAAGGCGTTCACACTACGATATTTTGAGGTGTTTTAGCTCGTGTTTTGCAAAACAAAACATAGTCGTTCACACTTGATTTAGTGTGTTAAAGTTAAACATATCAGCAGATTGAACAGCTGTTTCAAAAATAAAAAACAATTGAAAAGTTGTAAAATTTTGAAAATGGATAAAAAATAATATCACTAAATTGGCGGCCAACTACTTTAATTATATTAAAGATGAAATTATCAATATAGATGTGTTGTTTTCATTTTTGTATTGTATTTTGTATTGTATTTTTTTTTTGTGATGCCACTTTAATAGTAATGTTAAAAAAACAAGGATGCCAACTTGGGAAAAATGAGAAATATCGCACTGAACATGCGCAAAATTAAATACAACTCTGTAATTTTTTCTTTTTTTGAGATGTTTCAGATTTAAACATGTCAATTGAGGTGTTTAGCCAAACGAAAAATTTTATGGGTAAACATCTCAATTTGACTCGTTTATCGCATAAACACTAAACACTTGGCTAAACACGTAAGTGTTAACGCCGTATTGGATCCAACTTTGCCGAGGTGATAATTGTATGTAGGTTTTATTAATTTGTTGCCTGCAGATATGAAAAAGTTCATGTCGGGAAATGGACGAAAATAGTATAGAACTCAATTTAAGAAAGATCTTTGCAATATTTGTGTTTTTTTTTTTGGTAGATTTAAGTGTATATCGGAAAACACATTTATAGGGGAACTATGGCCAAAAATTATCATACAGGGTTAATTCTTGGACTACTTATTTATGCGTATAATAAACACCAAAAAAAGAATTTTGACCGATATTTATAAGACAATTTGGATCGTGTGGCAGGTTCAGTCGATCTCATAGGGTTTATTTGTATGGCGGTTAGCTCCGGCTAATTTTCACCAATTTCAATTTCGATCGTCCTACGGCCGACAAACGGACAGACGGACGGACATACATCGCTAAATCGACTCAGAAAATGATTCTGAGTCAATTGGTATAAACATCAAGTTTTGTATTATGATTGTTTTCTTTTCAAATGAAATTTGAAACTGAGAAGTATATTATAGATCAAACGGAAAGCAAAAAAGACTTAGTTTTGTTGAAAATATTTTCAAAAAGCATGAAAAAAAAATAATTTTTCCAACATTTTGCTTCATAAGCACCACAAAAATTTTCTAAATCAAATTTTTTTTTTTAAATTTTAATTGTTGCACAGGTCTCTAGCAATAATTTGGCTTTTACAGATTGAAAAAATATCAATTAGTCGACGAGTTATAGCCAAAAAACCATATAAACAATATGCTGAAAATCGGCAGTTGACTACAAAATTCGAAGGTCGATTAAAAAAAAAAATTCGAACTAACATAAACAAACGCCGCGATACGGGTCTTCTAATTTAGCCCCTATTTTCACCCCTTACTCTCAGAATCGACCTAACTTTTGCTAACCTGAATTTGTTCCACAGTGTTATCCTAGTTGTAAATGTACGAATACTTTTGCTGGGACTTACAATTGTGACTTATATTGCGCTTTTTGCGCAGTAGACAAAACACGTTAAGTAGAATATTTTATTAACATTTTTATTAACTAGCTGACCCGACAAACGTTATTTTGCCATATAACTTATTTCTATGAATATTTTTGTTGTTAATTAAATGTTAATTAAAATTACGAATGTATTGTAAGTGTAAGGGCATGGGATCTATGACAGAAAGAGGAATGGAGCGCTGTAGACCATGATCGCCGATGAAAACAAAAAACACCAACCATTCATTTTCTCAATACAATGTATTTCTTTGACGTTACGAACATATTCATTGTTAGATCTATCAAAAGTCAAACAAAAAGTAAAAAAGTCGAATATTTTTTATCCCAAAATTATGAAAATTAAACAAAAAAATAATGCTTTGGAAGAGCAACTGAGTGTTTGGTATTTTTTGTCAGTTCGTCTTTAGCCAACACAAATAAACACGCTAGAACATGCCACGTATAATTGTCCGTGTGAAAAACATCTAAGCCGCAAACAGACATCGTTTGGCGTCTTATCGCGACTTAATGATTGTCATTGCGAATGCCAATCTAATAGAAAATTTAACGCGTTTGAATTCCATTGGTACGCCTGTGGAATCAACATTTTCGGCTCGGAATTTACCATTAAAAATGGTGGGTTCCATAGTGTTTTTCAAAATTTTGTAATAATAAATCGTGTGCACAGCCGTGGCAGGTTCATATTCCGAAATATAATAACCGGGGATCCAACTTTCAGTCGAATAAAGGGTGGTGGCATGCCTGAGCGATTTCTGGTTTACCGATTTTTGATTTTGAAGATTTTTGTTTATGGCGATTTTTGTGTTTCGCGATTTTCGGTTTTGGCGATTTTTGAAATTGCGTTTCCGCCCATATTTTCCACGACTAATCACATTGGTAATTAATGTACCTGTAAAAAAATTGAAAACTGTCGCTTTTATAGTAAAGGGTTTTTCAGTAAGAGCGCTACAAAAGTTTTTTTTATATAAAACAAAAACGGTTTTGGATATCAATGATATCGATGCCATTATTTATGGAAATCGATCTCTTTTGCATGGCCACCACAGGCACGCTTGCAGAAGTCCAGACGCTGAACCCAATTTTCAACGGTTTTCAAGCATAAATCGGCCGATACTGTTGCAATTTCACGTTCTATATTCGTACGAATTTCATCAATCGTCCAACGGCGTCAAATCGCACGACCGAGGCGGCCAATCGACTGGACCATTTCGTGAGATAACACGTTCTCCAAACTTGGTTTCCAATAAATTGATTGCGACATTCGCTGTGTGGCTTGTGGTGTCGTCCTGTTGGAATCACATGTCCTCCAAGTCCATATCATCCAATTGGGGCCAAAAATATTCGGTTATCATTGAATGGTAGCGATTCCCATTCACAGTAACGTGCCGGTCTTGATCATCACGGAAGAAGTACGGCCCAATGACGCCGCCGGCCCATAAACCGCACCAAACCGTAATTTTTTCGGGATGCAATGATGACTCGTGGAGTACGTGTGGATTGCTGTCTGACCAATAACGCATATTTTGTTTATTGACGAAGCCATTCAGCCAGAAATGAGCCTCATCGCTGAAGATGATTTTTCGATGAAAATCCGAATCATTTTCAAGTTGTTGCTCAGCCCAATTCACGAACATACTACGCTTCTGGTGGTCAAGCGGCTTCAGTTCTTGCGTCAATTTGATCTTGTAAGGATGTAGGCCAAGATCTTTTCGCAAAATTCGCCACAACGACGTCACAGAGATGCCCAACGCTTGAGAACGACGTGTGAGAGACACATTTGGGCTTTCTTCAACTGAAGCCTCAGCGGCAGCAATATTCTCGACACTACGGGCACTTCTTTGTCTCACTGGCACGGGAACATTTTGTACTGTGCCTGTGGATTCAAATTTTTCCACTAGACGCTCAATTGTTGATCTGCTAGGACGATTATGACGACCATAAATTGGACGTAGCGCTCTTAACGTTGAGGCCACTGACTCCGAATTTCGGTAGTAAATTTTAATAATTTCGAGTCGTTGTTGGCTCGTTTATCTTTCCATCATGAAATGCAGACCTTACTGAAGAGAAATGTTAAAAGAGCGGCAAGAAATATGGCGTCGTTTGCTGTCCCTGTCTTTCTACTTTTGTAGCGTACCTGTTGAAAAACCCTGTACTTGATATTTTTGTGTAGGAGGTGCCACGCTCATTAATTCTATACCGCCCATTTTTGATCGACAACTCACATTAATATATGATGGACTCGTACAAAGAGTCAAGGATTTTCCTTTTATAGTACTCCAGTTATATGATATGACATACTTACTTTGTATTGGCGGTGCCACGCCCACTGCTCCGATCATGACCATTTTTCTTTTTTTTGTTCAACTAATCACCTGAATAACTTATGGGCCCAAGCAAAGTCCCAAGGCTCTCACTATTACACTACTCCAGATACATATATGATATTTAATATTTTCTTTGAAGGGGAGGTGCTACGCCCATTGGTCTGATCCCACCCATTTTTTTTATCAGACTATTCACATTAATACCTGATGGACTCGTAGCAAGAGTCAAGGCTTTCCTTTTTATAGTACTCCAGTTATATTATATTTTACATTTAATTTGTATTTGCGGTGCCATGCCCACTGCTTCGATCACGCCCATTATTTACTCGTCGACTCACATGAATAACTTATGGGTTCATGCAAAGTCCCAATTCTCTCACTATCACAGTACTCCAGATATATGACATTTAATATCAACTATGTATGGGAGCGCAACGCCCACTGGACCGATCCAGCCTATTTTTGGTCAGTCACCTGATATTAACAATAGTTAGCCTGAGACAAATCTGCAAAGCTCTCGCTGTCACAGTACCCGATATATATGATATTGAAAAATTACTTTGTATGGGAGGTGCCACTTAGATTGATTTAGTATCGGGGATCTGTATTTATTGCATGTAAAAACCGGATAATCAAATTTTGATCCATGTAAAAATAATAAACTGGATTTTATTCGAATTTAAATCAATTTCATAGTAAATATTTGTATTGGGGCTAGTTCGGAACATGTACATACATATGTATATAGAAAACTGAGTTAATCCGTATAATAAAAGCTGGGTCTAATTAAAGTATATTTGCTAATAACAAACATCAGCACAAACTTGTTATACACTGGCATGGGCTAAAATTACCACTACATTTCGTAATAAATGAAAAACTATAAATTTGAATTAATTAAAAAAATTTATGAAGAAAACTGAACAATTTTAAAATTATTTTACATTTTGTACACCGAAAAACCAAATTGTTTGGGAAATGTTCGACCTTAGATGAATAAGGAAATATCTAAGGAAAACAACTTATGAAGAGCATTTCTTCAATTCACAAAATTTTTATAATTCTTATTAGGCTTTTTCATATTTGGATTTATAATAAGAAATACTGGATTTTAAGTGGACCCGTTGATCATTATACATATTTAAATGCACCAACCAGGCATAGCATTAAATAAAAAAGAAATAAAAAAAATCCCATAAGTTGAAATCAGTACAAACTATTTACGTGGTACACACGTACTCGTATATTGTATATGGATGGAGTTGTGTTGGTATTTTGTACATTTCAATGTAAAGGTCACACTATGTTTTGCCTAACAGTTCCAGTAATTCATGAATACATTTTAATCCAAACGACACAACAATTTCATACATAATACCTTTGATACGAGAAAATAAATGAAAAAGAAAACGAAGGAAATATCCACAATACTTGGATGACTAAATTACTGCAATAAAAAAATATACTCGAATTATAGTTGCTACCAAACATCAGAGTACAAGATACAAGTTCATGATTTATATTTATTTTCATAAAAAAAAAACTTTTGCACAAATAAATTTTCAATGCGAAAAACATTTTGGGCGTGAATAGTTGAGAAAAAATTTTAGGTGGAAATGTAATTTCTGTTTGATAAAATTTTAAATCAAATAAATTTTTTTTAAACATTTTAGATTTTTTCTAATTTTTTTTTTTTTTCATTTTTGAAATTGCTTATAAAAAGTGACCCAAAATTCATGCAAGATTTAAATTTGCCGCCATTTGCGCAGTAAAGTGTTGGCAGGCAAAAGAAAATGGTAGTTTGGCAGTTGACACTTTAGGATTAAAAATAAGTAAGAAAATTATAGTCGATACACTATACCATGCGTTTAGAGAATTGGTCTTAGGTCCTAATAATTGGTTACAAAAAAAGGCATAACCCAAATCTGATAACCTTCATAACCTGCAAATTTGATAAAGTTTATATCGGATGCTATACTTATATGGGGACTAGGTCTAAAAATGAACGGATCCTGACCATATTTGGTAAAGTGACATCGTTTTTGCAAAAACATATACAAACCAAATTTGAGAAATATCTGTGCAATATATATTTTTTTTTTATAGGTTTAAGTGATGATCGGGAAGCAGCTATATATGGGGGCTATGACTAAGATTTGTCCTATAAGGTTTATTTTTGGACAACTGATTAATGGGTGTAATAAACATACACAAACCCAATTTGAACGAGATCTATATGATAATTTGGATCTTATGGCAATTTAAGCCGATCTCATAGGGGTCATTTGTATGGGGACTAGGTCTGAACATGCACCGAGTGTCACCACTTTCAACAGCTTTCGGGCTACGGGCGATAGATGCTTATATATCAAATTTCATTGAATTTCATTCGTATTTGCGACCTGTAGTTTGATTACAAGGTTTACATAGAAACACAGACGGACAGACAGACATCGCTTAATCGACTTAGAAACTGATTCTGGGTTGATAGGTATGGTATGGGTCTACAAATATCACATAGTGGTTATAAAAATAAAGCATTTCACGAGAGATAGAAGGGTTTACATTTACATTTGTTTTCAATTAAAAAAAAAAACTTGCACAAATAAATTTTCGAGGTGGTAAATATTTTGGGACAAAAAAAATAATGTAGAAAATATAATTTGTGAGAAATAAAATTTTAACCTTTGGCTAATGCCATAGTGACAGACGTGTGACATTCAGAGATCTTTCTTATCCAATATTATACAGCAAAAGCTTTTAATTGTCCATAAAAATATAGAAAATTATGCAGACGGACCTGAACAACATATTTGCCATTAGAAAAAGTGAGAAAGTATTATTGTTATTAATAATTGGGGGCAAAAAGCAGTCGTGACAGACATGACACTTTAGAAGTTATTTGTATGACAATTAAGAAGCAATTGTTGATAGTTAATGTAACATGGTTACATTATATGGTGGCTATAACTTTTGCTTTCGAAAATCTTAGTACGTGAGCAAAAATTCGTGAGCGTGCGTAAATCCTTTGTGATCGTTATTAATAATCATTCTAATCGCTTGAATTTTGCTAAAAGTATTAAAAAAATTTTACATACTGTAAATTTTGCGTGATAAAATTTTGTGTACGTCAGCTAAAGTGATCAAAATCACTCACGCACTCATCTCTAAAAAAAACAAAATGCATCAACAGAAACAACACTAACAAAAATACCAAAAGTATAGAAAAAGACAATATTTAAAAACAAACAACACACTTACTGGACTTGACAACCAGACTTTTTACACAAACACGACAATAAAAAAAGGCTCTACATTGTCTCAGGGTTTCGTTTTTTTAATTAAAGCTGAAATCCTCTACTTTTTTAAAATCCACAAGTCGTAACCCAACTATAACTAACTTAATAAGTGCGGTCCATAAAATTTGGAAAAAGTCCCAATTTTTGACCTTTTTTAAAAAAAATTACTAAAAATAGTTACACATAATATTTATAAAAAAAAAATTTTTTTCTATATCTTAAAATACCTGAAGTTGAAGGTTCCATTATAAAAGTTTTACTTTTTTAAAGATTTCATAGAAAAATAATCACTTGAATCGTAAAGAATTTCAATTTTTCTACTTTTTGCAAAAACAACATTAATTTGCTGACTTTGACAGCTCACCACGGGGTAAGTATACAACATAGATGGCTGAAATTTCACATAGTGAAATAGAATTTTAACATGGTTTAACTTATACAAAAGTTTCTGACAAAAACTTAATTCTAAAATTTCAATTAATTGCCATTTGAACCCAATGTGCATTGGTTGAATTTAAGACTCACGTGATGGGACCAAATATTCGACACAGCTGAATTTAACACTCTTAATTGTTAAAGTTAAAATTAAATTTTTTTATAGGCATTATAACTTTTTTTTATTTATTCTTCATCAACAGTAGTTTAAGCAGAATATTTTTTGAATTTATAAAAGCAGAATGTTAAAATCAATTTTTGACAATAATCTAATGCTATGTTCAGATGGACAGCAAGATTCGAGGTTCGCTCTCTCATTCATGGTTCGCGCCTCAATCATGATTGAATCTACAGGATTCGCCATACAAAATTTTGAGAGCGAACCAACTTGGTTCATTTTGAATCTAGTTGCGAACCACGAACAATTTACTGTCATCTTCAATTTTGATAAAAATTTATCGCTAGTTTATCTGAACTGGCTGTTAAAAATATATAAACAAAGAAAAAAACAAAAAAATTAATGCGTGCAATAAAATAAATAGAAACATTTAACACATAAAAAGTATATATTTATATATACTAGTATAGCCCAGCACACGAAAATCGAGTGCAAATTGTAGGAAATATTATTTTTTCATTCAATTTTTGTCTTCCAATGTTTTTTAATCTATATATAGAAAAAAATTTATGAATATTTAAATGAGCCTTAAGGTATGTTGATCAATTTTTGCAACTCACAATTCAACACAGAGCGTCTGATATATAATTTAAATCATTCGCATTAACAGGGAGTAACGAATTATTATAAATATTTTATTTTATTTAATTTAATATATTTTTAAGACAGATTAAACATAAATTTTATCATTCTCAGCTTCTCCTCCATATGACCTATAACTTTGCCAATTTTCACACTCCTCCGCGCCCGCATATTGCTCAAAAAGGGAACTAAAACTTTATCTTCACGTATTAATATATAGATTTATAAATATAATTTAAATAAAAATGGAAAAAATTAAATAGTGAAACGTTAACTGTAGAAGGATGTCTTCGAATATTTGCACAAAAAATATAAACGTCACAATGAAACAAGAACAATCGTCTGAACACTGAAGGTTCGCAATCGTGATTTAGAGAACGAACCAAGTGGTTCATTTTGCCGTCTGGACATGCTATAACCCATAAAAAAAACTCTTTCTTTCTTTATGCATATGAATTTTGAATCTCTCCGTAACTGTGCGTGACTATTTTAAAATAATCTTTGATCACAACAGGTCCATGGACCAAGTTTCAGATAGATTGGATGAGGGGAAATGGGGTTCAAATCACTCCGTGACTGGGCGCGACAAAGCGTGACTATCTTTAAGTTAATATTTGGTGACAACAAGCCTGTGGTTCAAGTTTCAGATTGATTGGATGAGGGTAAATGGGGTTTAAATCAATCCGTGACTGGGCGTGACTATGCGTCACTGTGTGCGACTATCTTTAAGATAATATTTGGTGACAACAAATCTATGGACAAAGTCCCAGATCGATCGGATGAGGGGAAATGGGGTTTAAATCACTTCGTGACTGTGCGTGACTATGCGTGACTGTGTGTAACTATCTTAAAATTAATCTTTGGCCACAACAAGTCTATGGACAAAGTTTCAGATCGATCGGATTAGAGGAAGTGAGGTTTTAATCTCTCCGTGACTGTGCGTGACTGTGCCAAAGTTAATCTTTTTTCACGGCAAGTTTATCGACCAAGTTTCAGATCGATCGGATGCGGGAAAATGGGTTTTACAGCACTCCGTGATTTATCTATAGTCACAACAAGACTATGGGCCAAGTTTCAGATCAATTGGAAGAGGGGAATGGGGTTGCCCTATGGCAGACAAACAGACAGACAGATAGACAGACAGAGAGTATGAGTTAAAAGAAAGAGTTCAAAAACATCATGTTCGATTTTTGTTGTTTCGTTGTCTAGAAACCATGCAGGTTATAGGATCGAGGTGGCATGTAAATTTTTTTGTTTATTTCTTATTTAAAGTTTTAACTCTGGTTATTTTAATGATATCGGGGCGTCGATATTTCTATACAATTCCACACTTCTTTGCAGAGGGTATATATATGAGTTTGTCATTCCATACAATACTAACAGAGTCCAGCGCTCGAAATTCGAGTGCAATTTCGAGGCAACTTTAATTTTCAACTTAACCAATTCACAAACCAACACTTTTATGGTTTATTATTATTGTGAATGAAGATAACAAACTCATTAATAAATCTAATAAACACACACATAGCATATGTATAATTTTATATACATAGCACCTTTAAATGCAATTTACTAAAAATAAAGGAAAAAATTTTAAAATCTGTGAATCAGGTGAATAGCTAAAAAGAAATACCTTTCAAATAATATACGTTTGGTCAAAATCACGATAAAACGGTAGAACAAAACATCGGTAACAAAAAATCGCCTAGCCTGTTTATATTATAAGATATATATTCTTAATCCTTATAACAACTCGAGTCGATATAGCGATGTCTGTCTGTCCGTCCGTCAGTCTATTGAATCACGCTCATTCATAAAAAAAAAAAAACTATTTACCTAGGTAAACTTATAATAATATTGTTTGCCGTACAGGTTGGTATTTAAAATGGGGCGAATCGGGCATCATTGTGCCAAGATATGACCTAAAATAAGGGCATACCTCTTAAAAATTGTAAAAATTCAGTGATTTTTTGTAAAAGTTCAGTGGATAAATATTCCTTCCATCTATAATAATAGGCTAGGCGATTTCTTGTGACCGATGTTTTATTCTACCGTTTTATTCCGATTTTGAACCAACGTTTATTATTTGAAAGGTATTTATTTTTAGCCGTTTTGTAGATTTACAGATTTTTAAATTTTTTCCTTTATTTTGAGTAAATTGCAAATAAAGTTGCTACTAACACATACATAAAATTATGCATATGCTATGTGTGTTTCACTAAATTTGTTAATGTGTTTGTTAATGAGTTTGTTATCTTCACTCATAATAATAATAAACCATAAAAGTGTTGGTTTGTGAATTGGCCAAGTTGAAAAATAAAGCCGCCTAGAAATTGCACTCGCATTTCGAGCGCTGGAATCTGCTAGTAATTTTTATTGTATAACATATACAATTTACCATCAGTTATGTTAGTTGACACAACGGTGTTTGCGAGCTCGATAAATTGCATTTTTCTATTATTTTTATGTACGCTAAAGACGTTTTTTCTGAGCTCAAATCAAATTTCTTTTCAAAGCGAATAAGATAGTTTCTTTAAATGATGCAGTTCATACTTAATGGATTTAAATTTGAATAAACGCCAACACATGCACTTTCTTGGGAGGTTATCAGCTGGAATCGATGCACTCGTTTATGGATTTGAAGAAATTTTGTTCAACATATTAAAATTATAATAAAGCTCATGGAGTTCTTGCTGTTATAAAACGAAGGACTAAAGAATTCATCAACCCTTACATCATTAAACAACTTTACATATCGCTAGTAAGGCCGATTTTAGAATACGGATCTATCTTTTGGGATCCTCACTGCAATGAAATTTAATCTTTCCAAAAAGAACAATTTCTACTTTTGTCTACGAAATTTTTATGGAAATGATTTTTGGAATTTCGATCCTGTTGAACTAGGCTTGCTATAATTAAACTTCCTATTTTGGAAATCCGAAGAAAGTTAGGAGTTGCGAAAAAATTTAGGCGAAAAACGTGTGGTGAGATTTTTTCGATTTCACTCTCTCCTTACTACAAATAGTTTTTATATATTTGGGATTATTTTAGATGTTATAAACAATTTGCCCATCACGAAATGTTGCAAACCATAAAATTTACTTTAATTTAAATGTTAAATGTTACACAGATATGAAACGTTTTACACAGTCGAGCGATAATGCACTTGAATTAGTTGATACGACGATGAGAAAATCACATGTTGTAAATGAAGTGATAATATAAAAATATTAACACAACAAAATCATTATGACATTTTTCAAAGTCAAAGAGATATTTTTTTTATATGGTGATTATAAACAAATTAAATTTAAAAAATTAAGATAGAAAATTACACCAACCTCTTTTTTCAAATCCTCTGGCATTTTTGTATAGTTTTAATTTAAATATTTTTAAAAATAACAGACTTTTTTTTAAGAACACAATGGTAATTATTTTTATTTGATAATATATATTTTTTTTAAATAAAATATATTAAATTTATTTCATAAATAACTTTTCTTTAAATGCAATTATATATTATTTTTAAAATTTTTATTTTTACACTTTTTTATATTTTTATATACTTTTTTATATTAATATTAACAACCGTGTATTAACAACTTCTATGTGAAACACTCAAACACAATTATTAAATGATATTCGTTGAAATGTAAACTATGTATAAATTATATTTGTTTTTATATATTTTAATAATAATTATTAATAATTATATTATTATTATTTTTTTCTAATTCGAAAACAAAAAAATAGTACGTCTTGTTGTCGACTCGTTTATTCAATAACTGTTGCAGAAAATTGACTCGGGCATTTCACCCGTTAGAATAGAAAATAAAAATCTCAAGCTAATATCAGCCACCTAATGAATGAATGAATGAATGTGTTAATGGTTGGATAGATGTGTGGTTGATTTTGTTGTTCGTGCTCTCGCAGAATGATGTACAGAAAAAAAAAGAAAATATATTATAAATAATGCTGTACATAAAAGCTTTTATTATAATATTATATGTGTTTTAAATATTTGCAAAATAAAAACAATGTCATTATACCCAAACCACATAGTGGTGTAGGGTATAACAAAGTAATTGTAAAGTTTGCTTACGAAATTTTTTTTACAAGTTTGAACGTGAAAATTCTCGCATTCTGTAAACACACTAAAATATTCTTACAAATAATTTTTGAATTCTCTGATGTCTAAAGTATTTTAAACCCTACATGTATATAGTTTATAAGTAAATATCGAAGCGATAACAACAAAAGATGAAATATTGAGAAAAAAAAAATTTTGTGCACACTTATCTTCAAAATAATTTGGCTTCATTTGGCTGCTTGGAATGCTTTAAGTGTGTTTACAAAATCTCATACCATCTCTAGAGTACCTGAGTCTGTTCTTAAACTTGGATTTATGATACAAGAATTGGCAATTACGATCAAAAATGGTTTCATTAGCAACCATAATATGTTGGGCATCCGTTTATAAAAAGTGTAAAAAAATAAATCCTAAGTATAGAAAGTAATAAATTTTTGAAAACGGAACAATAACGTAGACAAAAAGCTAAACCTCGAGGCAGGAAATTATTAAATCCGAAATAAAAAAATTTTTAAGTATGTACATACTTAAACTGATAACGAAATATAGATAAAATGCGACTTTTAACAAATTCCCAGTGGCCAATATTACTCTTATGCTTCATACACTTGCCGGACAAAGTATCTGTACACTTGAAGTTGAACATTTGAACATTGAACAGAACGTACATTTATAATTAACGCAATAGATTTATAGAAGACAAATTTGTTTGTATAAAGTTGACCTGACTAATTATAATTCTTTTGGAACTATTTTTTGAGAGGAATCTCAGAATCAAAGAAAGCTGTGCTGACGAGATAAAGATTATCCTAAAGCTTAGAAATGAGGGCAAATCTTTTCCTGAAATTTTACATTTTACATTTACATTTACATTTTACTCATTCGCCCATACTGGGAAAAATTAAATTTTATTTAAAAAAAAAACTAGCAGATTCCAGCCCTCGAAATTCAAGTGCAAATGCTAGGAAATTTTATTTTTCATTAAATAAAGACCCTAAAGGTACGCTTATCAATTATAGCCAATTCACAAATCAACACAAAAAACAAACTCATATTTATTACAAACACATTAACAAATTTAATAAACACACACATGGCATTGTATAATTTTATGTATGTGTTAGTAGCAACTTTAAATGCAATTTACTCAAAATAAAGGAAAAAATTTAAAAATCTGGAAATCTGCAAAATGGCCAAAAAGAAATACCTTTCAAATAATATACGTTTGGTCAAAATAAGGATAAAACGGTAGAACAAAACTTCGGTCACAAGAAATCGCCTAGTCTATTAATATTATAGATAATAATAACTTTAAACAATTTTTTACCGATTATAACAAACTAGGACTCAGTTTACTCATGATTAAACTTACTTTAAAAAAAAATAAGAAAAAACAAGTAAGAAAATTATAGTAAGTCTAGACCGACTATGCGATACCCTATGCCATGCGTTTAAAGACCTTATATCTTTGGTCCAACTATTTAGATACAGAAAATAAACATAAACCAAGTTTAAGTGGCAAGTTTGCTTTGCCTTCGGATATTAAAAAAGTTCATATCGGATGCTATATTTATATGGGCACTACGTCGAAAAATGGACCGATCCTCACCATATTTCGTAATGTCACTTTTTTTGCACAAACATATACAAACCAAATTGAAGAAAAATATGTGCAATATTTTTGTTTTTTGTGAAGATCGGGAATTAGATTCATATGGGGGTTATGACTAAGAACTGTCCTATAGGGGGCTATGACCGAGATCGATATGATAATTTAGATATTATCGCAATTTAAGGGATCATAGTGGTCATTTGTATGGGGACTAGGTCTGAACATGAACCGACTTTCACAATTTTTAATAGCGTTCATGCTATGACAGATAGACGCTTACATACCAAATTTCATCAAAAATGTTCACATTTGCGACCTGTAGTTTGATAACAAGGTTTACGTGGACACACAGACGGACGGACATCGTTAAATCGACTCAGAAAGTGATTCAGAGTCGATCGGTATAATAAAAGATGGGTCTAGGTCAAATATTTTTGGTAGCTACAAACATCATCACAAAGTCATTATACCCTGACCACATAGTGGTATCTATAATATTAATAGGCAAGGCGATTTCTTGTGATCGATGTAAGTTTCACAGTTTTACCCCGATTTTGACAAAAAAATTATCATTTGAAAGGTATTTCTTTTTAGCTGTTACCAATATTTACAGATTTTCATCGTCTGGAATATTTTTTTGCAGTTATGATCGTTTAAAGTTGATACTAACATACATAAAATTATACAATGCTATGTGTGTGTTTATTAAATTTGTTAATATGTTTGTGTTAATGTGTTGAGTTTGTTTTCTTCATTTAAAATGAGTTGATTCGTGAATCATACCTTTATGGTCTTTATTAAATGAAAAAATAAAATTTCCTAGAATTTGCACTCAAACTTCGGTTGCTGGAATCAGCTAGTAGGGTATAAATAGCTTTACAAATAACGTATTAGAAAACAAGTAAGAAAATTATAGTCGGTTTAGGCCGACTATACGACTATCTCTAAGGCCCAACTAATTGGAAAATAAGCATAAACCAAATTTGAGTGCCATTGATATTAATTTTTTTGCCTTCGGATACGAAAAAGTTCCTATCGGATGTCATATTTATATTGGGATCAAAAAGTGGATCGATCCTGATCATTTTTTGCAAAAATATATAAATACCAAATTTGAGAAAAATCTTTACAATATTTTGTATTTTTTGTTAGATTTATGTGAAGATCGGGAAGCTGCTTTGTGTGGGGGATATGACTAACAATTGCCCTATAGGGTTTATTTTTGGACTACTGATTAATGGGAGTAATAAAGACACACAAACCCAATTAGACCGAGATCTATATGATAATGTGGATCTTATGGCAATTTAAGTCGATTTCATAGGGGTCATTTGTATGGGGACTAGGTCTGAACATGAACTGATTTTCACCAATTTCAATAGCGTTCATGCTATGGCCGATAGAAGCTTATATACTAATTTTTTTTTAATTACGCAACACTCAAAGGATGCCCCTACAAATGCAGTGCATTAAGTTGATTTCAGGAAAATAGGTTATGGGAAGGAGGAGAGAGAAAGTAGTGTTTGTGGATATTTGACTTAAATTTTATTAGATTATAACTGTCAGGAAAGATCTCTGCAATGGAGATTGTCAACAGGTCTTGATTGAGTGTGTCATTCATTGTCTACCTTTTACCCCCCAACCTCAAAGAGGCTTGGCCTACAATTAAAGGAAAATGAATGACAAAGGCTGCTGTCATCTCCGAAAGAGTATATAGAATTAAAAGTTTGACCAAGAAGGTCGTTCAGAAAGATAAGGACTTGTAGTTTTATTCCAAGGTATACGTAGACACACAGACGGACGGACGAACGGACGGACATCGCTAAATCGACTCAGAAAGTGATTCTGAGTCGATCGGTATAATTAAAGATAGGTCTAGGTCAAACATTTTTGATAGTTACAAACATCAGTACAAAGTCATTATACCCTGAACACATAGGACATAAAAAGCACCAAATATTTTCTTAGTTTATTCAGACATGTCTGAAAAAGTACGAGGACGGTACCAGAACTGCATGACCTGAAAAAGAAAACACAACAAATGTGGTAAAAATTTTCTTTATTTCGCAATATAATCTCCTTTTAGCTCCATACACTTTTCGCAGCAATATTCAATAATTTCGATACCCTGCTTATAATTTGAAGTATATAGCAATTCGAACTTTAATTCATAGATTTTGGCCACCGCAATAGTGGATGTGTGAACTGGTGCATTGTCTTGATGAAGCAACACATTCTTTTTTGCCAAATGCGACTTTTCTGCCCTTAATTTCATCACATAAATGCTGCAATAAGTAAGAATAAAACTCGCCACTGATTGTCTTTCTTTTTTGAAGGAAAACAATAATCTTGCCAGCAGATGGAACAGCCTTCGTCTTCTTTTGAACACGATTCTCCTATTTCAGTGCACTATTTTGACTGAAATGGTTACAAATCGAAACACAGCAAAACACTATTAAAACATCTTAACGACACTGGTTTTGTTCTATTGTGAGCAAACGCGGCACCCATCTTACGGACATCTTTCTTATCTCAAAATTTTCGGTCAATATGTGATATATAGCACTTTGTGAAATGCTTATCATTTCAGCTAGCTACCGCATCTTCAGCCGACTAACAACCATATCATTTTGCGTATTTTCTTAACCATTTCTGGCGTGGCCACCAATTGATCGACCACTACGGTGTTCTTCTTGGCAGCTCGTATCGTTTGAACTCTGCCACCCAATATTATATAGTCGCAAACGAAAGAGCAGACTTATCCTGAGTAGAATCTCGCTCGGTTTTAATATTAGTTGGACGGAAAACCTTTCAGATGGAAGTTTCGAGTTACATAAAGGTGACAAATTTTTCCAGGCCATTTTAAAAATATATTAAATGTTTTCAATTTTGCAACACAGTGTAATAATAACTCATTTATGAGAATGGTATAAATCTAGCAAGTATTGTTGGCAAGAGAACTTAATTCATGGTGTTGTTGAAAGTCTTAGTTGTAGTCCAATCAATAATATTTGGAAAACATTCACAGTTAAAAATTATATGAGGGACATAGAATTGACAGATTTGAAGATGATTTTAATTTTTATTTTCGTATTTTACTTGTATTGAAAGGCATTTAAATTTTTTTTGGATTTCCCTGCCTCCGTCACAATTTACACCAATATTGATTGAACTAGCTTATATTTGATAATTATATGTCAAATACATAAATCTTAAACATGTCAAAAATATGTACTAAGTCATAATTAAAACAAGTAAGAAAATTATAGTCGGTCTAGACCGACTTTACGATACCCTATACCATGCGTTTAGAGACCTTATCTCTCAGGCCCAACTAACTGGATATAGAAAATAAGCATAAACCAAATTTGGGTGGGATTTTTATTAATTTTGGCTGCAGATATGAAAAAGTTCATATCGGATGCTATATCTGTATGGGGACTAGGGCCAAAAATGGACCGATCCTGACCATGTTTGGTAAGGTCTCTTCTATTTTGCTAAAATATATACAAACCAAATTTGAGAAAAATCTGTGCAATATTTTGGTTTTTTGATAGATTTAAGTAAAGATCGGGAAACAGCTTTATATGGGGCCTATGACTAAGAGTTGTCCAATAGGGATCATTTTTGGACTACTGATTAATGGATGTAATATATACATACAAACCCAAAAAATACCACATAGTGGTATGGGGTATAAAAAAATATATTTATTATGCAAAGTAAAACTATTCCTTTTATATACACACAGAAAAAAAGTCATCTAAAAACTTGTGTAAAATACAACATCAAAAGTATTCTTTTTTAAGTCCATAAAATTAAAAAGTAAAATAAAGTAATTGAATCGAATTGGCATTTTTGTTAAGTTTACACTCAATTCTGATCACATGAAAAAATATATTATATTACCTAAGTTTTTAACTTAACTTAAAAAAATTGTATTTCATTCACGCGAATGACATAAATTATTTATTAAAAATATAATACAAACTTTTGAGGTTTTTATGTTGTAACAAATAAGTTACTAAAACTTAGTTCACCCATGGTAGGGTTTGCCTATGGTAGCTAATTCAACTATAAAAGATCTTTTTTAATGTTCAATTGCACGGAATTATTTGTGGTTCCGATAGAGAACGATTTTTCTTTATCATAAGTTAAATTTTGCAAACATTTTTGTTATCTTTATTGTAGAAAAAATTACCTTTCCGAGTTCGGTATAAAAAATTGTAAAATCGTTCATCGAAATTAATCTCTGCATGCGACAGGGAAAGATAACAGGGACCTATGGGTCGAAAAAATCAGTTTTTCCTCTCTTTGTGTATCTTATAGTAGATAAAACGTTCTTTCTAATGCAGCAAACCGCAGCTTTCTAACTGCATTAGTTTTGTCATAAATTTGTGTAGTGTACCTCACAAGTCTGCAATGCATACATAGTACATAGAACAGACAATCAATAGCATCAATTACTAGTCAAACTGTTCTATGTACAATGTAATATAATGCAATATTTGTTTGGTCAATAAGTAATACAATCCTTCATGATAACGAATGGAACAATAGTATGTGTAAGCTAAGTTATATATGTATGTTAAATAAGCCCAACCAATTTTAGTATAAAAAGGGTTGAAACCCAAAAATAACACAGATTTTAATTTAAACAACTCAATCGGCAACAGCTTCCTTTGTTTTCTTTTAATTAAAATTTCTAATTGCCCTTACTCTGTAAGAACTGCAGATATAATAGATCAACCAGTGACAAACTCTGCCAATTAAAAAACCATATAAAGGACTACAAATCACTACATGGCGATCCTGCCAGTTTATATATCACATCTCACTACATGGCTATACTGCCAGTTTATATATCACAAATCACTACATGGCGATCCTGCCAAACAAAAAAACATCTCCTACGATTCGGACTAAATACTAATATTTTTTATTTAATGTCAGAGAAATGTATTCCAAAATATTTGGTAGTTCAACCAACACTTTCACCAGAATATACTTTGATCATGTATAGTTAGTTATAAGCATATTTCTAACAAAAAAAAAGAAAACAAAACAAAATCAAAAAAAAGCAAAGAAAAACGTGAAAAACACAAACAACAACAGAACAAAGTAAGAACAAACAATTATTATAAAATAAAAATATATACTATAAAATAAGTATATGGATAAAGTCAGTATATAAAATTTTGAACTATTAAGAAATATATAAAAAAAGTTTTTTTTGTTAGCAAAAATTGAGAAAATTAAAATTGAAATATGTTGCTTCAAAATACACTTTTGATAAAAAAAAAGTAAAAAAAAAAAATCCGATGTGACATACATTTCTGCAATTGTTGTAATATTGCTTAAAACTCGTCACTCAGGGTTTTCGGGGTCGCTGATTACGAATCTGACACTAAACTGCTAATCAGTAAACTCGAAATAACCTCAAGTAAATCCGATAATATTACAAAAACAGTCCGCCATTTAGAATTTTTAAAATCTAATAATCAGCGACCCAGAAAACAACCGAGTAACGAGTTTCAAGCCATAAAAGCGTTCAGGGCGCATCAAAATCAACTTGTTAACTTCAAAGTCGTTTATATCCAAAACTTATTTGCTGACCCTACGTCCCTTTCAACTTTACGTGTCACATGTATAAAATCGTTGGTGCGTTTATTTGTGACGTATGACCTCCAGAACCATAAAAGATATCCAGCTAATATCACATCTCCCATAAAAAGTAATTAATAAGTATTTATGTAGTACTTTCATAGCGAGAATCTAGAAACCTTGTGTGCATTTATTAGTTATAAATGAGAGAAACCGAGCTAAAAATGGACTTGGCACATACCATACAAAGTAAATATGTATTGTCATTTATCTGGAGATTGAATATTTTTAATGTCATAGCAAAAATATTGTTGTTTATGTAAACGGAATTTCTTAAATCCATTCAAAAAAAAAAAATACTTAATGTGAAACAACGTTCGTAAATTCAATATAAAATTTTACAAATATCTTAAATACCGATGTTTTATTCTTAACGCTAAAATATTCCCATTTATAATAATTCTACATATTAAAAAGTTAAGCCTTAACTGTAAGTAAAACCTTTCCAACGAAAGGAAAGAAAAATTACGGAGTTGTTATACCCTGTACCACTATGTGTGTGTACCACTATGTGGTCAGGGTATAATGACTTTGTGCTGATGTTTGTAACTTCCAAAAATATTTGACCTAGACCCATTTTATTATACCAATCGACTCAGAATCACTTTCTGAGTCGACTTAGCGATGTCCGTCTGTCCGTCCGTCCGTCCGTCCGTCTGTGTCCATGTAAACCTTGTAATCAAACTACAGGTCGCAAATATGAATATATTTTGATGAAATTTGATATATAAGCTTCTATCGGCCATAGCATGAACATTATTAAAATTGGTGAAAATCGGTACATGTTCAGGACCCAGTCCCCCTATTAAATCGACTTAAATTGTCATAAGATCCAAATTATCACATAGATCTCGGTCAACTTGGGTTTGTGTATGTTTACTACTCCCACTAATCAGCAGTATAAAAATAAACTCTATAGTACAATCTCCTTAGTCATAGCCCCCATATAAAGCTGCTTCCCGATATTCACTTAAATCTATCTAAAAACAAAAATATTGCACTAATTTTTCTCAAATTTGGTAATAATATTATTTTTGCAAAAAATAAGTGAGCTTACCAAATATGGTCAGGATCGATCCATTTTTCGACCTAGTCCCCATATAAGTATAGCATCCGATATGAACTTTTTCATATTCAAAGGAAAAAAAATTAATAACAATGGCACTCAAATTTGGTTTATGCTTATTTTCTATATCCAATTAGTTGGACCTAAAAGATAGGGTCTCTAAGCGCATGGTATAGGGTATCGTATAGTCGGTCTAGACTATTTATTTTTTTTTATTAAAAATCTCATTTCTAGACTTTTGCAGATTTTTGGAACATCTTTAATATTTGACAATTTGATTTTTTTTTCCCTACAAAATATAATTTTTAGAGGCTTTTTCAGAATGGTCCATCTCACTGTCAGCTATCGCTAAGACTGAAAACTTTTTGTAATCATCATTAAATAAACCAAATTTTTTTGATGTGTAAGAAGTTGACCTATTCAAATAGATTCAGATTTCTCTTCATGGTCCGCTTGGCTGCTAAACATTTTGAAAAATTATACAATTTAAAAAATATTTCTAAATTCATTGTTTGGGTGGAATAATGATGTAATTTTTAACTTGAAAAACACATTTGAACTAAATTGGTATTTATTTTTTCATCAAAAACATTTATTGCAAAAAAGTTCTTTTAACTTGTTGAAAAAAAAACTTTTTTTTAATTTTTGACAAAATAATTATATAATAAAAAAATATTAATCTATAATATTAATAGGCTAGGCCATTTCTTGTGACCGATGTTTTGTTCTACCGGTTTATTTGTGAATTGGCTATAATTGATTAGCATACCTTTAGTGTCTTTATTTAATGAAAAAATAAAGTTTCCTAGAATTTGCACTCGAATTTCGAGGGCTGGAATCTGCTAGTTTGAAAAAATTGGTTTAATATAGAATTATTTTAAGTTTTTTGAGTGAATTAAATGCCTTTTGTTATTAATATCAAGTTAGTTTAAAGGTTTATGAAATTTTGAATAGTTTACTAAAGAATTCACTCTTCTTCATACTGCTTATATGTATGTATTATTAAAAAGTGGTAAAATTTTTACAATTCAAGAGCTGAAATAGTTATACATAATTCAGAAGAAACACCAATAAATATATTAACAGAAATATAAAATCTTAAAAAAAATAATCACAACAACAACCGGATTCGTTTAAAATAAAAAAAATTTTTAATCTTTTTTGCTTCAAATTATTCAAAAAATATAAAAAAAATTTAATATTGTTGAAAGATTTTGTTAAGTGTATTTTTAGTTTATATTAATAGTAATCTGATGACTTCCTCATTATCATAATCATTTTAGACGTAAACACTTTTTGTTTTTGCCACAGCTCATTTAGCTTATGAGCTTTTGTTGTAAATGTTTTTTTTTTTGTTTACTGTTTATAAGCTTTAGCAGAAAAAACAAAGTGTTTTGTTTTTAGAATTTTATATTATTTTTTTTTTATTTGTTATTTTTTTATTGAAAAAAATTTAAATCATAATTTTGGACAGTTAAAAAGAAAAAAAACCAACCAACGCAATATGTTGAAGAGCGAGAATGTACCGGATTAATAGAATTTTGTGATGAGACTGAGAGAAAATATGTTCAGATGGGTAATTGGACGGCTCTCTCTATATTATGTTTTATAAAAAGAGCGTTCTCATTAGATCATATAACCAAATAAGAAAAGAAGAAGCAATAAATAAAGGAGAACTTTATAAATAGAATTAAAGTCCAAACCTTTTTAATAGGAATCACAATTACCCGTGGCCAACAATTAAATTCAACTTGCTTTAGTTTTATATTTATTTTGTTTCTGTTTTTTTTTTTCGCTAGAATAGTTCAAATGACACACGATATCAATAATATCACATTAAATAACTAACCTCTAATTAACAAGAGGAGATTACTCTTTTGAGTAATTCTCATAAAATTGTAAAAAGTTAAAGGGAAAATAAAAATGACTTGATTACATACAAATTGATTTAATAATATAATGTGTGTTTTTTTTAGAGTTGCAGAACTTTAAATTAAAATTAAGCAAAGCAAAGCATTCTTATTATCAATTAATCCGGCTTTATTGGATAGATAATATTATGCCATTAATTTTTATATACGATTTGGGTCATGTGGCCACGACGGCTGGTGTGTGCATGACGCACTTTTCGCAGCAATTGTGGTCGTATTACGTCAATAACTGGTCAAATGTTGATTTACAGGTCTTCATTGTCTCTGGTTTATCCGTGTAGATAAGTGACTTTATATGACCCCAAAGAAAATAACCCAATTGGGTTGAATCACACGATCTTGGTGGGCAATTAACAAACGATTTCGTGAAATTATTCGTCCTATAAAAGTTTCTTTGAGTAAATTAACTGTAGCGAGCGCTGTGTGGCGTGTGGCTCCATCCTGTTGGAACCGCATGTCAGCAAGATTAATGCCAGCTAAATAAGGTACGAAAAACTTTCAATAATTTCTCTATACCGTTCGCCGTTGACAGTTACATTCTTCCCATTATAGTTTTTGAAAACATATGGACCAATGACTCCACCGCACAGTGGACCATTTCCCGAAAAGCCGATCAAAAATCCATAACTTTTGATTGGATTGGAATTTTGATATGCGGTGTTTTTTGTTTGGTACAAAACCGTACATCACAAATGACAACTCTTACGAAAAACTGAGAATAGTGGAAATTAGAAGTAAAAATGCAAAAAAAATATTAAAAATTCAAAAATAACGATTGTTTGTTTGAACAGAGTTGTATCTTCTGAAATTAATACGAAGTAAAAGCTGTATGGTACGAAAACTGATTCTAACCACATTGTTCGTAGGCCTGTCTTTAGGTGAGTGTGTTAAAGCGCTGACCAAAAAGTGCAAGTACGAGTGTATGTGAAGGTTCATGGTTCAAACCTCACGGCCGCCCTAAGTAGTAAAATTTCATATAGAAACAATCTTTTCAATTATAACATTAAATTTATCACAATGTTCAATAAATCGCTGATGAAGGGTGAAATGCCAGAAACCGGTAAGATTAAGAATACAGTGTAGTTATAAATTTTTGGAATATATCTTTTTTTTTTTTTTAATAATGTCTTATTTTTTCAGGTAATTTTACAACTAATACTTTTTAAAAATTTTGTTAGTTAAATTTTGTCAGAAAATGCCAAACTTTGGCCCCCGTAAACTTTTTAGTCTTAATGTTCACAAGGGCTTTTTTTGAAAGAGCAGCGAAGTTACCTGATATTGGTTCAAGATGGAGAAGTTTCAATTTAAAAGTCGTATATTTTTACTTTAGTTAAAAATTCCGCAATTCCTTATATTGATTTTTGGTGAACTTCAAATCCAAAAATAGGGCGAGCGCTTCTTCTGGAGTAAATTTCTTATCTTCAATTGGTGTAAGAGTGCTATTCAAAATCCTCTTTGTGCGCCTTGGGCTCGCTTCTACTATTTTTTCAATTATTTATATCTTATTTTGTGTTGTGTTGGTGCAAAAATGAATCCTTAATAATTCTTTGAGAAATTTCTTCGTTTATATTCTCCAGCTTGCGCCTTCGAGATCTTTCACTACATCCTTTAATTGGTTTTGCTGGTCGACCCTTTTTTCCACTTTCGTTGGCTGTTGTAGATGAACTCTCAAAAATAAGTTCCTCTAATGACTAGTCTTGGTGACTTTTGTACATCTTTGCTTTGCTATGAGAGCATTCCATGTACCGTTTTTTCAAATTTGATGCAAAAGTTGTAATTTTTTCTTTGTGTATTTCAATTTCTTGCAGATTACAATTCTTAAAGAAATGGTTTCTTAGTATGTATGTGTAAAATTATTTCGTCTATATATCTCTATAACAGTACTTAGCCATTGTTCAAGCTGTAATGAATAATAATTGTGGAAACATTATTAAAAATACCCTTTCTTGCAATTATGTAAAATACAATTTTTTATCTTTTATTACCACTTTTTGAAGCATAAAAATCCCAGACCCTAACCACTTTTAAAAGGTGAAGCATACCCGCTCATATCTTAAAAGGGTGTTTTTTACCATTTACCTGTTATTTAAATTATATTCCCATTTTGTTAGGTATTTAAACTACATAACTCAAGTTCCGACTATTAATGTTTTTGAAAAATACCTAAGTATGTAAATGTACCTGTCAATATAAAAAAGATTTTACCCATTAGTATAATTTAACAATTAAGCACATTATGTCTCAACCCTTTTGTATAAGTATATAACAACTCGTGTCAACTCTACCGTTTCCTTTTTCTGCCAGTATAGAAAACAAATAAACTCACGCAAAAAAAAAATACATCGATACGACCAACTTTTGTATTCATAACACACAGACGAACGGACGGACATCGTCAAATCGACTCAGAAAGTGATTTTGAGTCGATCCGTACAATAAAAGATGGGTATAGATCCAATATTTTTGGTAGTTACAAACATCAGGGCAAACTTATTATACCCTAACCACATAGTGGAAAACTTTTGGGTCAGAAAAATTGTTCTGGTGCACACGGGCGGAAACTGGCGGGTATACAATGGGGGATATGAGTGTAGGAGATGGTTTGGACTACGGAAGAGTGCAAGATTTTTTTTTATGGCTTTTGATGGGCAGGAGTTATGCTCTATCAAGTAGGAGATTTTCGGGAAATTTTGACCTTTTTAAAATTTTTTTTTTTAATTTCTAAACGACTTAGTGACTTTATATTTCTATTAATAATAGCTCAGAAGTTACAAAATTTATTTTACTTTTAAATATTTTAAAACAAAAAAGTTACAGTCATTTAAAAATTAAAATTTACAAAGAAATTTTTGATTTTAGCAAAATACTGAGAAAATCCATTTTCGAAGACCCCGTTCGCTGTGATATAGTTGAAATTTACTATATTTACTTTCAAATGAATAACATAACTTAAAAATCGGTAATCATAAAAAAATGATATTTGGCTGCCTTCCCAAAATTTGGTCCACAGTGCGCCGGCCAATAAAAAGTGCATCAATTAGTTATTTTTAGTGAATGTAGTTTTTGGACAAAAGCTTATGGATTATCCTTACTCTAAATTCGACAATTTTGCTTATTTTGCTCATTCAACTTAAAATTTTGTATGGAAAATCTAAATCAATATGAATTTGTTCCGAATTGTTGGCACAAGTTTAATTTTAAAAGCTCTTAAACCAAGATCCTTTCGAAAAATCTTCTATAAAGTGGATGGATACACTCCCATTTGCTGGAAACGGCACCGAATTGATCGATGTGGGTCTATTTCAATGCTTTGCTCTATAGCGGCTACATCTTGGATTGCAAATTATCATTAAAAGTAACGTGGTGCGAAAATGATCCATAGTTATTAGAATTAGCCGTTCTGATGGACGATTATGAATACCATAAAATGGACGAAGTGCACGATAAGTATGACGAATAGAACTATTATTTTGATAGAAAATGTCAACAATTCGCAAGCATTACTCTTGCGTAAGTCGATCTAAACTGAAATGGCAAACCAGACTAAGTAAAAAGAAATAATCAGTTGTTAAATCGGGTATCAAATAAAGCAGTATTCCCAACTCCAATTTGTGAACCTCTAAAAAATACCCTTTATTATCAATCTTTAAAAAGCAATTTTACTTTAAAATGGATTGTGAAGAAAAAATACGTGAACAAATTACTAGAATTTTTATTATTAATCAGAAACTGTTTTTTAAACTGATCACTTATGAGGCAAAAGTTTCTGGGCAAACGGTTTCCCGAATTATTAAAAACGAACGTCTTACTATCAAGTATCAGAAAAAGGAATATACTGATAATGAAGAGATTAGAAAATTCTGGGAAAAGCAGCTCAAAAATGGATTCCGTGGAGACTTTTGTAAAAAAAGTGAGTAAAAGGAGGCAAGACTCAGATCGTACAGAGTACAGATACAGATACCCGATAGTAAAGGGAATGTACATTTTAAAGAAAACGAAGTTCCGGAAAATTTTTAGCTTGGTAGGCTATTTGTGTTTTTTTTTAAATTAATTTTTTTAGTCTATGGAATAATATTATAAAATTATAAAGGGTGATTTTTTAAGAGCTATAGGAAAGTTTTCCAAAAAAAAAAACACATAAAATTCAGAGAAATGCATGAAATCTTTATTTGAATCGATAGTACGGTCCATATAATCTAATGTTTGAAGATTATTTCATGCAAATGTTGACCGTGACTGCGCCTCACGAATAAATGCTTCAATGTTGTCTTCCAATGCGTCAATTGAAGCGGGATTGTCTGTATAGACATGAGCTTTAACATAGCCCCACAAAAAATAGTCTAAAGGCGTTAAATCTTACGATCTAGGCGGCCAATTGACCGGTCCCGAACGTGAAATAAAATGTTCACCGAACTCACCTCTCAATAAGTCCATTGTTGCGCGTGCTGTGTGGCATGTGGCACCGTCTTGTTGAATCCACATGTCATGCAAGTCAAGCTCTTGCATTTTGGGCAAAAAAAGTTGAATATCATCTCTCGGTAGCGCTCACCATTCACAGTTACGTTACGATTCGCATCATCTTTGAAGAAGTACGCTCCAATGATGCTACCAGCCCATAAACCGCACCAAACTGTGACTTTTTCTGGATGCATTGGTAGCTCTTCCAATGCTTCTGGCTGATATTCACTCCAAAATCGACAATTCTGCTTATTTACGTACCCATTGAGCCAAAAATGAGCTTAGTCGCTGAACACAATTTTTCGGTAAAAATGTGGATCTTAGGCCAATTTTCCAAGAGCCCATTCACAAAAAATTCTACGTTGCGGTAGGTCGTTCGGCTTCAATTCTTGCACCAGCTGTATTTTGAAAGGCTTCATACCTAAATCCTTCCGCAAAATTTTCCACGTTGTTGAGTAACAGAGGCCCAATTGCTGCGAACGGCGACAAATCGATAATTGATGGTCATCATTGACACTGGCCGATACAGCTGCGATATTTTCTTCAGTTCGCGCTCTACGTAAGCGTGTTGGTGGTTTAATGTCCAACAATGTAAATTTAGTGCGAAATTTAGTCACAATAGCCCGAATAGCCGCTTCAGTGGGTCGATTAAACTGACCATAAAATGGAAGAAGCGCGCGATGAACTTTCTTAACAGAGCACGCATTTTGATAATAAAATTCAATAACTTGCAAGCGTTGTTCGTTTGTAAGACGATTCATGGTTAAATTATAGACCAAACTGAAGATGTTTGACAATGAAACAAAACACGAAACGTGTATCAGCTGTTTAAACCAGTGTTGCCAAAAAGATAATAGCTAAAAAATCACCCTTTACATTATAAAAAATTTAACATCTGAAAAGAATAATTTGTAAAATTTGATGCCGGATTCCAAGGAAAACAACACAAACAGAAGAAAATAAATTGTTTCTGAATGGATCCAATAAAGAAGTTATCAAGGTTTTGTCATAAGTGGGGAAGATTTAACATCATCAGCATGCATTAATATATTGCAAAATTTAACAATATTCGGGAGATCGTTTATGAACAAGGAAAAATAAATTGGACACAGATGAGTGCCTTGCGGAATTCCTTAAAGGACTAGGGTGGCCCTTTATTATATGGAGAAAAAAATTAGAGTTCAAACTCTCGGTCGCACCCCCTAGAAATATGCGAATAGCAAAAAAAAAACTGAGAAATACAAAGTTTTGGGCCAATCAAAAAACATTTAGAGGTGGCTCAACGCGATTGAAAATTTCAAGTGTGTTTTATATGGGTAAAGTATGACTTTCTATCAGATTTTACGAAAATTACGTTCTATAGTTTAATTTTTCCGACAAATTGTGATATAATTCGGGATCAGTATTAAATTTTCTTTCCAAAAAGCTATAAAACTTCAAAATCGAATAAAAACTCGCCAAGAAATAGCAAATGCCCAGACCACTTTTGTGCCAAAAAAAAAAAACTAGGTCATGAAATTTGACGGCATTTTTTTCAACTTTAAGAAATTAATTAAAGCCAACATTTAGTTTTAGCCTATATACCTGTAAGTACTCATATATGAAGTATTGTTTTATTAACACCTTGTTAACCTATTAAGCATTGAGACCGAAAATGGAAAATGTTTTTGACAAAATTTTGAAAACTCCTGTTTCAAGTTTTCAAAAATTTTCTTTAACAAAATTTAAAAAAAATGATCTAGCTCTCGAAGGTCTTGTTAAATGCATGCTTGAGATTAACTGTGTGAATTTTTAGGTAAATCCCTATGCCAGAATTTTTTTTGTAAATGATTTTATTTTTGCGGATTTCGAGAAAAATGGGATTTTTGTAAAATATTCTGTAAATGTACTATTTCTAAATACTTTGTATTATAAATTCATCACTTGTCTACCTGTAAATGTTACATTTTATTCTAATAGCCAAGGTTTCGGAAAAAATAATACGGCCCCATTAACCCTTTTGGAATTGGGGTCACATATGGCCCCAAGCTAACAAATGACAATTTATTCAAAAAATTTAAATATTTTGTACGTGCTGATGAATTTTTAGATGCGATGTGTAACATATAATAACCGAATGTGTTCCATTCCTAAAATTTGGGATAAATCCGAGAACGTTAACCCATTATTTGCCAAAGCCATCTTTGGATTTTAAGATATTTTGAAATAAAAATTACGGAAAACGAGTTTTTCTATTAAACTCGATGAAACCACTATTTCGAATTTAAGAAAAATAATTCGGTTATTTTTTTATTTTTTATTTAAGGCTTCAGTGCTTCTGGGATCAAAATAATCCATTGTGATATATCTTTGGTGCAATTATCTGCTTATTGCTCGCGAATATAAATTAAAAGAACTTTTAACCAATTGTGTTATAAAATTATTTTATATATGAAAACTATCTATATTTTTCTAAATAAAATAAGAAGATCCACAAATTACCTAAAGCTAATAAAAGACAATTTATTCAAAAGAATATGAAATATAAAGCAGGATAAGGCATCTATGTTTTTTAGCATAATCTTGCATCATGGCATTATAGTAAATCGCCTGCTAAATGGTACAAAAGATAATGTCAAATTCGTACCACCTAATTACCCTGATCGAAAGCCTATACTGGGCTCCTACAAAAAGAGTGATGAAGAGCATAAAGCAACTCGCCAACGTTACCAAATTTTTTGCTCGGTAATGGCCCGGGATCCGAAAAAGGATCACTTAAAGCATTACGGCAGATATGCCTGAGACATTAAAAGTTTTCATACATCTGTATTAATTTTACTAAATAATATACAATATGTTATCAATTAGTTGTAATTTGTATTAAAACCATTTATTTCGTTTAAAACTTCTTGCGATTAATTTGTGTTACCTTTAGATCGAAAACGTTTTAAATTAATTATCTATTTAATTTTAGCTTTTCATGGGTTTACAGTGTGTTAAGTTTCCCCCACAAAAAAAGTGGTAAATGCTAGTCAGTAGAGCAATTAAATTAAGCGTACATACTCAGATTACAATGCAAAAAAAAAAAACTAAACACAAGTGATAGCTAGTAGAAAAAAGCTTTTACTATAATTATCACAATGCAGAGGAAAATGTAGATAAAAAAAAAAGTAAGAGTATTAAATTCGGCTGTGTGGAACTTTTGATACCCTCCACCCATATTATAAACACATTATTATAACCAAGGTCAATACTAAGAGACAAAAAAGGATGGATTTCACATGGTTAGATTTTAATTAACAAAAATTTTGTTATTTTCGTGCTTTTTAACTGAAAGCCATTATTAATACATACAATTACATTCGTGTTTGTTTAAAGAGAGTAAAAGCATTACCATCTTATTAAGTAAGAGCATAACCAGCTTGATATACTCTTACTCTTATCGATAAACCATTCGCTCACATGTAGAAAAAAAAACAAAACAGAAACAACAAGCAAACAAAAATGTGTGTGTATGTATCGCTGTTACATATCTTTAGGTACATGTTCTGTTACTCATAAACATTTTTCACAATTTTAGTTTTTAATATGAAATTTCGTAGCAATTTTTAAATGTGCCTCCACATTTTTGACTATAACTTGGCACAATGACACCCGATTAAACCCATTTTCAATACCAACCTGCTCGAAACAATGACAAACAATATTACCCTCACTTTTTCATTTACTTGGTCTATTTTGTGAATGAGCGTTATTTCAACAGGCAGACGGACGGACGGACAGACGGATGGACGGACATCGCTATATCAACTTGAGTTGTTTTAAGAATCAAAAATATATAAACTTTATGGCGTCGCAAATTTATATTCTACACAGTGGTGTGGAGGGTTTAATAACTTTTTATTACAATGTTATAGCTACAAAAATATAAATTTAATAAGTACTAAACCGTCGCTTATAGCGTATTTGGGAAATAAAAAATTATCACAAATTATCATAGCCCCATCATTGTGTAAATTTTTAAATAGTTTCAGTACAAAACAACTACAACAACAAAGAGTAAAAAAAGCTTAAAGTATTAAAAAACAGAGAACAAATCAACAATAGCCAAAACATTAAAAACAACGAATATAGAACTATTTGAGAATTTTTTTAATTTCTTTTCCTCTTTTGTAGCCAATTTTATGACACATTCTTTAAAGACCATTATTAAATGCAGAGAATTTCAACAATGAGTGTCACGCTATAATGAAAATTAAAATTGTTATCTATTTATCTCGAGTTGGTACGTCTGTATTGACGTTTCAATCTGTCTGCTTGCCTGAGTGTCTTTCATTTAGTCAAACAAAACAAAATAAAAGTAAGCGAATTCAAAGAATTCATTCATAAATTTTTAGTAATTTACAATAAAGGTTGTGATCAACAAAATCAAGTTTTTTTTTTTTTTTTAACAAAGATGTGATTCAAAAAAATAATTGAAAGATATGCTTTCATATTTTCCGCGTAAATAATCATGAAATCATATTGAACATAAATAAATAATTCGTTGTCATCCACGTTACGTAAATTCTGAAAGTTTCAGAGCTCTTGGGAAGTTGGCGAAAATTTAACTATAAAAATCTGTCCCAAATGACATCATGTAAAAAAAAATAAGAAAATGTTAGTAACGAGTTTAGAGAAAGTGTCTCAGGTCCAATTAACTGGATACAGAATATATGCATTAAACAAAGTTGATGGACGTTGTTATAAATATTTTGTCTACCGTTATTAAAAATTTCATATCGAATGCTATTTCAATATGGTGACTAGATCGAAAAACCGAAGACCGGTCACCACAATCTATAACATTAATAGGAAAGGCGATTTCTTGTGACCTCTTCTACACTTTTAGTTACCAACCGATTTTGGTATAAAATATACCATTTGAAAGGTATTTCTTTACAGATGTGCACCATCTTTTGGATTAATAATTATTTAAAGCTGCTACTAACACATATGTACATAAAACACATATCTAAGGTTAAAAAAAAAAAAAAACTAATTGCATTGAATTGTGATTTGGCTAAAATTGATTAGCATACCTTTAGGCTGTTTTAAAAGTATTTATTAACAAACCCATTTATATATCTTCTGTGTGTTCAACAAATATTTGTAATGAAATTTAATGAATTCTATTTAAAATTTCACAATTTATCGAATTTTATTTAAATATTTATAAATTTTTTATGTGTATAAAATAAATATAAAAAAAAAATTTAAAGAAAAAATTTCAATGAAAAAATAAAATTTCCTAGTATTTGCACTCGAATTTCGAGTACTGGGCTCTGCTAGTATTTGGTAAAGTCACTTATTTTTAGATTTAAGTGATGATCGGGTATGAGTACTATGACAAAGAATGATTCTATAGGGGTTATTTTTGGACTACTGATTAAAGGGTGTATTGCACCAAATTTGAGCAGTAATATGATAATCAGGATTTAAAGGTAATTTCAGTCGATCATATTTGGGACATTTGTGTTGGAGCTGGGTTTAAACATGCAGCCAGTTTAATCCAAATATATTCATATTTCTGACTTATAGTTAGTTACTAGGTCTACAGACGGAAAGAAGCGGCTCCTTTTTGATTGATTATGATGCGCTAAAGAATACCTGACCTTTTTAAACGTCCAAAATATCGATTTTATTAACGAAATCCAAAACGAGAAAACCCGCAAAAGCCGTTATAATTCTTGAGCTGTAATATATTCGAAATGAAGAAAGAACATTTTAGCCGCCCAATTTCATATTTAGTTGTTAAAAAAAGGAGACAAATCAGCCAAACCCCGAATTGTTCATCGTAGAGGCAAAAAGCAAATCCAATAAAGACGTCTAGAAATGAAGTAAGAAAACTAATTATTAAACATGCCAAAGAGGGAAAAGTTTCCGTGAAATCTCGATGATGTTTAACAAGAGCCATTCAACTGTACATGACATCATTAAGCGCCCATAACAAAAGTTTCTCTAAAGTAGAAGGACTTTTTATTTAACGAAAAGTAAAAGCTTATCCCAAAACTATGTTCTGTAGTTGAAAATGATTTGGGTAAGAAATAATTGTGCATCACAAATGTCAGAAAACTAAGACAAAAGCCCTTACTAATAATTAGTAAGCGCCATCTAACAATACGATTGCATATTACAAAAGAACAAGAACACAATAATTTTTTTTCTGGAAACACATTCCGTTTTCCAATGAAAGAAAGTTTAGCGTATTTGGTTAGGATAGTAAAACATTTTTTGGAAAGGACGAAATCAGGATGTTTGAGTAATCTTATACCAACCAGTATCTTTGCACTTTATTGATGTGATAATTGACAAAAAGTGTAAATAAAGTAGTTCATAACGATGGCTGGTACTTTTATTAGGACACTGATCTAAAACGCAGAGGCCATAAAGTGCAATCTTGGGTGTTGTTTAACGTTCCTCATGGGAACATGGGAAAATTTTCGTGTGTATCTCAATAAAAAGATTGCGGAACTTATGGTTTTGTTCCGCAACCATAACCATAATATATAATCTATATATCCAATCAAAGACCAAATGACAAGTTGTTTCTATTTAAATTTCCCTGCTTTTGCCAATGAAATTAGTTTTTAATAGTGTACGAGTTTGGCTTGTAGTAACTGTTTAGAGTAAAACATACATTTGTCACATGTTAGGCATTTTAAAGCGTCATCACATAATGGACCAAGTATGCAAGATCATGGTTAACTTTTATTACTAATTTATTATCAAGTAAAGGATTTTAAAAAGAGAAAAATTGACTATTATTGTTTCTTATGGAAATGGTATTCCGAATTTCCTATGGAAATTATACTCCGAATTTCCTATGGAAATTACACTCCGAATTCGAAGCAAATTTCCTATGGAAATTATATTCCGAATTCAAAGCAAATTTCCTATGGAAATTATACTCCAAATTCGAAGCAAATTTCCTATGGAAATTATACTCCGAGTGCGAAGCAAAATTCCTATGGCAGCTAATGGATAAATTGTACCCCCAATGAAAATTGTACTCGAAATTCGAAGAAAATTCTACTCCGAATAGACATTGTACTCAAAACTCGAGACAAATTGTACCCCGATTGAATATTTTACTCCGAATTTTAAGAAATTTGCTATGCAAATTTGGATTATTTACAAACTGGCTCTCAATGAAACAAAAATGATAACAAAATGGATGAAAAACGTTATCTTATTCCGTTTTCTTTTCTGACAAAAAATGTCGCCCCTTTTTTTGCCCATTTTTCGAAAAGTGTATTTTTTTATATATTCTGAATTAAGGCAACCTTATCTTATCTCACAGTCGAGCCCTCGTAAATCACAAATCTTCCAGCCATTGACTTCTTTTAGGTCAAAGTGTGAGAATATTTCCCCATTGTTCCCCTTTTTTTTTAATTTTCACCCTATGACTTCCAAGAGGATAATAATCAAAATTTGTTTGCATTTATGAACACAGCACTTTGAGACCTTTCGATTGATATATAATATAAGGTTGCTCTTAATTCAGAATATATAAAAAAAAAATACCCTTTTCCAAAAAAGGGCAAAAAAGGGCGACATTTTTTGTCAGATAAGAAAACGGCATTAGGAAAATACTCTTGAGGAATACGAACTCTTGAAGAATAAAACAGAACCTAATGGGACAAGACATCACATTGTTCGTATTAAATACTGTTTTTTTTTTTATTTTATTTTTATTTTATTTTCCCTTTCTATTTTCTATTTTTCCTGATATTTTTAAATAAAATTACCGAAAATGAGTTTTTCTATTTAACTCCACGAAACCACTATTTAGAATTTAAAAAATATAATTCGATTAATTTTTTTATTTAACCCTTCAGTGATCCTTTGATCAAAATAATCCATTGTTATATATCTTTGGTGCAATTATCTGCTTATTGCTCGCGAATATAAATTAAATCGACTTTTAACCAATTTTATTATAAAATTATTTTATTTTTAATAATTATCTATATTTTTCTAAATAAAATAAGAAAATTGTTGAACTATAATTCAACATTGTTAAATTGAACTTGACTTTGTTCAAGAAGCACAGTGTTTTTTGTATGATTCTACTATCTGGAGTAAAAACTGCTTTTCGTCTTCATTATTTGTTAACACTTTATAAAAATCTTTTATGAATTTAACGCCTCTTTCGGCAGTATAGTTTACTACAAATTAGTCATTGCAGAAATTGTAGCTTTTTTAAAATCTTCATTAGATTCCCATGTCTATGGAGGAAATAATAAAAATTCTACAGAAATACTAAAACAAAGTTTGGCTTCGGCAAGAAATGGATTCACATTGTTCGATTTATTCAAAATTTTAAGCACGGAAGATCTGCACATTTGGTTATTTTATTTTAAGCGTCACATTTAAAAAATCAACAGCACTTACAAAATATTTGAATTTTTTGAATAAATTGTCTTTTATTAGCTTGGGGTCATATGTGACCCCAAGTTTAAAAAGGTTAATGGGGTCTTATTATTTTTTCAGAAACCTTAGGCCATTAAGATAAAATATAACATATAAAAGTAGAAAAGTGATTATTTTTTGATACAAAGTATTTATAAAGAGTACATTTACTGAATATTTCACAAAAAAAACTAATTTTTCTCGAAATCCGCAAAAAAAAATTCTTTGTAAAAAAAGGTATTTACTTAAAAATTAACACAGTTAAACTTTAACATGTATTTAATAAAAGCTTAAAGTGGTAGATCCATTTTTTAAAATTTTGTTTAAAAAAATTTTTTAAAACTTAAAAAATTAGCTTTCGAAATTTTATCAAAAAAATTTTCCATATTTATTTCGCAATAGGTTAACAACGTTATAATAAAACAATACTTCACATCTGAGAGCTTATAAGTATAGAGACAAAAAAAAAAAATTGGCTTTCATCAATTTCTAAAAGTTGAAAAAAGTCCCATCAAATTTCAGGATCTAGTGTTTTGTTTGGGGCAAAAGTGGTCTGAGGCATTTGCAATACCTTGGCGAGATTTTATTCCATTTTGTTGTTATATAGCTTTTTGAAAAGACAATTTAATCCAATTAATTAATTATTTTCCCCATATAAACACACTTCGGGTACTTTGGGCCCCACTAGGCACCAGAAGGCACCGTCGTATCGAGCTAAGAAATGGAGACCGCATTTATGACAGGAAACCTCATATTTTAGACAGCGCATATAGTGGCACGATTTTTATTCATAGTCTTCATAAAAAGTTGATTGCCATTCTTCCATTAAATCTAATCAAAAACAAAAAAATTATTTTTTTTCAAATTTGGTTTATACAGATTGAGTAACAATACAATGGAAACTTTTAATAAAATACATTTTTGATGACTTGAACGGTCAATGCCAAAAAATTGGATTATAAAATTAAAAACTTTTTTATTTATTGAAAAATTTGTATGTCTTATATATTTAAAATAAAAAAGACAAAACCTATAATATTAATAGGCTAGCCAATTTCTTGTGACCGATGTTTTGTTCTACCGTTTTATCCCGATTTTGACCAAACGTATATTATTTCAAAGGTATTTCTTTTTAGTGGTTTTGCAGATTTACAGATTTTTAAAAATTTTTCCTTTATTTTGAGTAAATTACACTTAAAGTTGCTACTAACACATACATAAAATTATACAATGCTTTGTGTTAATGTGTTTGTAATAAAAATGAGTTTGTTTTTTGTGTTGATTTGTGAATTGGCTATAATTGATTAGCATACCCCTGGGGTCTTTATTTAATGAAAAAACAAAATTTCCTAGAATTTGCACTCGAACTTCAAGGGCTGGAATCTGCTAGTATGTATTAACATAAAATGGCTTAACTTCAGAAAAAAACAACAAAACTTAAAAGCACCAATTTTTATTCTGTCGACATATACATTCTGTCCAATGGTTTATCGGCAGATCAGGATTGATACATTACGTCATTTAGAATTTCCCTTACCTCGAAAAGCAACCCCATACCATAATATCGCCACCCCAGTTTTATTTGTATATTTGGTGTCTAATCTTTTCCCCTTCAACCGTCTCACAAACGTTCTTTCAACGCGGCTCTTAGTTTAAATTTTAATAGAGAACAGTATTCCACTTCCGTCTTGACCAGTTCATGTCTTCTTTAACAAAATTTATACAAGACACACGATTTTTCTCTGATACCAGTGGTTTCTCACATGCCAATTTTTTAAAAAATTTTTTTTAACTCTTTTTCTATTAAATTACCTATTAAATCACCTAAATATTGAGTCGCCACCTTTTTCACAATATTTCATGAGAATTTCTGAAAGTATGGATTTATACGTAGAATATTTCTCACAAATTTTCTCTTGCTTTTTTCTTGCCATTATTTTATAATAATTATGTGAAAAATACAATTGGATAAAAAAAAACATTTAAATAACTTTTAAGATTTTATACATTTTCATGCATACCATCTTCTATTTTTAATGTTTCAATCAACTCTGGCAAAGAAGTATTGTTTATCAATTTTTTTTTTTTTTTTGTTAATTGTATGTTTTGTGACAAATTTGGTATCTTTTGATAGAGAATACACCAAAGACCGACTTATAATTTTTTTTACTTGTTTTTTATTATAAAAATAACTAAAGTATCTCAATTAAGATTATTTCAGTCTTAATTATTCTTAGAAAAACTGTACTTTTTTCCAGCCATCATGTTTATAGAGGTTCGACACTGTTGTGATTTTATACCTAAATTGTATGAAACATCTACTGTATTTTACTACATAACAAAACTTATATGCAACGAAAACATTATTTAATTCTCTGAGTTTTACTTTAACACTCTCTAAACGACCTTGATATATAAGAAATTATTAAATACAGAAAACAAAAGTTTTACTAATTGAAATTCCAAATGGTGAGTTTTTTTTTATTATGAAATTCAGATATTAAGAGCAAACAAAAATGTTGCGTGTATAGAAACGAAATCATTAATCATTATATCTTATTTACTTATTTATATGTATTTTTTTTTTGTTTGTTAAATACAATTAAATATCTGTACTTATAAATATTAAATAATAATACTTATAAATCGGTTTTTATTATGCAATCGTTAAGAGTGTATTATTCGGTTTTATTTTCTTTTTTTAAAACTTAATTCACGTGCTACATGACGTATGCGTGTGGTGTATTAAAGAGGATTAATATTCATAATACGTATTTACTCGCACTCATCACATAAGATGCCATTTCCATAAATATTCGTATAACTAGAACGTGATGTAAATCGGTATTTATGGCGGCTTTATAAATACTTTATTAAAATAATCATAATATGTGAACATACTCGCAAGAATGTGTCATTAACAAAACTTGGGTCAATAAACATTGCAAATGAGAAAGTTATGTATCTGTAATAATATTTTGTAGAGATTTTTAAAGTTGGATAATACCACTACAGACCATCTGCTGTTATCTGATATAATCAAATACTTTCATTTCAAAAATTTTTAAAATGAAATAAAACAAGTATGAGTGTTGTTCAAATATGAACATACTGTTAAGTGTAATGTTTTAAATGTTTATGTTCAGCTGTGGATATGTTTCCTAATTCTAATATAATAAATTAGTATAGGATATGATGTAAGTAGATACACATTTAAAAGAAACAAAGCCATAAAAGGATAACGGTAGAAAATACTTATCTAGTGAGAACGCATGTGTAAATTTCCACATACTGATAAGGTCTCACAATAAGATTAGAAATTAGTTATAGATTAGTAATAAGATTTTTTATATGTAGCACAAGAATAATTTTAGAAATAAAGAATTAGTAATTTACAATTGTTATATACGTCTGTGTCGAATCGAGTCGATACTCTCTATCTGTGTCTAAGACTCAATATAATAATCACTGTTGAATACGGTTGCCATCTTAATGCTTTTACTGATAATACAATTTAAATTTACATTTATTTTTTTTTTTTTTATTTTGACCACTATTTATTTTTTCTTCCTCCACAACCAGTGTGCATTAGGGTGGCCCTTCATTATATGGAGGGGAAAAATGTGTTCAAAATCTCGGTCGCACCCCCTAGAAATATGCGAATAGCAAAAAAACTGAGAAATACAAAGTTTTGGGCCAATCAAAAAACATTTAGAGGTGGCTCAACGCGATTGAAAATTTCAAGTGTGTTTATATGGGGAAAATATGACTTTTTTCTTCAGATTTTACGAAAATTCCGTTCTACAGTTTAATTTTTTCGACAAGTTGTTATATGAATCGATTTCAGCACTAAATGCTGTTTTCAAAAAGCTGTACAACTACAAAATAGAATAAAATCTCGCAAAGAAACAGCAAAACCGACCACTTTTGTAACAAAAAACACTCATGAAATTTGATGGCACTTTTTTCAACTTTGAGAAATTGATTAAAGCCAAAGTTTTTTTTTTTTGTCTCTATACTTATAAGCACTCAGATGTGAAGCATTGTTTTATTACCACGTTGTTAACCTATTAAGCATTGAGACCGAAAATGGGAAATTCTTTTGATAAAATTTTGAAAACTCCTTTTTCAAGTTTTAAAAAATTTTCTTAAACAAAATTTTAAAAAATGGATCTGGCACTTTAACGTTTTGTTAAGTACATGTTACAGATTAACTGTGTGAATTTTTAAGTAAATCCGTGTGCCAGAATTTTTTGACAAGGATTTTATTTTAGCGGATTTCGAGAAAAATGGGATTTTTGTAAAATATTCTGTAAATGTACTCTTTCTAAATACTTTGCATCAAAAATTTATCAGTTTCCTACTTTTAAATGTTATATTTTATCTTAATAGGCTATGTTTTCCGAAAAAAATTATATGACCCCATTAACCCTTTTGGACTTGGGGTCACATATGACCCCAAGCTAATAAAAGAAATTTATTCAAAAAATTCAAACATTTTGTAAGTGGTGTTGAAGTTTTAGATGTGACGCTCAAAATATAATAACCAAATGTGTAGGTCTTCCATGCCAAAAATTTGGAACAACTCGAACGACGTTAACCATGCCTTGCCGAGGCCAAACTTTGAATTTTGGCATATTTTAAAAAAACTAATTGTTCTAGTATACTAGATGAAACCCTTACTATGGTTATGTGCTCCTCGGGTTAAAATTATCAAAAATTCAGCAGTATTTGCAAAATATTTGAATATTTTGACTTAATCGTCCTATACTAGCTTGGGGGCATTTGTGGCGCCAAGTCCAAATGGGTTAATAACGTCAAATTATAAAATCATCATAATCATAAAACCATAAAAATCGGTAAAATATATTTCCCAACCCATAGTAACGGTTTCATCTAGTTTACTAGAACACTTAATTGGTTAAAAGTTGTTTTTATTTATATTCGCGAGCAATAAGCAAATAATTGCACCAAAGATATATCACAATGGATTAATTTGATCCCTGCAGCACTGAAGGGTTATATAAATAAAAATTAACCGAATTATTTTGTTTTCGGTAATTTTTATTTAAAAATATCTTAAAATCCAAAGATGCCTTGGCAACTAATGGGTTAACGTGCTCGGATTTATCCCAAATTTTAGGAACAGAAGTTCTACACATCTGATTATTATATTTTAAGTGCCGCATCTAAAAATTCTACAGCACTTAAAAAATATTTGATTTTTTTGAATAAATTGTCTTTTATTAGCTTGGGGTAATATGTAACCCCCATTCCGAAAGGGTTAATGGGGTCATAGTATTTTTTTCCGAAACTCTAGGCTATTAAGATAAAATATAACACTTAAAAGTAGAAAAGTGATGAATTTTTGATACAAAGTATTTAGAAAGAGTACATTTACAGAATATTTTGCAAAAATCCCATTTTTCTCGAAATCCGCAAAATTAAATCCCTTTACAAAAAAATTCTGGCATAGGGATTTACTTAAAAATTCACACAGTTAATCTGTAACTTGTATTTAACAAAACCTTAAAGTGGCAGATCCATTTTTTTAAATTTTGTTTAAAAAAATTTTTCAAAACTTGAAAAAGGAGTTTTCAAAATTTTATCAAAAAAATTTCCCATTTTCGGTCTCAATGCGCAATAGGTTAACAAAGTGGTAATAAAACAATACTTCATATCTGAGTACTTATAAGTATAGAGACCAAAAAAATATGGCTTTAATCAATTTTGAAAAAAATGCCATAAAATTTCATGACCTAGTTTTTTTGGAACAAAAGTGGTCTGAGGCATTTGCTATTTCTTGGCGAGATTTTATTCCGTTTTGTAGTTATGTATATAGCTTTTTGAAAAGATAATTTAATACTGATCCCGAATTATATAACAATTTTTCGGAAAAATTAAACTATAGAACGAAGATTTCGTAAAATCTGAAAAAAGTCATATTTCCCCATGTAAACACACTCGAAATTTTCAATCACGTTGAGCCACCTCTAAATGTTTTTCGATTGGCCCAAAACTTTGTATTTCTCAGTTTTTTTGCTATTCGCATATTTCTATGGGGGTTCGACCGAGAGTTTGAACACTTTTTTATTAAGGGCCACCCTAGTGTGCATAGGGTATAAATATGTGTGTCACTCTGTTTGCAATTATTATAAAAAAAGCCGGACCCCATATAAACTTTTGTGATCCTTTTGATGTAGCGATGTCCGTCTGTCCGACCGTGTAAATTACTATTACGCCGTCAATATGTCAGGTTGGTGCCTAGTTTTGAATGAAAATGATTCATTGTCATCCTGAGCAGTTTTCTATTTAAAAGCAGCAAAATCGGTTCAATAGGTCCCGAGATATCAATATAAAAGGTATAAAAAAAATATTGAAAAAATATGATTTTTCTATGTTGATCTTGTTATTATTGTTATGGGCAATTCCACGTGACTCACCTTACACTTTTACCTTTTTTGCAAGATATTAAAATCAATTTATTCTGAAGAGATTCAAAGAATTTCTACAAAAATTGATTAATGCATTAATAGATACTCCATAGCTAAGAATTAGTTGCTGTTTTAACATAAATTAGACTTTTGTGACAATTACAGCTTTTTACGGCTGTGACTCACCTTACAACAAATTGGACACACGTTTTAGAGGCAAATGTTAAAAAACAAAATTGAGTATAATTAGTTGTACAAGCTTAAATTATGTGTGTGACTCACCTTACACTTCATCCTTATTTTAAATGTACTTTATAAATGTCTCTAATATTAATAGGCTAGGCGATTTCTTGTGACTGATGTGTTATTCTACCGTCTTATCCCGATTTTGACCAAACGTATATTATTTGAAAGGAATTTGTTTTTAGTCGATTTGCAGATTGGCGATTTTTAAATTTTTTCCTTTATTTTGAGTAAATTGCATTTAAAGTTGTTACTAACACGTACATAAAATTATACAATGTTATGTGTGTGTTTATTAAATTTGTTAATGTGTTTGTAATCAAAATGAGTTTGTTTTTTGTGTTGATTTGTGAATTGGCTTTAATTTATTAGCATACTTTTAGGGTCTTTATTTAATGAAAAAATAAAATTTCCTAGAATTTGCGCTCAAATCTCGAGGGTTGGAATCTGCTAGTTGTATTTTAATACAAGTATTATACATATGTTAACATCAATTTTAGGGATTTTAATAAACAAAAAATTTATTTTATATGAAATAATGAATGAAATAAATTTGAATAAATGAAATACTTAGAAACTATTTTTATTAATTATTACACTCGCAATTAAGATGGAAAGGCAAAATTTCGTCTTGAATTTACAACAACTGGAGGGCTAAGTTTTCGAATTAAGTTTGACTGAGGATAAAATATGTATTTGTAAAAAAAAATTTTTTGCTTGTCCCACGTTCTGTGGAATTGCCCTTACTAAATTTTGTTTCTTATGTGTGATATCTGCAATTGTTTTTGATGTTGTGGTAGTTGCGTTTGTAGCATTTGCTTTATGTGTATGTACGTCCAAGACTTAAAGCCAGCTTGGCGTCGCCGCCAACTTTTGCTTTAGTGTTGAAGCCGCCGCTGATGTAGGTGTCAAAATTCATCTAATATTTACTTGCCGAATCAACCATCTTAGTCAATTTATCATTCTTAAATATTAGTATCATATAAATTGTTAATTGAAAAGAAAATGTATTTGAATTAAAGGATTGAAATTAAAAATACTGCTAAAAAAAAATAATAAATAAAATCTTGCGTTTTTTCGGAAGCTTTTAATGGCTCAATCAATATCTATCTTTTAATTATTGTAGAGTTTAGCCTATTCCTTTTCTCCTTTAACTATAACCTAGCAATTGAAATCCTGTTCTAATAATAGAAAAACTAGCAGATTCCAGCCCTCGGAATTCGAGCGCAAATTCTAGGAAATTTTATTTTGTCATTAAATAAAGACGCCAAAAGTATGCTTATCAATTATAGCCAATTCACAAATCAACACAAAAAACAAACTCATTTTTATTACAAACACATTAACTTAGCATTGTATAATTTTATGTATGTGTTAGTAGCAACTTTAAATGCAATTTACTCAAAATAAAGGAAAAAATTTAAAAATCTGTAAATCTGCAAATCGGCTAAAACGAAATACCTTTCAAATAATATACGCTTGGTCAAAATCGGGATAAAACGATAGAACAAAACATCAGTCACAAGAAATCGCCTAACCTATTAATATTATAGATATATAATTTTTTTTTTTTTTTTTACAAACTTAACACTTTTTAGCGCTTTTACTTTCATTCTAATTTAGAGTCTTTTAGCGCTTTTTGACGTACATTTTGCGCCCTTTGCTTGGAAAAAATTGGCATCACTGTTGCACACCACACGGAAATATGAATTTGAGACTCCATTAAATTATATATTTTTATCCTAATAACAAAACAACTCAAGTCGATATAGTGGTGTCTGACTATCTGTTAAAATCACTCCCATTTATGAAATAAACCATTTACCTGTGTAAAGTTAGGATGATATAGTTTATTATTTTTTCGAGCAGGTCGGTATTAAAAATGGCCTAAAATATGGATCAACAATTAAAATAGCGAAAAATGTGTATACGTAACAGAACATGTGCATATAGATACATATGTATCAACGATGAATACACATCTTGCTGTTTTGTTTTTTGTACATGTGGACGAATGGTTTAACGATAAGAGTAAGAGAATAACTAAGATGGCTGTTCAGCGTCTCTTTAAACAAAAAAAATTTAATAGTATGTATTTAGATTCATGCTGATTGTATTTTATAACTGCTTTCAATCAAATAAAGCACGAAAATATCTAAAATTTTTGTTAATTATTTTATTAATTTTAAATATCATTGTAAAAAGTCTAGACGTTTTTATGTAAAATCCAACCTTTTTTGTCTCTTACTGTTGACAAACTTGGTTACAATTTTGTATTTAGAAAACGGATGAAGGGTGTCAAATTTTCGGCATAGACGTAGTTACAGCTATCACACAGAAGAAACAAAATTTAGAATAACAGAAATATGAAAGCAACATTTTTATTGAAATCTCGGGACCTATCACACCGATTTGAATGTTATTAAATACCAAGCTGCTCAGGATGTTAGTGAATCATTTTTACAAAAAATGAGCAACCCAGCTGACTTATGGAGGGTATAATCGTGATTGCCACAGACGGACAGACGGACATCGCTACATCTACTCCGCTTGTTATAAGGGGAGAGAGAGAATATACATTTATAGGTTCCAAATTTTTTTATAATTATTACAAACGGAATGACAAGCTTCTATATACGCCCTGCACAGTGGTGTGGAGGGTATAATAAAAAATAACAGACAAACATATTTGTCTTTTCATATAATCCTTAGAGCCTTCGGTGAAATTCGGTCGACAGAGTAAACCGAAAGACTTTGATTTTTTATAAAAACCGTTCTGCATGAAAGAAGGACTGGTTAACTGTTCCAGTTTTTAGTAAATTATTGTATTTTCTTGGCATTCTTGTACAAAACTTAATAAAATAAGTTAATTATCATATAAAATAAACCTTAAAAAACGATTTTAAAAATATTATATGTATGTATTATTTAAAGAAAACTAACTTAAAACACGTGTCGCCTACAATTATTCTTCTATCTTGCATCAACAGCAACAACACTCTATTGTATTTATTGTATTTCCAACAACAATAGAAATTTTCACGAATTAACACTACATTAACAATAGAACTAACAACGCAAACTGCAACAACTAGTTAAGTAATGTTGTCACAAAAAGAAAACCGGAAAATACTTGGTGGAACCCTTGCTGTTGCTATTTCATAGCGATACATTGTTTAAACAATTGGCTTGTTGTGAATTGTTAAAAAAAATGGAAACAACTGTTACCACCAGTCTTCCTCTACAACTAACGAATTTTTATTAAGTTGTTCTGAGAAATGAACAAGAAAGAAAAAAGTGAAAAAAATAAAAAGTTTTTATTTTATTTAAAACGTTTTATGTTTTCAAAGTCATTGTGAAAGTTATATTATTTGAATACATTCTTCAGGCTTCGGAGAAGTCTGCTAAAAAAGTTTCAGTAAAATAACTTTAAAAAAATCCAATTTTGAGGAGTGCGAATGGAAAGAAAAGTTTAATGCTGAAAATTATGGCTCAAATCGTACTAGCAGCCTTTTGCCGTTCCGAAGCTGAAGGTCAAATACAAGAATATAAATACATTTATTAAAAACTCCACATTGAGGGTTATTAGTAAATCTATAATATTAATAGGCTAGGCGATTTTTTGTGACCGATGTTTTGTTCTACCATTTTATCCCGATTTTGACCAAGCATATATTATTTGAAAGGTATTTCTTTTTAGCTGTTTTCCAGATTTACGGATTTTTAAATTTTATCCTTTATTTTGAGTAATTTGCATTTAAAGTTGCTACTAACACATACATAAAATTAGATATATGCTATGTGTGTGTTTATTAAATTTGTTTATGTGTTTGGTAATGAGTTTGTTATCTTCATTCACAATAATAATAAACCAGAAAAGTGTTGGTTTGTGAATTGGCTAAGTTGAAAAATAAAGTTGCCTAGATATTGCACTCGAATTTCAAGCGCTGGAATCTGTATGTATTTTCAGAAAATTTTTATTGAAAAAAAAACTTTTTCGTCAAAGAATAATAATTTTTAATTTTTTTTATAATATATATACCACTATGTGGTTTGGGTATAATGACTTTGTGCTGCTGTTTGTAACTACCAAAAATATTTGACCTAGACCCATCTTTTATTATACCAATCGACTCAGAATCACTTTCTGTCCGTCCGTCTGTCCGTCTGGCCGTCCGTTCGTCTGTGTGTCCATGTAAACCTTGTAATCAAACTACAGGTCGCAAATATGAATATATTTTGATGAAGTTTGGTATATATAGGATGAACGCTATTGAAATTGGTGAAATTCGGTTTATGTTCAGAGTTAGCCCCCATACAAATGACCCCTATAAAATCGACATAATTTGCCATAAGATCCAAATTGTCGCATAGATCTTAGTCAAATTGGGTTTGTATGTGTTTATTATATCCATTAATCACTAGTCCAAAAATAATCCCAATAGGACAATTCTTAGTCATAGGCCCCATATAGTGCTGCTTCCCGATCTTCACTTAAATCCATCAAAAAACAAGAATATTGCACAGATTTTTCTCAAATTTGGTTTGTATATATCTTTTCAAAGTGACTTTTTCAAATATGGTCAGGGTCGGTCCATGTTTCGATATAGTCTCCATATAAATATAGCAACCGATTGGAACTTTTTCATATCTGCAGCCAAAAAAAAATTTATAATGCCACTCAAATTTGGTTTATGTTTATTTTCTATATCGAATTAGTTGGATCGAATAAATAGGGTCTCTAAATTGTGGTATAGGGTATCGTATAGTCGGACTAGAGTTATATGTATAAACCTATTTATATACAAAAGTATATAATACTATTGGAATACACTTATTATTATTACTTAGTGTTTATTAACATCATTGTTTTGTTTTTGTCTAGTTTACATATATTTTTTGAAACAATACAAATACTACGTTGTTTCATATTGTAACTAAGCATAAAACAATAATCATGTTTAACCATACACAATCATGTCTGATGTAAAATGATTCTGCATGCCCAGTTTTGTTATATGAAAATCCTGTTTTTGAACCATGCACAATCATGTCTACTTTCTTACATATACAATGTGTGTTTAAGAGAAGTGGAATGATTCTACATGCCCAAATTTGTTCTACAAAAACCTGGGGCCAAATCACCGTATTCGATATTGAGTAAAATCAATCGAAATTCCATATTTTGGTTAATTATTTAAAGAAGATGGACAAACCACAATTCGCTTTTCCTCTAAATCAAATGCCATAATTCTTCAACTGTGAAAAAAAAATTATTCTCAGCATTTTATTTTGGGAAATAAAAAATGATTTCGATCAAAAAATTTCGTTAACGAATGCGGTGATTTGGCTCCTGTTTTGATATAAAGTTTTGTTACTGGGTAAAATCAATAATCTTTTATTTTCTACTTGTTGCCAAGGGTAAATCATGATTCTGCATGCCCAGTTTTATATTGTTGTTTTCTTGTAAGAGTAAATAGAAAGGCATGCACAATCATGATCAGTAGTTTAACCTTTTTACATTACATTTTTATTATTTGATATTATTATAAGACTTGTAAATTTGATGACGCCAGAGTCTGATTTCGGAAGCCAAGGCAAACGTTTTACAAGTTTGTTAATAAAATATTAAATTTATAAAATGTGTATAAAAAAATATTAAATAAATAAAATTAGTTTTAAAATAAATAATCATTAAATAAAAATTTAATGATAAAAAACACAAATTGTCGTGTAAATTATTTAAAAATAAAAACCTACGACAAAATTCGCACTGACTATAATTTCGCACTTGTTTCAAATTGATTATGATGAGATTGCCTAAAGGTGATGAAAAGAGATTCCTTTTTAAATCTTGCTTATAAATAAATTAAAAGAATTGAATTGTTATCCTTTCGGGGACAATGAATAATGTGCCCTGATATCCAAATTCACATATGTATATCAAAACTCTTAACCGTTTCCCTGTCCTCAGAATCACATTTGATGCACAACATACGCTTGTGCATCACAAATAATTATTTTTTTAAGTACAATATTTTTTTGAATGTGTAAGAAATAATAATATTTAGTTAACAAATATTTAGTTAAAAATTGAATTCTTTTACCTTTTGTCAAACTCCTATATGCTTCAGAAGATTTTTTGAAGTTTTTAGAAGTTTTATAGTTTTACAGACGTAAGGTACAAAAAACAAGTAAGAAAATTATAGTCGCTCTAGATCAACTATGTGATATCAGATACCATGCGTTTAGAGAATTGGTCTTAGGTCCAACTAATCGGGTTTAAAAAATAAGCATAAACCAAATCTGCCTGGAACTTTGTATTAATTATTTTGCCTGCAGATTCGATAAAGTTCATATCGGATGCTATATTTATATGGGGACTAGGTCGAAAAATGGACCGATCCTGGTCATATAAGTTAGTCACTAATTTTTTGCAAAAACATATACAAAATAAATTTGGAACAAATCTTTTGCTTTTTTTTAGGTTTAAGTGATAGGTTTAGTGAAGATCGGGAAGCAGCTCTATATGGGACTACAACTAAGAATTGTCCTATAGGTATTATTTTTGGACTTCTAAATATGGATGTAATAAACGCACACTAACCCAATTTGAACGAGATCTATATGATAATTTGGATCTTATGGGGACTAGGTCTGAACATGCATCGATTTACCCTAAGAAAACAGCGTTCGCCCTATGGCCGATGGAAGCTTACGTACCAAATTTAATTAAAATATATTCAAAATTGCGACCTGTAGCATCATTACACGGTTTATATAGACTCACAGGCTGACAGTATGGCGGATGGACATCGCTAAATCGACTCAGAGAGTGATTCTGAGTCGGTCGCTATAATAAAAGGTCAAATACTCAGCACAAAGTCATTATGCTCTAACCACATAGTGGCATAGGTTATAAGTACATGTGGACAGACAAAGGCTTACTTGAAACATATCAAATTTGAAGAATTCGAAATTTGAAGAAGTTCTTAAACGTTTTCTTTTTTTTCACATCTACTACAAGCTGTGAAAGTTTGTTTATATTATTTCAGGGTAAAGAAATAAGAATATGTTAGTCAGTTTAGACCGATTATGATATGAGAAATTATCTTAGATTCAACTTTGCTGAGGTCATAATTAGATACACTTATACAATACTTACGTTAACAATTTGTTGTTCAAGCAAATGAAAGAAATGTTTATATTAACTTTTTCAATAACAATGTACAACAATCCGCAAAAAGTTGTGCAGTGTAATGCATTTTTCAGATAGAAATTAATTCTTTTTATAAAAAACCCATCATTATTTTTATTATATCAACACAAAAAATAAGAAATTATAAAAAAAAATTGGTCAGAAGAGAAAAGGAATTAACTTTAAATTTAAATGGTATTAGAATCTAAAGGTTAATTACACTATGCAACAGTTCGAAAATTGTTGTACAGTGTAATTATTCTAAACAATTTCTGAAATCAAACTATTTTTTTTTCGGTAACGTTTGTTTGTTACAGTTATTTAAAATTAAACTACATGATACGATTTTTTACCTGTACTTTCCGTTTATTAAAATGTTTGTTTAAATTCAAAACCAAATTGTGTACAATGTACAATGTACATTATACATATGAATGATGAATGATGAAGTATACAACATGTTGCTAGAAGAGATGTTTATAAACATTGTCGTTATTTTGTTATTGTGATATAAAAAATAATAATAAACATCAAAAAAAAAACAAGTAAGAAAATTATAGTCGGTCTAGACCGACTATACGATACTCTATACCATGGTTTAGAGACCCTATCTCTTCGGTCCAACTAATTGAATATAGAAAATAAGCATAAACCAAATTTGAGTGGCATTGTTATTAATTTTTTTGGCTGCAGATATGAAAAAGTTCATATCGGGTGCTATATTTATATGGGGACTAGGTCGAAAAATGAACCGATCCTGACCATATTTGGCAAAGTCACTTATATTTTGAAAAAATATATACAAACCAAATTTGTGAAAAATCTGTGCAATATTTTTGCTTTTTGATAGTTTTTAGCGAAGATCGTGAAGCAGATCTATATGGAGCCTATGACTAAGAATATTCCTATAGGTATTATTTTTGGACTACTGATTAATGGATATAATAAGCACATAAAAACCCAAGTTGACTGAGATCTATATGATAATTTGGACCTTATGGCAATTTATGTCGCTTTCATAGGGGTAATTTTTATTGGACCTAGGTCTGAACATAGACCGAATTTCACCAATTTCAACAGCGTTCATCCTATGGCCCATAAAAGCTTATATACCAAATTTCATCAAAATATATTCATATTTGCGACCTGTAGTTTGATTACAAGGTTTACATGGACACACAGACGGACGGACGGACATCGCTAAATCGATTCAGAAAGTGATTCTGAGTCGATCGGTATAATAAAAGATGGGTCTACGTCAAATATTTTTGGTAGTTACAAACAGCAGCACAAAGGCATTATACCCAAACCACATAGTGGTATAGGGTATAACAAGCGGCAAATCTTTTTCTTTTCTGATTTGTTACTTAAATTTTTTCAGTAGAAAAAAACGATTTGTTAAAATAATGTTTAAAAATAAATGAAAAAATATTTTGGATTCGACTGGTTTTCTTTTTCTACACATTTTCAGTTAATTTTAACGGCAAAATATTTTGAGTGCATAGAAAATTAGAATAGAGCAAATTTGAGTGCCATTGTTATTATTTTGTCGCCTGCAGATATGAATACGTACAAATCATCAAAAAAAGGGCCGATCACTACCATATTTGTTAAAGTTACCCATTTTTGTTATGTACATAGTTTATGTGTTAAATAAATTATATAAAATGCCCATGAGGGTATAAAAAATGATAACAAAATACCTTAGTATTAATTAAACTAAAAGTTTTACGCTGCACATGTAACAGCTCAGTCAACGTCATACAAATGCAGTCAGCGTTAGAGTTTGGTTTGCTTTTTTGTTTTACTAATTTTAGTTATATGTAAAACATATCAAATAAAGGAGCAATATCAGTCAACTTACTTTAGAAGTTTACTCTTTTCTCTCAACTCATTAATCCCTCTCTCATTTTAAAGTAATGACAATTTTTGACAGTTCTATTCAGTTTCTTTTTAAATTTCATGGGAAGTGTGTGCATTTTACAAAACTTCGTTAAAAATGTATTACAACCGCGGGAATATGCCCAAAAAAATAAATAAAATGTATAAATATTTTACAAATTAAAAATATCGTAAAGTAAAATGTAGAAATGTATGAGAATATTGATGTTTGGAACAACCATAAAATCAGTGTATTATACGAAGTAATAAAGCAAATTGTTATTTAAAGTGGTCACTGCAATATCAAATTGTTATTATTTTGTTTTGCTGCTGTTCTGTGTGTGTTTTTCTGCAAGATTGAAGCTTAAAATCACTTTTGTTTAGATAAAGAAATAAATATACAAAATTTGCCCTTTGAATATAATAGTGTTTGCAGTGCAATTTATTAAATGTTAAAAAGTAGCATTAAGTAAAAGTGATTCAAGAGCTTTTTGCATGAATTGGTAAGTTGTAATTTATAAACTCTTTTAACTCATACTCTCTGTCTATCTGTCTGTCTGTCTGTCTGTCTGCCATGGGGCAACTCCATTCCCCCTCACTGAAACTTGGCTAATAGTCTTGTTGTGACCATTGATTAATTTTGGGGTAGACACGCACAGTCACGCTCAGTCACGGAGTGATTTAAAACCCATATACCCTTATCCGATCGATCAGAAACTTTGTCGATAGACTTGCTGTGATAAAGATTTACTTTGACATAGTCACGCACAGTCACGCATAGTCACGAACAGTCACGGAGAGATTAAAATCTCACTTTCCCTCATCCGATCGATCTGAAACTTGGTCCACACACATGTCACCAAATATGAACTTAAAGATTGTCACGCACAGTCACGTAGTGATTTAAACCACATCTACCCTCATCCTATCGATCTGAAAATTTGTCCATAGACTTGTTGTGGCCAAAGATTAATTTTAAGATAATCACACACAGTCACGCATAGTCACGCCCAGTCACGTAGTGATTTAAATCCCATTTACCTTCATCCAATCAATCTGAAACTTGGTCCACAGACTTGTTGTCACCAAATATTAACTTAAGGATAGTCACGAACAGTCACGTAGTGATTTAAACCCCATTTACCCTTGTCCAATCAATCTGAAACTTTGTCCATAGCCTTTTTGTGGCCAAAGATTAATTTTAATTAAGTCGCGCAAAGTCACGCACAGTCACGGAGAGATTCAAAACTCATATACATAAGGAAAGAAAGAGTTTTAATAAAAAACTTTGTTTTTATGGGTTATAGACTTTTTACAAGCATTTATCAATGCCGTTTTCTTATCTGACAAAAATGTTGCACTATTTTCATAGAATACAACATTGTCTTTTTCTCGATCCCTCGGAAGGTGAAAAGTATTATAAAAAAAATTGGGGTTATTGTTTACTATACTAAATTATTAGGGAAATATTCTCACTCTATGACCTAGAAGAAAGATCTAATTTTTTGGGCTTTACAAGGGTAACACTTTTAGACCTATCGAGGGATGCAGAAGATAAGGTTACATATTTGTTAGAATATGAAAAAAATACACTTTTTGGAAAAAGCATAAAAAATTCAAAATTTTTTATCAGAAAAGAAACCAACATTAACTCACTTTATTTCTTCAGTTGGCTGTTAAGGTTTACTTTAAATTTTACGAATTTGAAACAAAAATGCGTTTTTCTTAAAATTTTAAATTAAACATTTGACTTTTCATTCAAGAACCTGAGAAAGGTAACTTAAAGGTTAAATATTTAACCAAGACCCATATTTTCTTACACCGATCAACTTTGAAGCACTATCTGAGTCGATTTGGATATGTCTGTCTGTGTGTCCATGTAAACCCTGTATTCAAACTATAGTTCGAAAATATAAATATATTTTTATGAAATTTGGTATACATATAGCTTTTGTCGCCCATAGCATGATTGGTATTGAAATTCGTGAAAATCGGTGCATGTTCAGACCTAGTCTCCACACAAATTACTCCTATGAGATCTACTTAAATTGCTCTAATCTTCAGATTATCGTATACAGTCAGCCATATTCAAAATTGAACACTTTAATCATTATCATAAACTTTGTGTTTTACTAAAGGGTGATCAATTTCGAGGTTCCCTACTTTTTTAAAGAAAAAAAAAAACACAGAAAGTTCAAATTTAATCGGGAATGTTTATTATCATTTGAAAAAACATTCTTTCGCATTTATTTTTTGAAGATTATGTCTATCAAATGTTGGCCGCGGCTACGTCTCAGATGGTCCATCCGTTGAGTCCAATTTTCGATGACTCGTTCGAGCATTTCGACTGGTAGCTGGCGAATGACACGCGTGATGTTTTGCTCCAAGGCCTGAATCGAAGCGGGATTGTCCGCATAAACTTTAGACTTTACATATCCCCACAGGAAAAAGTCTAACGGTGTGATATCACATGATCTTGGTGGCCAATCGACCGGCCCAAAACGTGAAATTATCTGCTCACCGAAGTGTTCTCTCAGTAAATCCATGATGCGCTGTGTGGGAAGTGGCGCCGTCTTGTTGAAACCAAATGTCGCCGAGATCACGAGCTTCAATTTCAGGCATCAAATAGTCGGTTATCATGGCACGATAACGGTCGCCATTGACGGTTACGTTCTCACCGGCATCATTTTTGAAGAAATATGGACCGATGATTCCACCGGCCCACAAACCACATCAAACCGTTGTTTTTTCTGGATGAATCTGTTGAATCTCTTCAGGTTGCTCTTCGTCGCAAATGCACAATTTTGCTTGTTTACATACCCATTGAGCCAGAAATGGGCCTCATCGCTGAACAAAATTTGGCTCGAAAACGTCGGATCTTCTTGGAACTTTTCAATAGCCCATAGAGCGAAGCGATGTCGCTTGGGAAGGTGGGGCGGCTTCAGTTCTTGCACAAGCTGTATTTTGTATGCTTTCAATTTAAGATCTCGACGTAAAATGCACCAAGTCGTTCCATACGCCAGTCCGGCGAACGGCGCCGAATCGACTCTCCACGGTTTTCGTGTACACTCTCAGCTACGGCCGCTATATTTTCTTCACTGCGTGCTGGACGTGGTCTATTCGGTCGAATATTATCCAATAATGAATGCTGGGTCTCAAGATGGGTGATGGTGTTGCGAATAGTACGCTCAGTAGGCCGATTATGTTGACCATAAGTTGAGCGAAGTGCACGAAACACATTCTTCACAGAACATGAATTTTCGTAATAAAGTTGAACGATTTGTAAACGTTGTTCAGGCTTAAGTCTTTCCATGATGAAATGCCAAACAATACTAAACAAAAATAACACGACAGCATGACACGACTCACACGTGATCTGTCAAAAAAAAGCTATTGAAAAAAGTATCTCTACCTGGATCACGCGTTATTAATCACTGCAAAAACAATTTTTAGTTTTAATTTTTTTCTTTCTTTATTTTTGTGAACTACTTCCTTTATAGGTTAAAAAAAAACAAAACAAAAATGCGTTCTTACAAAAACAATAACAAAAAACCAAGTTTGTTTCAATGAAGTGCCAAGTTTACTACTCACACTAACAGTGGGACAGTTAAATTCGTCAGCTTAATACCGTTACCGTTTGAGATCAAATTGCAAATTTGATTATTTTTGACAGTATTCCAGCGAACACAGACCGTTTAAAGAGATTTTTGAAGAATGCGACAAACAACAATAGAGGAACGGGAAATTATTGTAAGAAATTATAATGACAATAAGTCCATTCCTGAAATTAGTGGAATAGTTTGTAAAAAAGTGTCCACAGTTCACAATATAATTAAACGTTATATATAAAGAGGCACTGTACATAATAAAATACGAAACTCAAAAAACAGAGCGAAAATTGATGATAGATGTTCCAGATTCGTACTAAGATTGGTTAAAGCAAATCCAAAGTTATCTGCTGTAGACTTAAAAAAAATACTAAAAGAGCAAAAAGATATAAAAGTATGTGCAGTAACGATTCGCCGACTTCTAAAAACACACAATTTCATGGAAGAGTGCCGCGCCGAAAGCCACTTATATCGCAGTAAAACCAAATTGCCAGGTTGGAGTTTGCCAAAAAGTATTTGCATGAAAGCGCAGAATTTTGGTCTAAAGTAATATTTGAAAATAAAAAATAATTAAAAATGTTATCGAAATTTTACACAATTACAGGTTTCATTTACTGATGAAACTAAAATAAATTTTTTTTGGATCAGACGGAAGGCGTTTTATATATAGAATGCCTGGTAAAGAGTTCAGGATAAAAAATCATGTGAATCCGATCACAGGGGAGATGTGTAAACATCTACTAATTAAAGATTTTTTATGTCACTTTTTTAAAATCAAACAGAAAGCGTCATCTTTGTATCACTTATAGCAAACAACTGCAGGGTCTCTGGTTATACTTGTGGGGTTGTTGAATTATGTATACTAGCAGATTCCAGCGCTCGAAATTCGAGTGCAATTTCTAGGCATCTTTATTTTTCAACTTAGCCAATTCACAAACCAACACTTTTTTGGTTTATTATTATTATGAATGAAGATAACAAACTCATTAACAAACACATTAACAAATTTAATAAATACACCCATAGCATATGTATAATTTTATGTATATGTTAGTAACAACTTTAAATGCAATTTACTCAAAAAAAGGAAAAAATTTAAAAATCTGTAAATCTGGTGAACAGCTAAAAAGAAATACCTTGCAAATAATATTTCTTTCGTCAAAAGCGGGATAAAACGGCAGAAACATCGGTAATAAAAAATCGCCTAGCCTATTAATATTATAGATGTTATACGTTTATATTATGAAATTTTTAACGTTTTACAGCAAAGGGTTGTTGAATTAGCTGAAACAATTTTGTATCATAATTTTTTCACCAATACAATCATAAGTTACACCGATTTGTCTTACGGCTCACAGCGTAACATGTGATTGTGTTGTGAAATAGAAATTTACTCCCCTACACGTATAGATGTTTACACATCAAAAATATCAAAAAGACGGTGAAGTACGGTGGCGGCTCCGTGATGATATGGGGTTGCATGTCGGAGGCTGGAGTCGGTAAAGTGCAGATTATTGATGGGTTAATTAAAGTTATTTTTAGTTTTTATTATTATTAATATTATTATTTTTCTAGCTTGTAAGTTTTTTATACCCTATACCACTATGTGGTTTGGGTATAATGACTTTGTGCTGCTGTTTGTAACAACCAGAAATATTCGTCCTATCGACTCAGAATCACTTTCTGAGTCGAAATAGCAATGTCCGTCCGTCCGTCCGTCCGTCCGTCCGTCTGTGTGTCCATGTAAAGATTGTAATCAAACTACAGGTCGCAAATATGTATATATTTTGATGGAATTTGGTACATAAGCTTCTATCAGCCATGGAATGAACGCTATTGAAATTGGTGAGAATCGGTCCGTGTTCAGACCTAGCCCCCATACAAATGACCCCTATGAAATCGACATAAATTGCCATAAGTTCCAAATTATCATACAGATCTCAGTCAAATTGGGTTTGTATGTGTTTATTACATCCATTAATCAGTAGTTCAAAAATACTCCCTGCAGGAAAATTCTTAGTCATAGGCCCCATATAGAGCTGCTTCCCCATCTTCACTTAAATCTATCAAAAAACAAAAATATTGCACAGATTTTTCTCAAATTTGGTTTGTATATATTTTTTCAAAGTATAAGTGACTTTACCAAATATGGTCAGGATCGGTCCATTTTTCGACCTAGTCCCCATTTAAATATAGTATCCGATATGAACTTTTTCATATCTGCCGCGAAAAAAATAATAAAAATGCCACTCAAATTTGGTTTATGCTTATTTGCTATATCCAATTAGTTGGACCGAAGAGATAGGGTCTCTTAACCATGGTATAGGGTATCGTATAGTCGGGCTAGACCGACTATAATTTTCTTACTTGTTTTTTTTTTAGTATTAAGTTTATAACTTTATTTTAAGAGATTCACTCTATCATTATGGCTAGCCTATGGAGCAACGGCGTTTTCTCTTTTTCTCATTCAATATCATACCATTATTGTCAAGTTTGTTACTGTAAATTAAACTTTCATAGTTTTAAAACATTACATTATAATCTTAAATTTTCTTTATTTGATGTATTTGCAAAAACAGTCTCAATAAATATTAAATTAAAAAATTGATGGGATCTTAGATGGAAAGGGCTACGTTGACATTTTAAACGAAATATCCTTAGTAGTGTTGTAAAACTTGGTATTCGTAATAACTTAATGTTTTACCAAGACAATGATCTCAAGCATGTAACTGCCCAAAGGTCATTGCCACTCCTGCTAAATCTCCCGACATGAACTCCATTGAACATCTGTGGGTAAGTCTGAGTTAAAGCAAGAAATTTTGGATGAATGGCAAAAAATCGATCCCAGTTATTGCACAAAACTTTTTGCAAGTATGCCCCGTCGCTTACAAGAAGTAATAAAGAACAAGGGCAAATCGACAAAATATTAGTGTTGTTGCGACCGTAAACTGAGTGTCCCATTTTGAATGTGAGCGGCCTTATGAAGGAATAAATTTAATGAATGATTTTTTTGTTGTTGTATTTGGACTGAATGATCTATATATTAATTATTTTCATTTTGAAACTTTTCCCTATAGCCTGTTTATTTTTCCGTGGTTTAAGCATAAACTGTAAATTTTAGCTTTTATATGTAATGTTCAATTTTGAGCGTGGCTGACTGCAGATTTGTTGAAACATTCTATCAGTGCTTACAAAATTTTTATAATTTATTTTAAATATTCAGTAATACTTTTTTGTGCAAATAAAATTTTCTCATCAATTTATTCGAGCTTCTATGAAATCCAATAGATTTTACTGTAAGGGGCATTTTATTTTTTTTTTTTTTTTTTTTTGAAAGTACAAATTTTTCTACAAATAACATTACCATTGTAAATACATATACAATTCTACTGATTGAAAAATTTATTTTTTAACTTTGGAGTATAAAAATATCGCACCTGTACCTCTAAAGTGAGTCAACGCAAAATTTACAATTTTTCAGTAGAGGCAAAAAACGTTTTTTTTTTTTATATTTACTATAAAATTTAAAAACAGTTGTTTCATTGTAAAGAATTGCGAATAATAAGTATACAACAGTAGTTTTTTTTGCGATTTTTTCAGGGATCATCAAAAATAAGAAGATTTTTGTGTGCAACTCAAATTATGTCTTTTTAGTGGATTCTTAAGAAGCTACTCTTATAACACAAAGAGGGTTACAAGTGTATTTTTTTTTGCGAAAGACTAGAAAACCCGATGTAAGATTTTTACAGTGGATAGATATGACCACTGTGTATCGTTTTTATGCAAAAAGTGAAAATTGAAAAATTTTGAGTTGATTCACTTTAGAGGTACAGGTGCGATATGTAGCTATAGCCAATATTAAAGTACTTCTTTGTGTTGCTTCATCTTGAACGAATGATTCTTTAATAATTCTCTAAATTACGAGATTTCCTTAAAGATTTTTTTGTTGTTTATTTTCCAAAAATATCTGTAAACAATATTTTGTTTACATCAAAATGTGCGCAAATTGCACCACGCCTTTTGTAGGTCAACTTAAAAAACAAAAACACCAAGCCCCCCTTGTCGTCTTTCATCCCACCCCGCAACCCCTTTCCAGTACTAAGAGAACGTGATAAACATCACATGTTTTCGGTTACATGCATATGTACATACCTAAATTTACATCACTTTCGAAGTACAAAGTCATTTGTTTTGTTATTTTTTGCTCTCTGACTTCTTGACACTTGAAACCGTTATATTTATGAGAACAAAACAAGAGTTGCAATTAACAACACACTAAAACAATTTTAACTGTCGAATAAAATAATAAAAACAACATAAACCAACAACAACTGAAAAATGCAGTTTACTAAATATGAACTCTTCTGACACAGCCCCACACACTCATGCAGGTTACAAATCGATAAAGGTGGTTTTTCAAAATACACAATAATAAACAGGGGAAATATTAAGCCAAACAAATTTTATTGCATTGAACTTACATCTTGACATTGAACTGGCTTAATTATCCAATCGATGGGATAGCAATTGTTAAACATTATAATAAAAGCAAAAATAAAAGCTGGGCGATGGTTGGAGGGGAACGATTTAACTTTATTCAGTGTTTAAGGAAATTTTAAAGTATATTTTTTTTGTAATAATTTCACACGCTAACACACATACGAGCACAAACTAAAGAATCAAGGTTATGTTTAAATGTGTACGATGTTTAATTCTTTTTAATTTTACTTCTTTTATTTTGGTCACTTTGGATTTTTCTTTTGTAAATAGAATGAAGCTCCTAAAACTCTATTTTTAGCTTTTTATATGGAGTCCAGGAACTTCACTTCTCTCCAATACTCTGTAGGCCACCCTAACAAAGTAGTGTAATAATTTCTGGATAAATCGCTTTATTTTCTATATGGCTCTGTTAAATTATTGATTAATTTTTTTGGATTAATTTCTTTAATTCGATAATGTATAATGTGCATTCGGAAAAAGCAATATTTTGTAATTTATTTTATTTCTTAACTCCACTTATTTACACCGTAACTTCTACGAACGAGTTTTAATAAGATGTCTGCGTATTTGTTGTTGTTTACCACTTGACTAACCACGAAGAACTAAAGAATAATAAACAGGGAACGGCAAAAGCTTCGATTGCCTGGAAAATGCTTGTTTTGCTCATGTGCCGCCAATCCATTATTTTATTACAGTGGAGGACAACAGTGAACTAAAGATTTGCTGAAAACCAGATTTGGAGAAGTAACAAGAGATAGTAACAAATTCGGGTTTGTCGAATAATTTGTCTCTCCTTAATAAAATTTAAAATTTTGAGTGAAAATTATGTTTGAAATTTAAAGAAACAATATTTTTTTTAACTCTTTCTTTTAACTCAATCTCTCTGTCTGTCTGTGGTGGGGCAACCGCATTTCCCCTCACCCGATCAATCTATAACTTGGTCCATACACTTGTTGTGAAAAAATTCTAACTTTGACTTAGTTACGCACAGTCACACATGGTCACGCATAGTCACGGAGAGACTGAAAACGGATTTCTGCTCACCCAATCAATCTGAAGCTTGGTCGATATAGTTGCTGTAAGTAAAGATTAACTTCGACATAGACACGCACAGTCACGCATAGTCACGCACAGTCACGGAGAGATAAAAACCTCACTTCCCCTCATCCGATCGATCTGAAACTTTGTCCATAGACGTGTTGTGGCCAAAGATTAATTTTAAGATAGTCACACACAGTCACGCATAGTCACGGAGAGATTCAAAACTCATATGCATAAGGAAAGAAAGAGTATTAATAAAAACTTTGTTTTTATGGGTTCGATTATTTTCTTTTTAATATATAAAACCAAATTATTTAGGGGAATGAAGCCGCTATATATCAAACCGGAAAAATTACTAAAACATCGGATTTAACAAATAAAATTTAAATACATTTTACTTGATAATTTTTCCTTCACCTCTTGATGACCGAACTTAAACCGCTGGGAAATTTCTAAATAAAAGTGTCGTCAAAAATGTTTTTTTCAACTCCTAATATAGAAAAGGACATGGGACATATATGCCCTATTGGTCGTCAACAGTAATTATTTTTAAACAGATTATTTAGTTTGATCACAGGACTAGAATGTTTTTGTTTTAATTCTTGCGTAAATTACTAAATTCTCGAGTACAACTTTTTGTTTTTTATACCCTATACCACTATGTGGTTTGGGTATAATGACTTTGTGCTGCTGTTTGTAAATACCAAAAATATTTGACCTATTATACCGATCGACTCAGAATCACTTTCTGATCGATTTCGCGATGTCCGTCCGTCCGTCTGTGTGTCCATGTAAATTTTGTAATCAAACTACAGGTCGCAAATATGAATATATTTTGATGCAATTTTGTAAACAAGCTTCTATCGGTCATAGGATGAACGCTATTGAAATTGGTGAAATTCGGTCTATGTTCAGACCTAGTCCCCACACAAATGACCCCTATGAAATCGACTTAAATTGCTATAAGATCAAAATTATCATATAGATCTCAGTCAAATTGGGTTTGTATGTGTTCATTATATCCATTAATCAGTAGTCCAAAAATAATCCCCATACGACAATTCTTAGTCATAGGACCAATATAGAGCTGCTTCACGATCTTCACTTAAATCAATCAAAAAACAAAAATATTACACAGATTTTTCTCAAATTTGGTTTGTATATATTCTTTCAAAATATAAGTGACTTTACCAAATATGGTCAGGATCGGTCAATTTTTCGACCTAGGCCCCATATAAATATAGCTTCCGATATGAACTTTTTCATATCTACAGCTAAAAAATTAATAACAATGCCACTCAAATTTGGTTTATACTCATTTTCTATATCCACTTAGTTGGACCGAAGAGATAGGATCTCTAAACCATGGTATTGGGTATCATATAGTCGGTCTAGACCGACTATAATTTCCCACTTGTTTCTTTTTTTTTTTATTTCAAATAGTTTACGTAACTTTTTGAGAAAAAAACAAAAATTTATCTCGTGGCACGTAAAAATTTGGTGTCTTTTTTATACCCTCCATACCAGTGATATTATTTAGTATGATCTTGTCTCCATCTTTTTTTCTTTTATACCATTTGGGACTGGTAAATTCTTTTATTTTATAGGACAAAATATCCACAAGTAATTATAATCCATTTTCTAAAAAGCTTTTGGAATTTCGTTCACAATTGGCCACACAGTGGAACAATTCTTATAACTGCCAAGAATTTTAAGAGAGAATTTAATAGAAACACCCAAATTTAATTTAAAGTTAATGGTCATTTAATTTTAATATTAACGTAATGTATAACATATCGGAAAACGGATGGATAATATATCTGTAATGGATAACATATCTCTGTGGTTTTCTGGAATAACCGCGTATATCCATTTTTGTCAGTTTTGAGTTAACGATGCCAAATATATTAATTTTTAACGCTCTTTACATGTGTTCAATTTTGTTAAAAAAATTTTGACCATATCTGAGTTTTTTCTTTAAACTAACGACGTATGTCAACCTACGTTTGATCGCTGACAAATTATTTTCTCAGAAAACGACACATAGTGACATACGTTGTTATTAATGAAAAAAAATTCAAAATAATTTTGGATTAGTTTTCAGTTTATAACCACTTATAAAAACTTGTGTGTTTATTTCTGTTATTTCTTGTCACTATTATTCTTGATACGTTATTATATTCTCATCCTAACTCCCGTTAACTTTTTGCTGACGAACAAAAAAATAAATTTTTCAAGCAACAACAACTTATGTCTACATGGGTGGTTGCATTGGTAGTTTTCTTTGTCAAAAAAATGACGTTTTTCTACATAAGTTGTTTTATCTGCACACACTTTAAGTATAATTTATATATTGTTTTTTCGTCCTTCTCTAGGCTCTATTCCTCTGAGGATTTTTGACTCAAAATTTTATATAATGTATTTATTGCCCTGAACATTTTGATTTTATGACATACGCGGTTATTCTAGAAAACTACAGATCTGTACTAATAACAAACCTTTTTGTTTCACAATTGACCCTAACTGCTTTCAATCTTACTGCCACTAGTTTCTTCTTTCTTTATATATGTATATATTTGGAATACATTTCTTTTTTCTTTTCATTTTCAAGTTAATTTAAAAAATAGTTCATTAAATTTTTTTTTTGTTTTGTCAACTTTAATGAAAAATTAAAATAAAAACAAGTAAGAGTGTTAAATTCGTTTACATTTATTATTGCATGATTTACTACAATTGTAAACAAAGTATCTTAAAAAGTAAACAATTTGAATTTTTAGAATTTTTTGGAGGTATCTCCATATTTTAGCCCATATTTTAGTACAATTATATTCGATTTACTCCATTTTAAATACCAAACTGCTGTAAATAATGTCAATCAGTGTTACCCTAAGTTTAGCATGGTAGTAAATGGTTTATTTTGAATGATCATGATTTCAACGGACAGACGGTCATTGTTATATCAACTTGAGTTGTTATAAGGATCAAGAATATATTTAATCGCAAATTAATTTTCTAAGCGTTATCGTCTTAATTTACCTTTGAAGACCAATGGGACACCTATGCCCAGGATTCTGTGGGAAAGGAAGTAAACCAATTTTAAAGATATTAATATTCTTGAATACGGAAGGGTTGCTTCAGAATACAAAAATTTTGATCTCTTAGGTACAATAACATCTCAGAAACCATCTTTGAAAAATGATGAAAAATATTTGTTTTCTTTAAGATCACCATATTAGGCTCTGAGATCGAAGCTGCAACTCTCTTCTGTTAATTTTAGAAGTAACTGGAAAATGTGCCAATTATGACAAAAAAATAAAAATGGGAGAAAGTGTTAAATAAGATTTTAAATAATCACTTTCCCAGTCGTTTTTTCTACGAGAACGGATCCCATAGTAGTAAATTAAAAATCAACTCTGATCCCGTGAATCTGTTAATAGATTTCTGTCAAAATATATGCCAACTAGAACAAAGCGAACAACCTCGTTAATTTTTACAAAAATTTTAAAAAGTGAAAAATTGGTCTAAAAACATTATTTTTTGCGAAAAAAAAAACATCACTCATTATAAGGAAAAGCTACGTAAGTATTTTGGGAACTCTGCACCAACTGCAATGGTAAGAAAGTGGTTTACTGAATTTCTTTGTGGTCGCGCAAGCACCAGTGACGCCAAAGTTTTGGTCGGCCCATTAAAAAATTCACGAGATGATGTTAGCCGATCGGAGAGTGAAAGTGCGCGAGATATTTGATGGCATAGGCATATCATATGGCTCTGTAATTGCGATTTTAAATGATCAGTTATATTCAAAAAAAGCTGCCCTCAATATGAGTGCTACGTCATCTAGATTTAGCATCCAGTATTTATTTTCATTTCCGAAGCTAAAGAAATTGCGGGAAAAAATTTAGCCCCAACAATGATATCATTGTTCAAATAAATTCTTATTTTTAGGACCTTGGGAAATGCTATTACTTGGAAGGGATAAAAAATTCGTATGTTATGTATAGTTCATTGAGCTAGTTTGTTGAGAAGGAAATGTTTTTTTTTTTACTCTAGCAGAACATGTGTATTTTAAACAAGATACGTTTTAAAAATTTCCTTTAATTTTTATTCATGCAATTAACATGAGAAAAAAATAGTAATTCTTCAAAGCTCAAAATTGTGAAGTTGAATACACTATTGTTGAGTTTTGCTCTTCACAGTAAATGTTAAAATTCTTGTTTCCAGCGAAAGTGTCATCTCAGAGAGTGTGATGCTTTTTGAGAGAGCTGTATGGAAGTGAAGAGAATACAGGGTAGCCATATAGAATATGGTCTGTTTTACCCATGTAAGAAGTTCAAATTCCCAAATATTAAAATTATTTAAATTTGTGTTTAAAAATGTTATTTAAAAGTTTATATGTAAGCTGACTGACTACGCACGTGACAGTCTAGTCATCAATGTGAAGAAAAACAAACAAAATTCAATTTTTCTCATGTCTTGATTTTTGGATTAAAGTGCTATTAAAAGCTTAGCAAACAGAAAGGTATACAACACGTAACAGAAAATTCAAGCGGTTTTTGACCCAAGTTTTTTTTTAACAAATACATTTGTTTGGGAATTACAAAAAAAAAAAAAACTAATTCTTTGCCAAAAAAGTCTGAAATTTTAATTCCGGCTAAACTAAAAAGTATTGTAGCTTAGTCCCGGTTCACACGAAGCAATTTTTGTTGAACAACATTTTAGTTTGTAGGAGAGAAGGTACGGATTGCTTGTACTCAGAAACTCTTTTTGTTGTGAAATTCGTAATTGTAAACACGAAGCTGTAGCTGTAGGTTATTATATGAAATTTATTTTCATTCTTTGCTTCGCTTTGAAAAATTATTATTATTATTTCATTTATTTTTTTTTTATTTCATTTTTTCTTTGGCTTCCATATTTCACATAAATATGTAGATTTTCCACTTTGAACCAATTGAGGATGTTATGAAAAAAAGGCGACATTTACACTTTTTTATTTTCTTTTTAATTTGAGAAAATATATATTTACCTAGATCTAGGCAATCATTTTGTATATTTGTTAACGATTTATGTGTTAGTTAGTAACTAGGTTTTAATGCATATAAAAGTATTTATGTAGATGTTTCAATAAAGCCAATATTTAATAAAGTTTTTTATCAACTGACACCTTTTGATCCTACAAAGCAAATGTTACATTTGATTCAATAGAGTTGTAAAATTTCACCTTTTGAAAATCACTGAATAAAAAATGTTAGCTTATGAAAAAACCAGATTTATTTATTCAAAATATGTTCATTAAACATGTAATTAGACAGTCACATGCAATATTTTCATTATCTTCATTTTCAGTGATATTATATTCATATAAAATGTCACAATACCATTTCAAGGACGGTTCTTTTTCCAATCTTCTCCAACCAACTTTCAACATCCTTTTTCTTTGCGCCTTTTATGAAATGGCCTAATTGTTTCCCTTCAAAATTGAATTTGGTCAAGTTGGTATTGCGTTTTAATAAATTTTTAACCTTTGCTTCTTCATCGCTTTGAAATTTATAGTTTCTGAAAGTTTTGACTACTGCTTCAATTTTATTTCTAACTATTTTTTATACGTTTATGTCCCTTATGCCTTCTATTTTCTTAAAATATTTATCTAGGCTTTTAATATCAAAGTATTTCCAATCGTTTCCTAAAAAGTGTAAAATGCCATGCTGGGATATTACTTCTTGATATTTTTCTTTAGTAGTAATCACTGTAATTTTTCTGAGGTCCTTTTGTACCGTACCAAATACGCGATCAGCGGATAAAAAACTGTGACCATGCACAGGAAACATTATCATGATTTTTTTCAAGGATGCAGGGGACTCTTTTCTTAACCAAAACATAAGTGTGTCAATAATAAAAGGATTTTTATTTTGTCCCCCATATCCGTCGCAAAACATGCGTATACATTGTATGTCGTTAAAAGATCCGTTCTCTTTATGAGTGTTCAAATGATTGAATAAGGCAGAACCTATTTCCGTTGCGCCCCTACCAGCCATATATATCTTCGGTCCAATAATTAAAATCTGGATTCCTTCCTTCCACATTCACTATACAGAAGTTATAAAAACTTACATGTCTCGCATAAAATCTGTCTTAGATGGATGTTTTTGGCAGTGGAATAACTTAATGCAAATCAAAGCAAAACGAATAAGATTTGTCAACTTTTTCTTTTGTCAATAGTTGGTAAAATGCATATGCTCGCAGCTTATGCACCCTTTTTTCTGTTATAGCATACTGTTGCTCATGTGTTTCTCAATAAAGTGCACGTTGTGCATGCGTCGCTCGCTGGGGATGAAAACCCGATGTTAAAGACCATAAGGTCGGTCTCCTTCAACAGAATTATTGTATACTTTCCACAACTTTGATATGTTTAGTTCATAAGACAAATAAATTCTGCAGGACTTAACACAATTCAATGTTTTGTCAATTTTGACATCCAAGCCACAGAATACGAAACTACAAGCACAACAGGAAAAGAAACAAGTCTATGGATTTAGTGTTGCCACAATGTCCCATCGATTCGATTGTCGATTTAATCAATACACAATCGAAAAATTCTAAATCGATCCATTTTATCAACAACTGTATCCATTTTGACACGACTTTAGCAACGTCGGACGTATTTACGGAGAAAATTACACTTTTCAATATTAATGGCTTCATCACTGCTATGTTTGAGTTAAAATGACACCTTTTGTACCGAAATAGCTATTGACGTGGATTTTTCTACGAAATTAATCTTCTTTTGAAGTTGATAATTGCATAAATTGCTAGAATTCAGGTTTTATAGTTGGATAGCAAAAACAACGAGATTGAAGCTAAATGCGTACATGTCACCTTTTGTTCCTAACCTCCTCAATTATAAATTCTTTTTACACAAACTAAATAAATAAATTGAACTGTACAAAAATGTAAGAATTTGGAAGCAAAAGAAAACGAAAATTGCTTGAAACAAATTACTCTGTGTGAACATTAAGGTAACTTTGAAAGAGAAATGCAAAGAAGTTGAGCAACAAAAATTGCCTCGTGTGAACCGGGCCTAAAGGAAGCCAAGTTTCGCAACAAAAATAATCGTGGCACAAATCGCATTGTAGAATATTTGATACACATATTTGTGATCACACTTTTGGCATCGAGTATTGAAAGAAAGCTAATGATGTCCAGATTCAAAATTTTTTTTGGGGCCAAAAAAAATTTGTCTCGCTTTAGGGTTGATTGATTCAATTAATTGCGACCACAATTCTAGGTAAAATATTTGCGATTGGATTTGTGGAAAATGTAGGAATGTGACAGAAAAGGTGAAATTTCCAAAGAAAGCTAACAATCTCCAGATTCCTAAACAGTTTTTGATATTCGTGATGGATGGTTCCAGCATAATCGATATATCAGAATGAAATGTTTATCTACTTAATCCGAAACACTTTTTGTTTATTTAAATCCCTGCTGTTTTTAATCAAAAAAGAGTGCCACATTATTCCTTAGATTAACGAATTGCGTGCGAGGAATCGGTTAATCGATTAACCGATTGGAAAGGTTTTGGCTTAATCTCTGCAATTCAGCAACTTTAAATTATTATTTTTTCTTTAAGCTTTGATTCTAAAAAACGTTAAAAATGTTTACTTTTTTTAAGAAATGTACTTTTTAAGAAAATGTACCTTTTAAGAAAAAGTATTTATTTAAGAAAATTTACTTATTTACGAAAATGTAAGAAAAGTTACTATGTCAAGAATATTGCTAAAATATTGTTTTAAGAGAAAATACTTTTTTGAAAAAATTTTTTATTAAGAAAAGTTAATTTTTTAAGAAAAAATACTTTTAAGAATATTATCTTTTTTAAGAAAATGTACTTTTTTAAGAAAATGTACTTTAATAAAAAAAAGTACTTATATAAGAAAAGGTATTTTTTACTTTTTTAAGTGATTTTTTAAGAAAGAGCACATTTATAAGTAAATGTACTTTTTAAGAAAACTTAATTTTTTAAGAAAAGATACTTTTATAAGAAAAAGTACTTTGTTAAGAACAGGGCACTTATTTAAGAAAAGATATTTTTTTAAAAGAATATTTTTTTAAGAGAAAAACTTCTTTGAAAAACATTTTTTACTTTACTTTCTTAAGAAAATGTACTTTTTAAGAAGAGGTACTTTATTAAGAAAATGTGTTTTTTAAGAAAAGGCACTTCTATAAGAAAATGTACTTTTTTAAGAAAAATTGCTTTGTTAAGAAAATATATCTTTTTAAAAATATGTAAAAATTTACTTTTTTAATAAAAGGTACTTCTATAAGAAAAAGTACTTTTTAAGAAAAGTTACGTTGTTAAGAACAGGTACTTTTTTGAAAAATTTTTGTTTAAGATAATTTACTATTTTAAGAAAATATACTTTTTTAAGAAAAGGTACAAGACTTCATTAATAAAATGTACTTTTTTAAGAAAAATTACTTTTTAAGAAAATGTATTTTTTTTAATAAATATGTCCTTTTTAAGAAAACTTACTTTTTTAAGAAAAGGTTCTTTAATAAGAAAATGTACTTATTTAAGAAAATGTACTTTTTACTTTTTTAAGTGGTTTTTTAAGAAAGAGTACATTTATAAGTAAATGTACTTTTTAAGAAAACTTACTTTTTTAAGAAAAGGTACTTTTTTTAAGACAATATACTTTTTTAAGAAAAATTGCTTTGTTAAGAACAGGCACTTATTTAAGAAAATATATTTTTTTAAAAGCATATTTTTTTAAGAGAAAAACTTTTTTGAAAAAATATTTTTTTAAGAAGTTACTTTCTTAAGAAAATGTACTTTTTTAAGGAATGTACTTTTTAAAAAAAGGTAATTTTTAAAAACAATGAACTTTTTAAGAATATGTTCTTTTTTTAAGAAAACTTACTTTTTTAAGAAAAGGTACTTTACTAAGAAAAAGTACTTTTTTAAGAAAAGTTACTTTGTTAAAAACAGGTACTTATTTAATAAAAGATATTTTTTAAAAAGAACATTTTTAAGAGAAAATACTTTTTTGAAAAATTTTTTTTAAGATAAGTTACTTTTTTAAGAAAAGGTACAAGACTTCATTAAGAAAATTTACTTTTTTAAAAAAGGTACTTTTTTAAGAAAAATAACTTTTTTAGGAAAAGGTTCTTTAATAAGAAAAAGTACTTATTTAACAAAAGGTACTTTTTACTTTTTTAAGTGATTTTTTAAGAAAGAGTACATTTATAAGTAAATATACTTTTTAAGAAAACTTACTTTTTTTAAGAAAAGGTACTTTTTTTAAGACAATGACAACAATCGTTTTACTACTCACGTCTGAAATGGTTAAAAAACCTCTTAAAAAAGCAATATTTTATCTTAAAAAAGCAGCTATTCTTAAAAGAGTACTTTTCCTTATAAAAGTACATTTTCTTAAAAAAGTACCTTCTCTTAATACAAAATTTCTTTTTAGCAAAGTTTACTTTCTTTTTTTAATTTTCTTTTGTGTATAATAGAGCACGCAAAAGAACTCACAATCACTGAATACCGGTAAAAAAAAATCTGACAAAAATTTATTATTTATATTTTAAACCAGATCTCAGAATCGATACAGCTAGGTCTGAAAGGGTTAAGAACAGGTACCTTTTTAAGTAAATGTATTTTTTAAGAAAAATTACTTTTTTATGGTAAATTACTTTTTTAAGAAAATGTTCTTTTTAAGAAAAAGTACTTTTTTTAAGAAATCGTACTTTGTTAAGAAAAAGTACGTTGTTAGGTGCACTTTCTTATGAATAGCTAGCTACTTTTTTAAGAAGTAATATTTTTTTTGGCACTATACTTTTTTAAGGAAAATTACTTTTTTAGAAAAGGAACTTTTTAAAGAAAATGTACTTTTTAAGAAAGGAACTTTTTAAAGAAAATTTATAAGAAAGTTACATTTTGAAGTAAAAGTACTTTTTTCAAAAAAATAAAAAAGTAAAAATGAAAAAGAATTTTTAACAAAAGTACATTTTTCAGAAAAAAATTTTACTTTTTTAAATTCCTGCTTTTTGCATACAGCTCCAGATTTTTAATCAAAAAGTTGGTCACATTATTTCTTACGAATAAATAAAGGGAGTGAAAGCAATCGGTTGAAACGTTTTGGAGTAAACTTTTCAATTGAGAAACTTTTTTTATTTTTGTAAGCTTAAACAATTAGAAATAAAACTACCAAATTAAATGTTAATAATAAACATCAGTTTATTTATTGCAACTATTTTAATAAATTACAAGCATTAATTGTCTTACTTTTATTTTGGCTGGGTCCAACTTGGCTTAACTTGTTCAAAAAAATATATTTTTAAAGCTCTAAATATTTTTATTAAAAAGATATTATTTTTGACCTTATTTAAATTTTGATTAAGTTTAGTTACTTTTTTCAACCCAGCCTTAAAATATATATTATAATAATATTTTTTTTTTTTTATCAATTTTCAAATATTCATATTTTTTGCTTATGATTGATTGTATATAAATAAAATGTTTTTATCAATTTTAGTTAATATTAAAAATGTAATGAAACACTGGTTTAAGTTCAGTAGTAGTTTACAGTTTAAAAATCTTTGTTCTTTTCAACAAAATTTGGTAATAATAAATAAAAATAAGCGTGTATACTTTAAATACTTTAAACTAGTAGTAGAATTTTTAGTAGTTGCAGTGTTATTAAATAAATAATTAATTAAACAACAAATGTTAAACATTTAAATAAACTATATAAGCTAAATAAAAAAATATAACAATACAAATGCTTAAATAAAACGATTCATAATCAGAGGCAAGTTTTAATCACTATTGAAGTTTCTGTTAAACGATTATTTAGTTTCTTGCTTTCTTTAGTACAGAGTCTTTAAAGTTGTGTTTGAAATGTGTTGTGTTCATAACTTGATAACAATAATGATGAAAAAGGGTTTATTAGTAAATATAGCTATAAAAGCCAATAAAATGCTAAAGTAGGCGCAATTTAAAATTTTTATAATAGAGCAACATAGAATTATTTTGCTTTTTTTTTTTTTTTTTGTTTATTGCATTTGTTTGATGTGAATATTTAATTTCATGTCTGTTGAAAAATATATTTTTCAAAAAATATGGTTTTCATCAATTATATATGTATGTATGTATATATATTATGTATGTATGTTGTATTTATAGTAAGATATTTGAATTTTGCTTTTCATTTATATAAACAGCTTAGTTTTTTTTAAAGCACTTTTTTTTGTTAAAGTTGTATAAGTTTTTTTTTTGCCAAAAATCTTTTAATTTTATTTTCAAAGAAGCCAAAACATTTTTGCTAATTTTGTTTAATAATTTTGAATATTTTGTTTTAAATTTGTTGCTGTGTTTTTATAGTTATGTATCTTTTTTTAGTTTCCCTTACTGTTTAGTTTTAAACCAATTGTTTTTTTAAAGCCCTTAAATTCGTGATTCTTTATCTTTTCTTTTCAGACAAAAAATTCCTCAAACTATCTGCGTAGATCAACTACTCGTATTTTTTGTGACACATCCAATTGTATGTGACGGGCCTCCTATCAAAATGAAAAAAATTAATAAAATTTAAGGATATAGCGTATTTTGATTGTTTTAAACTTACCATAAACAATGGCGGATCATTGGGATGAGGATGAAAACCAGTTTGACGACAGTCAGCAATATAATTCAGACCATAATTAGGGGTAAGTATAAAGAAACCAGTACTGGAAAAAACATATAATTAAATATTTCTTTGTTATAAAAACAGATTGTTAACAATTAATATTACTGAATTTAAATTGTTTTATAAAATACTAAATATAAATGTAATAAGCAACATCTAAAATACTAGAAAGAAACTGCATTTTTAAGTACTTTTTTTTTAAAGAAAATGTACTTATTTAAGACAACGTACTTTTTTACGAAAATTTATTTTTGTAAAGTACTTTTTTAAGATATATGTAGCTTCATTTATGAAAAATTATTTTTTTTTTTAAATTTTTTTTTTTTTCAAATTTTTTTTTTCATAAATTGTCTTCTAAAATCCTTCAGACATAATGCCCTGAAAGGATTTTTTAAAATTCGAATTATTTTTGGAGTTACAGAGCTATATATATAAATTGAAAAACGACTGAGCAACAGCATTTTTAAAAAACGTAATTTTTGTGGGATTGAAAGGTAGGACATACCTTAAAGAGAATTTATTTTTTTTAGGAAAGGTACTTTTTTAAGTTCATCTTTTTAAAAGGGTACTTTTTTAAGAAGTGTCATTACTTTTATTAAAAAAAAAAAACATTTTCTAAAAATACATTTTTTTAAAAGTTAACTTAAGAAAAGGTATTTTTTTAAGAAAAGATACTTTTTTAAGAAAATGTATTTTTTAACAAAATGTGTTCTTTAATGGAAAGGTACTTTTGTAAGAAGAAACATTTAAGAAAAGCTACTTTCTTAGAAAAAGGTATTTTTTTTTAGGAAAATGTATATTTTTTAGAAAACATACTTTGAAAAGAAAATATCCTTTTTTATAAAAAAATATATTTTAATAAAAGGTTCTTTTTAAGAAAATTTACTATTTTAAGAAAAGGTACTTCTTTAAAAAATTGTACATTTTAATAAAAGCCACATTTTAATTTTTAATTTTTAGTTTTTAATTTTTAATTATTAATTTTTCATTTTTAATTTTTAATTTTTAATTTCTAATTTTTAATTAATTTTTAATTTTTAAGTTTTAATTTTTAATTTTTAATTTTTAATTTTTAATTTTTAATTTTTAATTTTTAATTTTTAATTTTTAATTTTTAATTTTTAATTTTTAATTTTTAATTTTTAATTTTTAATTTTTAATTTTTAATTTTTAATTTTAAATTTTTAATTTTTAATTTTTAATTTTTAATTTTTAATTTTTAATTTTTAATTTTTAATTTTTAATTTTTAATTTCTAATTTTTAATTTTTAATTTTTAATTTTTAATTTTTAATTTTTAATTTTTAATTTTTAATTTTTAATTTTTAATTTTTAATTTTTAATTTTTAATTTTTAATTTTTAATTTTTAATTTTTAATTTTTAATTTTTAATTTTTAATTTTTAATTTTTAATTTTTAATTTTTAATTTTTAATTTTTAATTTTTAATTTTTAATTTTTAATTTTTAATTTTTAATTTTTAATTTTTAATTTTTAATTTTTAATTTTTAAGTTTTAATTTTTAATTTTTAATTTTTAATTTTTAATTTTTAGTTTTTAATTTTTAGTTTTTAATTTTTAATTTTTAATTTTTAATTTAAAATTTAAAATTTTAAGTTTTAAATTTAAAATTTTAAATTTTTAGTTTTTAATTTTTAGTTTTTAATTTTTTATTTTCCATTTTCCATTTTTTTTTTCCATTTTTCATTTCCTATTTTTTCATATTTCATTTTCCATTCTCCATTTTTCATAATCTATTTTCCATTTTTCATTTTACGTTTTTCATTTTCCATTTTTCATATTTCATTTTCATATTTCATTTCATTTTCTATTTTTCATTTTTCATTTTCCATTTTTAATTTTTCATATTTCATTTTCATATTTCATTTTATTTTCCATTTTTCATTTTCCATTTTTAATTTTCCATTTTCAATTTTTCATTCTTAATTTTTCTTTTTTAATTTTCCGTTTTCCATTTTTCATTTTCCATTTTTCATTTTCTATTTTCCATTTCTCATTTTCCATTTTTATACCCTATACCACCATGTGGTTTGGGTATAATGACTTTGTGCTGCTGTTTGTAACTACCAAAAATATTTGACCATCTTTTATTAACCGTCGAATCAGAATCACTAACTGATTCGATTTAACGATGTCCGTCCGTCCGTCCATCCGTCTGTGTATCCATGTAAACCTTGTAATCAAACTGCAGGTCGCACATATGAATATATTTTGATGAAATTTGGTATATAAGCTTTTATCGGCCATAGGATGAACGCTATTGAAATTGGTCAGAATCGGTCCATTTTCAGACCTAGCCCCCTTACAAATGACCCCTATGAAATCGACATAAATTGCCATAAGATCCAAATTGTCATATAGATCTTACTCAAATTGGGTTCGTATGCGTTTATTACATCCATTAATAAGTAGTCCAAAAATGATCCCTACGGGACAACTCTTAGTCATAGGCCCCATATAGAGCTGCTTCCCGATCTTCACTTAAATCTATCAAAAAACAAAAATATTGCACTGATTCTTCTCAAATTTTGTTTGTATATATTTTTGCAAAATACAAGAGACTTTACCAAACATAGTCAGGATCGGTCCATTTTTGGGCCTAGTCCCCATATAGATATAGCATCCGATATGAACTTTTTCATATCTGCAGCCAAAAAAATTAATAAAAATCCCACTCAAATTTGGCTTATGCTTATTTTCTATGTCCAGTTAGTTGGGCCTATGAGATAGGGTCTCTAAAGGCATGGTATAGGGTATCATATAGTCGGTCTAGACCGACTATAATTTTCTTACTTGTTCATTCTTAATTTTCAAAAACAAAGAAAGTGGAAATAAAATATTTCAAAATAAATTTGCTTGTTATTCTAAACAGCTGTTTTCATAAGACTTGAGTGTGATAATGTAAATGGCCTAAGTATGCAGAAATAATGTTGGTACGACTTTATGACAGTCCGATGAATTTCATCGGATTTTTATTTCGAAAAATCATACGAAAAATCATAGCTCATGGTAGTTGTGTTTGTTGGTATGATTGCATCATTTTTTTGTGGCTTTTTTGAACTGTGGATTTAGTTGTACACCTATTATGTTCAACCACTAAAATATTACAACACTCTGGGTTTTATGTTTTTTTTTTTTAGAGGTATCTACATATTTTTGCTCGTATTTAAGCACAATGATGCCCGATTTAGCCCATTTTCAATACCAACCTGCTGGGAATTATGGCAAATGACATTATTGTAACCTAACCCAGTTAAATGCTTTTTTTTTGTGAATGAGCATGATATCGACAGACGGACAGACGGACATGGCTATATCGACTCGAGCTATGATAAGGATCAAGATTATATATACTTTATGGGGTCGGAAATTAGTTTTTCGATGCGTTACAAACGGATTGACAAACCTAATATACCCTGTGCCACTGAGGTGTGGAGGATATAATAAATGTTAACTGTTAAAGTTCTGTGATACTAGCGTTAAGATCAATTTTGATATCTGTGTACTGTGTTGTCATCATTTATTTATTATAGCCTCCACACCTCTGTGGTGTGGTGTGGCGTTAAGATCAATTTGTGATATCTGTGTACTGTGTTGTCATCATTACAATTTCTGTGTCGTTAAGTCCAGTTTTTTAGACAAATAAGTGACTACAATTAAAAGGATGTAATATAGAATCAATTTAAATAAAAATATACACTCCTGAAGAAGTCTGAAAAAATCAGACGAAACGTTGGGTAAAAATGAAAATAAATTGTTTTTTTTTTTTTGCGAAAAGGTACTTTTTTAAGGCAAAGGGACTTTTTTAAAGAAAATGTACTATTTTAAGAAAATGTAATTTTTTAAGGAAAGGTAGTTTTTTAAGAAAATTTATTTTTTTAAGATAACGCTCTTTTTAAGAAAATTTTCTGAATATTTACTGTTTTAAGAAGAGGTAATTTTTTTAAGAAAAGACGTTTTTTAAGAAAATTTACTTTTAAGAAAATATTTTTTTAAGAAAGCTACTTTTTTAAGAAAATGTACTTTTTTAAGAAAAGGTAATTTTTAAGAAAAGGTACTTTTTAAGAAAGAGTAATTGTTTAAGAAAAGTAAATTTAAATAAAAATGTATAATATTAAAAAAAGGTCCTTTTATAAGAAAATGTGCTTTTTTAAGAAAAAAATATTTTTTTTAAGAAAATATACAATTTTAAGAAAAATGTTCTTTTTTAAGAAAATTTAATTTTATAAGAAAATGCGCTTTTTTAAGTAAATATACTTAAAAAAGACACTTTTGTTAAAAAGCTATGGAATCTTCACATGAAATTTCATATTTGGATATTAATTTGATATGAAGTTACAAAAGGTACTAACTATATCTACCTTTTTGGCCATATTTACCTCTGTACCAAAAAGTTACAGCGGAGTATATTATACTCGAAATAATCGTGTTTAGAACAGACAGACAGACTGATAATGCTAGATCGGCTCAAAGCTTCAACAAAATTAGATTTTTATAAATTACATATTAATTTGGGTAAAAAAAACTCGAACAGCTTTTTATAAAGCTGAAACCATAAAACGTAAATCTCAATACATATGTTTCGTTTTAAATTTGAGGTTGTATAATGTTGTATAAGTATAATTATCATAAACTTAGAAATGTTGAAATGTCTGTTGAACATTAAAAACATTAATTCGGTAAATTAAAAAAACAAAAATAAAAAAACCACTTACGTTTGATATTTTGGTGCACAAACAATTGCAATAGCCTCGGGCATCATTATTTGATATGAACAATGTGTATGTAAATCAACTGATGATAAAAATGCAGTTTGACTGGGATGGGTCTGCAATATGAATAAAATTTATATAAGTAAGAATTTCGGTTAACTAATTAACTTTTTTCAATAAACTCACATGTATCCAACCTAATGTTATTAGATTTTGTTCATCTTGCACTTCAAAGATTTCCTCTTCGTGTATGGTGGTACATGAATCAGGTGTACCCTGTTGTTTGGGTATTATAATGTGTGTTATATACAAAAGATTCTGGGCCAAATGTCCAGCTAAAATACCACAAGTTTCTACATTTTTGTTGGTGTTTGTTTGGGCCAGTTGTAGAAACACTTCCATAGTATTTTGTGGTATGACGATCGGACGCAATGAACCCGCCAGCAGAGAATTGGAACGATCGTAATGGGGTTTTTGTAAACGATCGTAAGAGGGCTTTGAAGGAGTGCTAAGAAAATGTCAGGAAACAATTTAAATTTTAAAGTTAACGCAAATAGAAATTTCTGTGATACTAGTGTTAAGATCAATTTGTGATATCTGTGTACTGTGTTGTCATCATTTATTTATTTTATTTATTTATTTATTTACAATTTCTGTGTCGTGAAGTCCAGTTTTTTTTTTTTTTTTTTTTTTTTTTTTAGATAAATAAGTGACTACAATTAGTAGGATGTAATATAGAATCAATTTAAATAAAATTATACACTCCTGAAGAAGTCTGAAAAAAGCAGACGAAACGTTGGGTGAAAAATGAAAATAAATTGATCTTTTTATTTACACCAAATTTGACCATCATTAGCCCGTAAGGAAACTCCTTTTTACAACAATAATTCTACATTTAATGGTCACAAAAGAAAAATTTCATAGAAATTAAAACGTTAATAGATTTTAAAACTAAATTTGAAATTAAAAAAAAAAAAAAAAATGGTAAAAAATATTGAAAATCTAAAATTATTTTATTGTTTGATTTAAATTTGACTAGAAATAATTTGCAAATATGTCAAGGCTCACTTATTTAACAATAAGCTTTAATGAGTTTATTATTTTGTTATAGTTTTCGTTTACACAAAATTAAGAATTGCCAAATTTATGATTTTTTCTTTATAAATTTTTGTAAAATACCTTGATCGCTTATCCTCTCTGTCTGTACTATCCGAAGGAAATAACAAATTGGATTTTTGTCCTCCGCTAGGAAAATCATTCGGATATACCACCTGATCGAGAAGACTCATATCGGGAACTGTTGGCCGAACATTAGGATCGATTTTAACATGCAGATTGGCGGGTATGAATGAACCAGATTTAGATGAATTATGGGCTGCAGCCTCTCTTTGCCTACGTTCACGTTCTTTTTCCATTTCTCGTGCATGTTCAGCCGCTCTGTTAACCTCAAATTGTTCATATTCACGTTTATAACGATCCATCAGCTTAACTCTTAGCTTCTCCGAATTGGGCATAACATCTTCCTTGATACGTTTATTAATGGCTTTCATTTCCAACTTAATGCTACCATAATCGGGATGCGAGCGTATTTTTTCCAAAAATAATGTCAAGTATTTCATATAGAGTATGAAGGCATTTTCATGATTTCCTTCGGAAAGATAAACTTGAGCCATGCGTAACATTTCAGTGCCAGAACGACAGTAACTTCATAGAGCAAAAATAAATAAAAATAATTGCATAAAAGTTAGATGATAAACACAAACATGTTTTTGTTATTGCACTTTTTTCCCAGCACAACAAGTATCAACAGGAGTCTAACCTTCACTTGATATGTAGACAAAAAGGATTTAAATAACCTCATAATAAGGTCACTTCAAAATGACCTTGTTTACTTTGGTTCTCCTTTGCTGTTTGCCTGCCATACCAATATCCTCATCAACAAGGTTAAAGTTATGCAAAATTTTTCCATCCAAGATTTTTAAAATTCTTACCGATTTATTGATTGCTTTGGACTTATATCAATATTATTGCCATGTTTGACCAATTCGTGCATTCTCTCCTCAGGGTCCACTATACTCATGCCCATGTAATTTATGGCTTTCGAAGTCATTTTTGAGTTTATATTTTTCAAAAGTCTTTTGAAAATGTAAAATGTTCATTCGCTTGTTATTTAATTAATTGGTTGTTTACTTTCTATTTTGTAATATTTTCTTGTACAAATTTTTGCTATTTTTTTCTGGTTTCTAACAACAATTCCAATAATTACTCATTATGTAGCAGAGATCAAAACAAAACTATGAATAATAAAAAAAATGATGGAGAACTGTCAAATGTTAAATAACATTAGGAGACAGCGGTTGGTTACTGAACAACGGCTGGTTTCTTAGTTTATGTTGACATTGCAGAGGGCAGCACCATTGTTATGAAGATTTTAAGGAATTAACGGTTTTTAAACTTTAAAAACGTAATTTAATAGCAACCGCTTTTTTAGTAATATTAATGTGACCAGATCTAAGTATTTTTTTTATGAAAATTTGATAAAATACAACGTCAAAAGTATTTTTGTTAAATAAACTATTGTAAAAATTGATATGAAGACTTATCGGGTTGTTGTTAAGTCAATTTATTTAACGTATTCAAAAAAAAATTACCTAAGTTTTGTATGTAGGAGAAAGATGGAAAAAATTGAAGACAGCTTTAGCTGGAATCAGCATCCTTGCATCTATTACTCCAACAAAACTTTTTAACTCAAATATTTGGAAGAAACGAACATGAGAATTTCTTTTTGTTTTTCTTATACGAGAGTTAGTAAGAATATGCTATGAGTTTTTTTAAATATTTTATTTTGCAATGTTTTTATACCCTCCACACCTCAGTGGCAGAGGGTATATATAGGTTTGTCATTCCGTTTGTAACGCATCGAAAAACAAATTTCCGACCCCATAAAGTATACATATATATTCCTGATCCTTATCACAGCTCGAGTCGTCTGTCCGTCCGTCAGTTGAAATCACGCTCATTCTCAAAGAAACCATTTACTTGAGTAGGGTTACAATAATATCATTTGCCATAATTCCCTGCAGGTTGGTGTTGAAAATGGGCTAAATCGCGCATCATTGTACTTAGATACGATCAAAAATATGTAGATACCTCTAAAAAAAACATAAAACCCAATGTGTTTGTTGTAATATTTTAGTGGTTCAACATAATAGTTGTACAAACACATTCACAAAAAAAAAAGCCACAAAATAATTACTCCATCATATCAAGAAACACAACTACCATGAGATATGTTTGTAGTATTGCCACATATTTTTTTTATCGTTATCACGTTATAATAAAAAAAATCGCTAATATGAAAGAAAAAATGAAGACGAATAATGGAAAATGAAAAATGGAAAATGAAAAATGGAAAATGGCAAATGAAAAATGGAGAACGGAAAATGAAAAATGGAAAATGAAAAATGAAAAATGAAACATGAGAATTAAAAATTAAAAATAAAAATTAAAAATTAAAAATTAAAAACTAAAAACTAAAAATTAAAAATTAAAAATTAAAAATTAAAAATTAAAAATTAAAAATTAAAAATTAAAAATTAAAAATTAAAAATTAAAAATTAAAAATTAAAAATTAAAAATTAAAAATTAAAAATTAAAAATTAAAAATTAAAAATTAAAAATTAAAAATTAAAAATTAAAAATTAAAAATTAAAAATTAAAAATTAAAAATTAAAAATTAAAAATTAAAAATTAAAAATTAAAAATTAAAAATTAAAAATTAAAAATTAAAAATTAAAAATTAAAAATTAAAAATTAAGAATTAAAAATTAAAAATTAAAAATTAAAAATTAAAAATTTAAAATTAAAAATTAAAAATTAAAAGTTAAAAATTAAAAATTAAAAAATTAAAAATTAAAAATTAAAAATTAAAAATTAAAAATTAGAAATTAAAAAATTAAAAATTAAAAATTAAAAATTAAAAATTAAAAAGGGAAAATTAAAAAGGGAAAATAGAAAATGAAAAATGGAGAATTGAAAATGGAAAATAGAAAATGAATAATGGAGAATGGAGAATGGAAAATGAAAAATGCAAAACGGAAAATGAAAAATTGAAAATGGAAAATGAAAAAATTAAAATGAAAAATGGAAAATAGAAAATGAAAAATGGAGAATGGAAAATGAAAAATGAAAACTGGAAAATAAAAAATGGAAAATGAAAAATGAAAACTGAAAAATGGAAAATGAAAGATGGAAAATGGAAAATGAACAATGGAAAGTGAAAATGAAATATTAAAAATGAAAAACGGAAATTGAAAAATGGAAATTTAAAAATGGAAAATTAAAAATGAAAAATGGAAAACGGAAAATAAAAAATGGAAAATGAAAGATTAAAATTAAAAAAGGGGGAATGGAAAATGGAAGATAAAAATGGAAAACGGAAAATTAAAAAAGAAAAAAGAAAAATTAAAAATTAATATTGAAAAAAGGGAGAATGGAAAATGAAAAATGGAAAACGGAAAATTAAAAAAGAAAAAGAAAATGAAAAATAGAAAATGAAAAATGAACAAACATTGTGTATGTACAATACATGTGAAAGTCACATATAAATTTTTCAAAAGAACAGTTTCTATTTTAACATGACAAAACATATGAAAATACAACACTGCTTGTGGCGAAAGAAAAACAGTAAATTAAAAAGATTAATATTAAAAGAAAAATAAATTGTTTAATTTTAATTAACAGTTAAAAAGTATATAAATTTATTTTGAACAATTAATTTTGTAAATTCACATATTAAAAAAAAAAACAGCTGTTGTTTACATTTATAGTGCGTTTACAACTGAGGAAAATCTAGTAGATTTTAGTTGAAATCTATTTCAATATCTATATAAGATTTTGTTAAAATAAAACATATAAACTAGAAATACCAAAAATAAAGAAAAACAATAGGAATATGGAAATATGGAAAATTCTAAAAAGGAACAGATTTTATAATTATATTATACATCAAAAATGAAAAAAGCACAAACTGAAATAGAAATTTTGCGAAAAAAAACATCAGCATTTGTTAAATGTGATGTTTGAACAACAAAAACAAATTCATTTCCCCCAATTATTATTTAGCAGATTGGAATGGGCACATATCAGTATAAAAAGTTATAACTTTTCAATTACTAAATATTTTTTTATTATAGATTCGTCATTTTTTTTTTTTTTTTGTTAATAATTAATATTTTATTTCCTTTTTAGTCAACTTGTTTGCTTTTGTTTTTAAATGTCAATTTTTCAGTCACTGCGTTGTAATTTTCTACTACAATATTAAAAAAGCACAGAAGTATCATTTGGTAGTGCCCAAGTTTGACAAGATTTTGTGAGACTTTGCACAAATCTAGTAACAAGCAAGATTTTGTTTTGTATGAGAAATCTAGTAAAAGAGAGCTAGATTTCGCTCGAAATCTCGTATATACTAGATTTTGCTTAGGTGTAAACGCACTATTAGAGGTTATGTCATACATATGCAAGTGTGATAGCAAAAATTATGAATCGTTTGTAAAACGAAAATTTTGACAGATATACGGAATTACATATGGATAAAAAAAAGTGACAGTACATATGTAAAAAACGAGTTGTGTGATATCAGCTTTAGTTATAAGGTAGATCTCTTAAATGGAATATAGCAATGCACTAACATTTTTTTCATATGTACAAAAGACAGTACTAATGGACTCGTATTTCTTCTTATCGGCCCAATCCCATTATTAAGGTGAAAAAAAATTTCGTTTTTGATTTCTATATTTGTTATTTTATTATAATTTTTATATTTTCCTACAAAATTGATAACATATCTCAATGTACTCGGATTATTTTCAAATCGAAGTTATTTTCTTTTCTTCTTGAATTTCAATTGATTTTAAAATTTTTGATTTTATGCTATGTTCAGACGGACAGCAAAATTCAATGTTCGCTCTCTTATTCACGCTTCGCGCCCCAATCATGTTGAATCTACAAGATTCGCCATACAAAATTTCGAGAGCGAACCAGCTTGGTTCATTTTGAATCTAGTTGCTAACCACGAAGAGTTTACTGTCTTCTCGAATTTTGATAAAAAATTATCGCTAGTTTATCTGAACTAGCTGTCAAAAATATATAAATAAAAAAAAAACAAAAAAATAATGTGTGCAATAAAATAAATAGAAACATTTAACAAATAAAAAGTATATATTTATATATATACATATATATCTATATATTAATACGTGAAGGTAAATTTTTAGTTGCCTTTTTAAACAATATGTTGGCACGGAGGAGTGTGAAAATTGGCATAGTTATAGTTCATATGGAGGAGAAGCTGAGAATGATAAAATTAATGTTTAATCTGTCTTAAAAATATATTAAATTAAATAAAATAAAATATTTTTTAATAATTCATTACACCCTGTTAATGTGAATGATTTAAATTATATATAAGACGCTCTGTGTTGAGTTGTGAATTACTAAAATTGATTAACAAACCTTTAGGCTCGTTTAAATATTCATAAATTTTATATATATATATAGATTAAAAAAACATTGGAAGAAAAAAATTGAATGAAAAAATAATATTTCCAAGAATTTGCACTCGAATTTCGAGTGCTGGACTATACCAGTTTAAATAATAATGAAAAAAATTAAATAGTGTAGAAGGATGTCTTCAAATTTTTGCACATAAAATATAAACGTCAAAATGAAACAAAAACAATCGCCTGAGCACCAAGGTTCACAATCGTGATTCAGAGAACGAACCAAGGGGTTCATTTTGCTGTCTGAACATGCTATTATATACAATGTATGTATATATATGAATGTATATAAACAATTTTCATGATAATTCTTTAAAAAAGTTCGTATTTTCGTTCTATATCCTTTAGAGAATGAGTTAGAAATTAATCAGGCTCAAGATCAAATGATTTTACTTTAAATTAAGCAAATAACAGTGGCACATTTTTTTCTTTAAATTGATCTATATTCTGCATGTCATTTTATACAGCGGTTTCGGTCTGATAACATTTCTCTTCGCATTTTATTGCTGTTTATTTGCTAATCTATTTTAAATCGATATTATTGATATTGTTTTCCATTCGGGTTGTTAAAACCACTCGAACTAGTCCACTAAATTTAGATTTCAGTAGTTCTTTGGGAGTTCTTAAGTCCGTGTGAAATTGTTTTGAAATAGTGAAAAAAAAACACAGTAAGTTGTTAATCTTAATAATAAAAACAGATATTACACTTTATGTTTATCCATAAACGGTGTAACATATCTACAAATAATAATGACATTAAAAATATAAATATTGTGATTTGATTAAAAATCAAAGATCCCAATAATGTGTAAAGTTTTAAATTTATTCTGCATCCTAAAGTGTATTTTTTACCAGTTGTGAATTGAAAAGTTCATCATTATATGGTAAATTTAAATTAGAATTTATAAAAATTTTTAGTATTTGAATTTTTGTGTATAATTCGTAATTCTTTTAGGATTCAATGACCATTTTTGCAAATTAGCTGATTTATTTACTATTTTCCAATACGTTATATTCCTGCAACAATCCTAATATATATTTGCACTACCTGACCGATTCTGTAGCGGTGTTTGAATAATCTTTTATTTTATAAAGTTATCACGCATACATACGTCTTAGTATTAAAATAATAATTACCGTAGCAATATTTTTATATGCCTCTTCTGAAATAAGTACATTTGCTTGAAAAGAAGTACCTTTTCAAAAAAATAAAAAAGTACAAAGTACCTTTTATTAAAAAAGTAACTTTTCCTAAAAAATACCTTTACTTCAAAAACTGGCTTTTATTCAAAAAATGCCTTTTAAGAAGCAACTTTTCTTAAAAAAGTACCTTTTCTTAAAAAGTAAATTTTCTTAATAAGACCTTTTCTTAAAAAAATTGCCTTTTTTAAAAATAGGAAAGTTTTTTTAAGAAAATACCTTTTATTCAAAAAGTACCTTTTCTTAAAAAAATAAATTTTCTTAAGGAAATGTCTTATTTTTAAATTACTTTTTCTTAAAGGGGGTGGGTAATTTTCTGAATGTACAATATGTCGAGAGTGTTGCATCAAAATTTCAATTAATTAAAGCAAATGAAGTAAAACTAACGAAAATACAGCGTTTCAAACGACCGGTCTCATACGGTATATCATATATAAATCATTTTTTTAAAAATCGAATTTCTCGCAAATAACATGTTTGAACTCAAAATCTACTTGACCGATTCTTTTGAAATTTTATACACTTTTTCTACACATAAATCACAGGGTAATCACGAAGATTTTTTTTTTCTCATACCATTTTTTCCCATTTCTTAATAACAAATTCACCGCAATTTTATAGCAAAAATCGTTTTTCACTTCAAAATGCTGCCAAAAAAAATTTGTTTGTAAAAAAAAAACTTCGTGATTACCTCGGGAAACATATCACCTTCTAAACTCATTTCGATTTTTTTAATACACATGATCCGGTAACAAATTGTGATGCTCACCGCAAAACAATATTTTTTAAATTGAAAATTTTTTCAAAGATACTTTAAATGTTACACTATAACGTGAATATGAAACAAATAATTCAACATTATTCATATGTTCAAAAAAAAAAATTAGCAAATACGTTTTTTTTCGCCTTTAAATCCTTACCTCCCCCTTTAAAGAAGTACATTTTCTCAAAAACACCTTTTCTTAAAAAATAAATTTTCATAAAAAATTACCTCTTCTTAAAAAGTACCTTTTCTCAAAAAATTCCTTTAAAAATAAAACTTCTTAAAATACAAGTTTTCTTAAATGGTACCTTTAATTAAAAAAGTAAATTTTCTTAAAAAATGCCATTTCTTAAAAAAATTACATGTTCTTAAAATAGCAAATTTTATTCAGAAAGTACCTTTTCTTCAAAAAGTACCTTTTCTTAAAAAAGTACCTTCCCTTTAAAAGAACATATTCTTAAAAAAAATAAATTTTCTTAGAAAAGTACCTAATCTGAAAAATTACCTTTACTTAAAATAGTACCTTTTATTAGAAAAGTAATTTTTCTTAAAAAAGTCCCTTTGTTAAAAAAGTATTTTTAAAAGCTGTTAAAACTTACCTTGTCATAAAAAGTATATTTTCGCAAAAAAATAACTTTTCGTAAACAAGTACATTTTTTTTTTTAAGAATAACCTTGTACTTTAAAAAATTACTTTTTCTTAATAGGTACCGTTTCTTAAAAAGTAAATTTTCTCGAAAAAGTAAATTTTCTTAAAAATATTTTTTTTTAAATAAAGTACTTTTTATTCAAAAAGTAACTTTTCTTAAAAATACAATAAATACCCTTTCATCAAAAAGTGGCTTTTATTCAAAAAGTAAATTTTCTTAAGAAAGTACCTTTTATTTAAAATGTACCTTTTATTCCAAAAGTACCTTTTCTTTAAAAAATAAATTTTCTTAAAAAAGTACCTTAAGAAATATATTTTCTTAAAAAGTACATTTTCTTAAAAAAGTACCTTTTATCAAAAGGTACGTTTTCTTAAAAAAGTAAATTTTCTTAAACAAGCAAATTTTCTTAAAAAATTATCTTTTCTTAAAATAGTAAATTTTTAAAAAGTACCTTTTCTTAAAAAGTCACTTTTCTTCAAAAAAGTACCTTTTCTTCAAAAAAGTAAATTTTCTTCAAAAAGTACCTTTTCTTAAAAAAGTACATTTTCTTACAAAGTTAATTTTCTTTAAAAGTACATTTCCTTACAAAGTAAATTTTCTTAAAAAAGTACCTTTTTTAAAAAAGTACGTATTTTAAAAAAAGTACATTTTCCTCAAAAAGTTCCCCAATAAGTAATTTTTTAAAAAGTATTATTTTTTTAATTAAGTATCTTTTCTAATAAAGTAAATTTTCAAAAAAAATAGTTTTTCGAAAAAAATAGTTTTCTTAAAAATTATTTTTTCCCAAAAAGTACATTTTCTTCAAAAAGTAAATTTTCTTGTAAAACTGTAATTTTTCCTCAAAAAGTACATTCTCTTAAAAAATTGTCTTTTCTTATTAAAGTACATTTCTTTGAAGAGTGCCATTTCTTATAAAGTTGGATTTTCTGAAAAAGTTTTATAAAAGTAACTTTCTCAAAAAAGAATATTTTCTTAAAAAGTACATTTCCTAAAAAAAGTACCTCTTCATAAAAAATTGCATTTTTAAAAAAGTAATATAAAAATTACTGTTTTTGTTAAAGTTTCTTTTCTTAAAAAAGTAAATTTTAAAAAAGTCGATTTTATTAAAAAATTACTTTTTCTGAAAAAAGTAGCTTTCCTAGAGCTACTATTAGCTCTTCATAAAAAATAGCTTTTTTGAAAAAGTACCTCTTCCCAAAAACTACATTTTCTTCAAAAAGTAAATTTTCTTAAAAAGTATCTCTCTTTAAATGTACTTTTTTACTTTTTTATAAAGTAATTAAAAATATACTTTTCTCAAAAATATACTTTTCTCAAAAAGTATATTTTCTTAAAAAGTTTCACTTTCCTTAAAAAATACCATTCATTATAAAAGTTATTTTGATTAAAACCTCTAGGAAAATACTCTTCCTTTTTTGAGAAAAACCCCTTTTCCTAAAAATTATTTTCTATTAATAATATAACACATAAAAATAAAGTTTTTATTAAAACTTTCTTTCCTTATGCATATGAGTTTTTAATCTCTCCGTGACTGTGCGTGACTTTGCGTGACTATTTTAAAATTAAGCTTTGGTCACAACAAGTCTATGGCCCAAGATTCAGATTGATTGGATGAGGGTAAATGGAGTTTAAATCACCACCTGCCTGTGCATGACTATCTTTAAGTTAATATTTGGTGAAAAGTCTGTGCACCAAGCTTCAGATTGATTGGCTGAGCGGAAATGGGGTTTAAATCACTCCGTGACTGTGCGTGACTATGCGTAACTGTGTGTGACTATCTTAAAATTAATCTATGGCCACAACAAGACTATGGACACAGTTTCAGATAGATCGAATGAGGTGATATGGGGTTTAAATCTCTCCGTGACTGTGCGTGACTATGTCAAAGTTAATCTTTTTTCACAACAAGTATATCGACCAAGTTTCAGATCGATCGGATGAGGGTAAATGACATTTAGATCACTCCGTGACTGTGCCTGACTAAGTCGAAGTTAATTCTTTTTTTCACAGCAAGTGTATGGACCAAGTTTCAGGTCAATCGAATGAGGGTAAATGACATTTAGATCACTCCGTGCCTGTGCGGACCAAGTCTCAGATCAATTGGATAAGGGGGAATGGGGTTGACCCACGACAGACAGAGAGATTGAGTTAAAAGAAAGAGTTTAAAAAGTATAGGCATTTTCTTTTAAAAAGCTTTTGGGATGTCAATTAAACTTAATTTACTTAAACTCGCATATTTTAACGCCAATATCTTTATAAATCTATAATATTAATAGGCTAGGCGATTTCTTGTGACCGATGTTTTGTTCTACCGTTTTATCCCGATTTTGACCAAAATTATATTATTTGAAAGGTATTTCTTTGTAGCTGTTCACCAGATTTACAGATTTTTAAATTTTTTCCTTTATTTTGAGTAAATTGCATTTAAAGTTGCTACTAACACATACATAAAATTAAATATATGCTATGTGTGTGTTTATTATATTTGTTAATGTGTTCGTTAATGAGTTTGTTATCTTCATTCACAATAATAACAAACCAAAAAAGTGTTGGTTTGTGAATTGACTAAATTGAAAAATAAAGTTGCCTAGAAATTGCACTCGAATTTCGAGTGCTGGAATCTGCTAGTATACTTATATGTGTCTAGCGGGAATCACACTTCAGGAATTTTTTGTGGAGTACTAAGCATGTTTGGGCCTCTAAAGGTGAACAAATTATACTAAATGTATAGCGGGACCAACACTTAAAGTTATATTTATGTTTTGACATTTCGGGCTAGAAGTACCGGGTTTGTGCACATATTATTTTATATAATTTATTTATTCTTTTTTTAATTGGGTTTTATTATTACTTGAGTAAATTCGAATTCCGAATGGAAACACCCATATACAAATATTTATGCCCGTCTTATCTTAACCCCACGAAACATTTAAAAGAGATCATAAATTGAAAACCGTTTGCTATCAATTGAAAATTTTATAAACAATTTTAATTGAAAGATTAAAGCCACAATTAATAAAAAGAGATTAAAATAACTATTAGTTAATAAATGAATAACAACAAAAAACGAAATAAAGATTACAATACATAGATATCATGTGAGCACATTGTTAAAAAAACATTTAAATAATTTATTTTAAAATACATTTTAAAATTTACAGGCAGTTTAATTAAATCAGCATCAAAAAAGCTGAAACAAAATCCCTCTACAGTTTGACTTTGGCACACTTTAACGACAATTACAAACATAAAACATAAACACAAGCTCAAACTCAAAAAAACCAATCCAAATGAAATTAAGCAACATTGAAGAAGAAAGATTAAATAATACAATTGATGAACGAACATCCATACATACATGTATGTATGTCTGTATGTCTGTATGCCAAAGACTGGCTGACAACCGTCAACACTGGCTGATTGGTTTGAGCGCGTAAAAAAACTTGGCTTGAAAAGATTAAAAAAAAAAAAACAGCAAGTGTTATGAATTAAATAAATCAACAAATAAAATATAAATAAATAAAAACCACACACACACATCCAATAATAAATAAGAAGCAACGAAATTTAACTTTAAATGTCTGCGACCGAACAAAAGATCTCCCTAAAGAAAAGAGTAGCCAAATCAAAGTCAGCAATTCGATTATGGAAAATGATTGAAAAGACAAAGTCACTACATGGAGAGCTTTAGAGAGTAAAACTATACTCAATTCTAAAGAGAACTGCTGCGATAAATGCTCACCCACATGAACAATGAACTTTTTCGCTGATAAGAAAAACAATGGTTGGAAAAATTTTTCTGGATAGTCCGTTATTTTACGCTCACAGAATGTTGTAGGTAAAAATCTGAGGACTTTAATATTTTTATTAAATTAATAGAAAATAGAAAAATGTAGCGCCTTTTTAAAAAGCACTTTTCGTTTCTCATTTCAGTGCTTTTAGCGCCTTTCAAATACAACAGTTCATATTAACAAAATTGTCATATTTGAACATCTTCCCTCCAAATTTCAGCTTTTTGGTCAAAGAGACTCGCAATTCATTCTCTTATTCATCAGTAACACAAAAATTATATATGTAACTAGAATTATAAGCTGATAAACAAAGACTCCGGAATGACAAGAAAAAATTCGATGATAGCACCAATCAGATGGCTTTCTATAAAACGACCCATTTAAGCAATGGATATGTGGTTTCAGTTGAAAATTAAAAATCGTTGTTGTTAATGAACAATATTTTGAGACGATATTGTTAAAAAAAATATGTACAATGATTTTAAATCTATATTTATACAAGGTACTTGGCTCAATTTTATCATAAATAAAAAGTGATGACTTATATCGGGCATTAAAAAGTTTAGCAAATAGCATAATTGCACTTACGTGTAAATTTGATTATTTGGAGGATCATCCTGTACCTAATGAAATTTGATATTTAGATAATCGTTTTTGCAAGGCCTGTTTTGAGAGTAATTGAGTGATTGAGTTGGCAAAATCTTTTATTTGTGAGCTACTAAAAATATATATAAAAGCTGTGAGATGTTATAATTTTTATATATGAATTTGTAAAAGATAAAAAAGAAATTGAAGAGTACGAACATTGTCTCAACAATTTAAAACAGTCAAGAAGATATATTGACTCTTCCGTACTCAAGAATAGAATCTTTCCATTAAAATTAATTCTCTTGAAACATATAAAAAATAAAATTTTTATTGAAGCAAGACTATGGCTTGCAGATGAGGAAGAAAATTACATATTTTTCTTTGAAAATTAATAGGTATAAGAAAAGTTTTTAACGTATATGATTTTTATTATTGAAATGATCTCAAATGTACAAATAATATATAAGTTATATGAAAATTAATAAAAATAATTGTATATTTTTACCAACATAAAACTAGCGGTTTTACTTTCATCCAAATTCAGCGCTTTTTGGATTACTGTTTTGAGCTTTTTGCTTGGAAAGAGTTGGCATCGCTGCAGCGAAACCAATCGTAAAGCAAATTTTGTTAGGTAAAAACTAGTTTGTGAAACTTTTAATATGTTTTTCTCACAACCAATTTGTTTTAAACAAATTATGCGATTTTTTGCCGAAAAAATCTTTTCAATATGAATTTAAAAAATTAGAATTTTATTTTGTTTCCATTAATTTCTTGGCCGAAAACCAATATTAGTGAAAATACGAAATTCTTTTTAATGTCGCAGAAAAATTGTTTAAAATTATATTTTAAAAAATCGCTTTAATTCAGATACAAGATAATTTTTAGCTTTCAAAATAAAGAAAATATATATATTAGAGTGGGTCAATTATTTTTCCTCCATGGGTTCATCGCGATTCTGGTACTATGGGCCATAACAAGAATATTTGCGCAAGGAACCATACCTCTAAAATCATTTTCGAGCCTGCCAAAATTTCGATGAAGATATTTTCATATATTCCATAATACTCATTCAAATATAAAAAAATTATTAAAAATGTGTATATCGGGGGTTTTTTTGGGTCGGGCCAGGAAGTTTTCGTGTATTTTTGTGGAATTTTTTTCACCTTTTTGGGGAAAATTGAAGAAATTATTACACAAATCGACGAATCTTTGACTTTCCCATATTAAAAATAGCCCAAAATATTTAGCGCTGAAAATTATGTGGGGTACCCATATACGACCTATATCGATTTCATTCAATTTAAGTCAAAAAATTGGTTTTTTATATTTGTTCATTCAAAGAGTAAATAAAAAAAAAAACAAATTTTGGCAGGCTCGAAAATGATTTTAGAGGTATGGTTCCTTGGGCAAATATACTTGTTATGGCCCATAGTAGCAGAATCGCAATGAACCCATGGTGATTTTTTCGGCCCCATACAATTTGACCCACCCTAATCTAAATATATATAAATGAATCATGGTTTCTTCGTCCGCTTAAAACTTGAAAACTGCAGGACCAAATGTGATACTCTCTTCTGCAACTGCCACGCGAAGGTTTAGGAAAAAAGAAAAGGACGAAATCTCAGCAGGTGGCGCTGTACGCGGTTATTCCATTTTAACATCATATACATATATTGAGTACTATGAGAGGGAGAGCTATGTAAATCTGTGTGAGGCCATATATTATTAATATGGATAATCTTACCAAAAATGGTCGGTATTGGATAAGTGGGCGTGGTACCTCTGATACAAAATAAATTTTTAACATCATATATATTGAGTACTATTGTAGGGAGAGCATTGCAAATTTGTACGAGGTAATTTATTACGGCTGTGAGATGCTGTGAGTAGCCGTTGTAAAAATGAGCGGTATCGAAAAAGTGGGCGTGGCACTTACAAAACAAAGTAATTACTCAATGTAAGGCTCAATATCATGATAGGGAGAGCTTTGATACTTTATGTGACGTCATCTACTATTAGTGTAAGTAGACCCGACGAAAATAGTCTGGATCGAATAAATGGGCATGGTACATCCCTTACAAAGTACTATTATGTACTTATACCGAGTATAATGATAGGGAGAGCTTTGCAAGTTTGTGTGAGGTCATCTATTATTTTTGTGATTAGGCTTGGTGAAAATGGGCTGGATTTGACAAGTGGGCATGTCACCTCCAAATAAATTTTCAAATTAATAAAAGTATCTTGAATAATATAAAAGGGAGTAGCCATGCTGAAAAAGGGCGGCATCGGATAAATAGGTGTGGTAACTTCCATAAAAATAATTATTGAACTTTAATATATTAGATCGTTTTAATCACCGATGTCTAAGGGAAATGGGCGCTTTAATTTAAAAAAATTGGATTATTATTGAATAACTGTTTCTTTAAAAATATTTCTTCTGTTTGACTTTCGGATATTTTTATCTTTTTTTATTGATTTTTCAACTAAAATATTTTCCATTTACGAAATATATCTATGTTACGATGCCAAGCAGAGTTCATGGTAACATTGGCCGGCGTTCTCAGGATGCAACGAGGCACCGAAATGTCGCAGCACGTCGACCGGAAGAGGAACGTGCTATTAATAGGGAGTCCCGAGTTGGGAATCCAACCTCACTATTCATTTACGCTTCGGAGCAGAAAAAAAAGTGTTGTGCATCGTGCAGCACTAAATTGATTACACTCATTGTTCTATTCTTTTTTTAATTAATACTTGATTTTATTTTATTTTCGCCATATGTTGGACGGGACGAAGACCGTCGGGTCAGCTATCCGTATAAATATAAGACATTGAATTCAACTGAATTCGAAAAGTGTTTTATACAAAATATATTATTGCGTCATCTGCTAACGGTCGATAATTTTCGATTAAAAATTTTTTTTTTGAAATTTATTCAATCAAAAAATCTCTTTTGGACAAAACGAGGTTTGCCGGGTTAGCTGTATATGTCTGTGGTCACAAGCGATAACCGCCTAAGTCGACTTAAGAACGATTTGAGTTATGTATGCTATCATATTCTACTAAAAACGCTTTATATTTACGTGAAATCCCCATTTGTCTAACACTGTTTAATAAAAAGTTATTAATGAAAACACTCTGACCTAAGTCGTAATGAAGCTCCATTACATTTATATAAAAAGTCATTTTTCTCGAAAGCATGGTATTCGATGATTTGGGTTTTCTTGATATCGTATTCTACTAAAAACGCTTTATATTTACGTGAAATCCACATATCTCTTTTTTTCTAAATGCTATGTGTAAACAAAAATAACTTTAATCTATACAAATAAACAACTTGCAGTTACGAGTATTGTACAACTTTTTTGAGTGTACTCATTCTCTTTACTCAAATACAATTTATAATCATTCTATCACAGACAGCGTAACCATATTTCACAAATGTGTGCCTCCAGCGTGGAAGAATTTAAATTTTGCACAGAAAAATAGGAAAAAAAAAATATGTATGAGATTATGTTATCATAAAATTCAAAATCCTGAAATCAGTAAATTTAGTACATCAAAATATCAGCAGCTGAATTACACCTTCTTATTAATCTGTATCTTAAAGCTGACTTTAATTGAGTCTCACTTTCTCAAAATTCTATTGAGTAACTTTGTATAATCCGTAGTTCTTTATACTGAAAGCCCTTGATGTTTTCTTTATGTGATTTCAAGCGGGTTTATTGATTTGGAACGTTATATTAAAGAAACGTCTAGTAGACCCAGGTTCGGTTTGTGGGTCGGGTAAATATTTTGTTGTAAAAAAACATAGCCCCCAGTATCATTTTTGCTTTTAAAACAGATTCGTTTTGTTTTGGATTTTCGTTTTAAAATCGGTGAGTGCCAACAAGTGGTCTTTGACAAGACACTGTGGATTTACGAACCTAAAACCAGGGGCCGAGATAGTTATTTTGTTTTTTTTTTAAATAAAAAAAAACATATGGAAGTAAATGTCTGAGCACTGATTCAATTATATAATTGTGATCCTTGTGAACTAGTCTTTCAGAAAATTGTTAGGTTTTTATTATTTTTATTTTTTCGAGCAAATATTAAAATCAACTACTTAAAAAAACAAGCAAGAGAATTATTATCGGTATAGACCGACTGTACGATACCATAAGCACATATTAATGGTATTGTTATTAATTTTCTTTTACCTTCGGATATGAAAAAGTTCATATCGGATGCTATATTTATATGGAGACTAAGTCGAAAAATGGACCGATTGTGACCATATTTGGTTAGGTCACTTAGTTTTTGCAAAAAGATATACAAACCCAATTTGAGAAAAATCTGTGCAACATTTTTGTTTTTTGATAAATTTAAGGGAAGATCGGGAATCAGAGGGCTAATCGCCGCATTAGATATCGAGTATAATTCATATATCAAATTTCATATTTTGGTTTATTATTTAAAGAAGACGGACAAAATCAGAGCCATTATTCGTAAACTGTGACATAGTAAAATTATTTTTAAAGTATTTTATTTTGGAAAATAAAAAAATAATTTCGATTGAAAAATTTCGATAAAGAATGCGACTTTTAGACCCCAGCTTTATATGGGGGATATGACTAAGAATTGTAGTATAGGGTTTCTTTTTGGACTACTGATTACTGGATGAAATAAACATACACAAACCCCACTTGTTTAATTGTATGGGGACTAGGTCTAAACATGAACTGATTTTCAGCAATTTCAATAGCGTTCATGCTATGGCCGATGGAAGATTATATACTAAATCTCATCGAAATATACTGATATTTGCAACCTGTAATTTGATTACATGGACACACAGACGGACGGACGGGCGGACTGACATCGCCTGGTATAATAAAATATGGGTTTAGATCAAATATTTTTTGCAGTTACAAACATCAGCACAAAGTCATCATGCCATGACCACATAGTGGTATAGGGTATAAAAATATAAGAAAAAATAAATAAAATAATGCCAATTAAAAATTTTAATAGAGCTGCCTTTTTGGGGGGATTTTTCAAAACATAACTTTTGTGACTAAAGGTGTAACTGCTACGGTCCACAGTGGCTGAAAATTGTTTTTCATTGGCCAAAATTCTGTTACTTCTGAACCGATCAAAATATTTTAGTAATTCTTTTTCTAGTGGGTAGATATTAAGTTGAACTTGAGTTTGTTTTAATTTTATTAAAACTAATTGAGTACTTTTTCAGAAATTCTAGGTCAAAGTTGAACTTTTAACTTTTTTACTTTTAGCGTGAAATATGGGTTTTTTATTTTGTTCATTTATTAAAAAATGTCATATTGGACTTTAATAATAATTACAAGCATTTTTTGTAATAATGGGAATTTTTTTAATGTTTACACTCAAAAAAATTTTTACACTAAAAAAAAAAAAATAGTAGAATCAACTGGAAATTTTGCTATTACTAATGAAAAATTAAAAATTTTTTGCTTCAAATTTGTAAATTTGGTTACACTCAAAGAATATTTCCACTTAAAAAAACGTTAGTAATATTATCTAAGAGTCTTCTATTACTACAGAAAAATTTATGGTTTTTTCTGTCAAATTTGTTAATTTTTGCAAAATAAATCAGCTGAACATTAGCGCAATGATTCTGATTTTGATATGAAAATAAGGTTTTTATTTTCTGAATCTTTCTTATTTATTATAACATTCGATACATATGTGGGTACAAAAACCTTTACAAACAAGTAACAAAATTATAGTCGCTCTTGACCGACTATACGATACCCTATACCATGCGTTTAGAGACCCTATCTCGTAGGTCCAACTAATTGGATATAGAAAATAAGCATAAACCAAATTTGAGTGGCATTTTTATTATTATTTTTTTGGCTGTGTGTCTGTGCAATGTTTTTGTTTTTTGATAGATTTAAGTGAAGATCGGGAAGCAGCTCTATAAGGGGCCTATGACTAAGGGATTATTTTCAAACTACTGATCAATGGATGTAATAAACACATACAAACCCAATTTGACTGAGATCTATATGATAATTTGGATCTTATGGCAATTTATGTCGATTTCATAGGGGTCATTTGTATAGGGACTAGGCTTAAACATCCACCGATTCTCACCAATTTCAATAGCGTTCATTCCATGGCCGATAAAGGCTTATATAACGAATTTCATCAAAATATATTCATATTTGCGACCTTTAGCTTGATTGCAAGGTTTACATGGACACACAGACGGACGGACATGGCTAAATCGATTCAAAAAGTGATTCTGACTCAATCGGTGTGCTTGTAATTCGAAATTTTTTTGAGTAATTTCATTAAAATAAAAAAAAAAATTTTCTACCCGCGGATCGTCACGGGTGCAAAAGTATATAGAGGGTTAAGGAGGACACTTTAACCTTTCTCAGAGTGGTATACGTTTCTTGTTCCCTTTTGTTCCCTAGAAGTTCTATTCCACTAAAGTTGAAATTTGACACAAATATAGTAGTGTAATAAATATTTCAGGACACCCTAATATTAAACGGTAGGGTTATGACCACTTACAACAACTCAAGACTAAAATCCTACCAACCTTGTAAAGTAGACTAGTAACCATTTATTTTTGATAAAAAAAAAAAACAAAAAAAAAATCACCTTTTTCTGAAATTAAAAAAACATTTGAGTTTGACAGCTTGCCACGTCCACAATTAGCAATAGTTAAACCAAATTTTTTGGCTACAAAATGGCGTTAAAATTTTAAAAATCGGTGACAAAAAAAATTGGACTTTTGGCCAATGAAATCAAAATTTCAGCCACAGTGTGGTCCCTGTTTGAAGCTAATCCATATATTACCCGCTCTTCAATTATATATAAATCCATGCACAGATTCTTAATATTGTTTAGGACAGATAAATGCTTCATAGTCTTTTTTTTTCTTAGGTTCGGCTCTCTGACAGTGAAATAACACGTGATCGTGAATAAAATTCGACAAATGCCATGATTTATGCGTGGAAAATAATTTATGTATTTTTTCTCGTTTGAATTTATTTTAAGTCACGATCACTAAAAATCACTCAAATTTAAATAAAATGTTTGAATTTTGCGTGAAAATGAACGTGAAACAAAATACTACCTGAAACAAGCAAGCGACGGAAAAACATTTTTGATCCTTTGCTAAGTTAAGAATGTGCACAAAACTTTTGGTGTTTTTTTATACATCCAAAAATAATTATCTGGCAACACTGTTATCACAAACTTATCAATGGCTCTCTGAGTATGAGTACGAAAACATAAACATACAATATGAATGGGATTGATGGTTGAATTAAAGACAAACAAAAAAGAAAAAAGAAAAAAACATACTCAAAAATATCGTTGGAAATACAAACGAAATCAACGGTCAGTTTTGTAAAAATCACACAAGAAATTGGCTCGTTTCCTCATAACTTACGCTTGTTGTTAAAGCTAGTAACCTTTTTTCACTTTTAATAAAAACTGGGTGCAATTGAATATAAACGCTAATAAAATATATAAGAAAAATTAATATTTAATAACAGTATTATCATAATAATTTAGTCAAAGTGAGGGTGTTAATTAAAATATAAAAATTAATATGTACTGGTATAATTTCCAAGCGAAATTGAAATAATATGAAAACCTTTCGAAACAAAGATGATCTTTAAAATGATCATTAACAATTTTCGTTTGTCAAGCGTAAAATGTTGTACATGCTCACATTGTAATTGATAAATAACGTGTGATAAATGTGTTTTTGACTTCTATTTTGTTGTTGTTGTGATTTTTTTTGCTGTTGTTCAAATTTAAATAAATGAATTATATTGTGTAAATCGGTTTTATTAAAATTAGTTGTGGAAATAGTTTTGCAAAATATACATCATACAATAAATAAAAGGTGCAAAAAATATTAAAAAATTTAACGAAATTTGTAGAATAAAGTATTTAAAGAATAAAGGATAAATTTGCATACAAATATAAGTATTTTATAATAAAATATTTTAACGCAAATTATTACAAATTTCTGTGAAAGTGGAGGTGAATTAAATGCTCTGGTTTCGATACCCATAAAACTTCAATACGGAATACATTTTTTCTTAAGGTAAGTGTTTTTTTAATATGTGGTATTTTTTTTGGGGATAGTTAGGATATGTTGAATTTATTTATATTCAAAAAAAATTAATAATCTACGTTCTTATCTTTGTTGAAAGGACTTTTATAACTAATTTTTGTCGAAATATATTGGACATAACTTCTTTTATACTTATAAATAATTTTTTTCGAATTTAATTAATGAAAATTAAATAGAATTAAAAAGATTATTATGTTGCCAGGACCTCGAAGACGCAAGATTCAAATATAATTTGTTTCAATAGATTTTTGGTTTATATGTAGGTACCTGCACTTTTATATTCGATAACTCACGATATGGAGTTCCTTGATAAAAATTAAACATATTGTTGGAATCACAGTATACTATACGTAACAAATCTGCCAATATTCCCTACAGATTAAAAACTAATAATTTTTTTTTTCGTTTACAACCAAAACTTGTCCCATTAAAATTCCAGCTGTTATTAAATTTTTGTCTGTATTTCTTTTTGTGGGAAGAGTTACGAAGCAAATACTACTTCTAGGAATGTGATCTGGAAACTGTTCTTTAATTCACGTGTTTTTTTAATTTTTTTTAAACTATTCTATAGAGTGATTTGATCGTATACATATTTACTATTTCCAAATATACTTATGTACTTACTCGTACTTGATGATTATAAAAACATATTTTAAAAGCATACAAAGTTTTCTGCAAGTTAGTTGCAATGATATTTAACAAATATCTGAAATTGTTCCCAGACAGAGCTTATTCTTTTAATGAGTTCAAAAATGTTTGTTAGAAACCTTCCAAGGCCCAATTTAAAACAATATTTTTAATATTTTAAGACATATTTGGCATTTGTGGCCCTAAAATAACCTACTGAGCGTTAATTCTTTACTAGCAGATTGCAGCCCTCGAAATTCGAGTACAAATTCTAGGAAATATTATTTTTTCATTTAATAAATTATTGACCGTCAAGGTATGTTATTCAATTTTAGACATTGTACAATTCAACACTTTTTCGGTTTATGTCCAAAATAATTTTTCAATTCAACACAATTATTATTGTGAATGAAGAAAAACTAATTTTTTTTTGCAAACACATTACAAATTTAATAAACACGCACATAGCATTGTATAATTTTATGTATGCGTTAGTAGCAAATGAGCTTAACTCCAAAAGAATGTAAAAATTTAAAAATCTGTAAGTCTAATGGACAGCTAAAAAGAAATACCTTTCAAATAAGATACGTTTGGATAAAATCGGGAGAAAACTGTTGAACAAATCATTGGTCACAAGAAATCCCTTACCTATTCATATTATCTTATATAAAAAAATCGTGTGAGTCCGACCGCAGGGGAGATGTGTAAACATCTAGTAATTAAATATTTTTTTTTATAGCACTTTTTTTAAAATCAAACAGAAAGCGTATCACTTATAGCAATCAACTGCAGGGGCTCTGTTAATATAAAAATATTTAATATTATTTATTATTTTAACCGGTTAATTTTTAATTTTTCGTTTTTCATTTTTCGTTTTTTATTTTTAATTTTTTATTTTTCATTTTTTATTTTTATTTTTAATTTTTTAATTTTTAATTTTTAATTTTTTATTTTTAATTTTTTATTTTTAATTTTTTTTCTTCATTTTTCATTTTTCATTTTCCAATTTTTCTTTTTTATTTTTCATTTTTCATTTTTCATTTCTTATTTTTCATTATTCATTTTTAATTTTAGTTTTTCATTTTTCATTTCTTATTTTTCATGTTTCATTTTTTTTTTTTTTGATTTTTTATTTTAAATTTTTTAGTTTTAATTTTTTATTATTAATTTTTTATTTTTAATTTTTCATTTTTATTTTTTTTTAATTTTTTATTTTTCATTTTTTATTTTTCATTTTTAATTTATTTTTCATTTTTTATTTTTCATTTTTTATTTTTTATTTTTCATTTTTTGTTTTTCATTTTTCATATTTAATTTTTCATTTTTAATTTTTCATTTTTTATTTTTTATTTTTCATTTTTTGTTTTTCATTTTTCATATTTAATTTTTAATTTTTTATTTTTCATTTTTTATTTTCCATTTTTTATTTTTAATTTTTTATTTTTCATTTTTTATTTTTCATTTTTCATTTTTTTTTTTCATTTTTCATATTTAATTTTTCATTTTTTATTTTTAATTTTTAATTTTTTTATTTTTCATTTTTCATTTTTAATTTATCATTTCTAATTTATTTTTAATTTTTTTTTTTAATTTTTAATTTTTCATTTTTAATTTTTCATTTTTTTATTTTTCATTTTTCATTTTTAATTTTTCGTTTTTAATTTTTCATTTTTTATTTTTCATGTTTAATTTTTTATTTTTCATTTTTTATTTCTCATTTTTCATTTTTCGGTTTTCATTTTTTATTTTTCATTTTTAATTTTTAATTTTTTATTTCTCATTTTTCATTTTTAATTTATAATTTTTCATTTTTTATTTTTAATTTTTTTTTTAATTTTTAATTTTCAAACAGGTTATCATAATATCATAATTTTTTCACCAATACAATCACATTTTGTCTTACCACTCACATCTTACGATCACATGTTACGCTTACATGTTACGCTGTTTTTGAAATTTACCCCCCTGCGCGTATAAATGTTTACACATCAAAAATTTATGAAAACTAAAGTCAATCCATCTGGCCGTTCTATCTGGCCGATTTCCTTAATTTTTTTTAATGAAAGGTATTTAGACACAGATATGTAATTTATCATTGAAATTTACTCAACTCCCGCCTTACTCAAGTTATACTCAAACGTGATTCTTCCCTGTACATTTCTTATGGGACACATGCACTCAAGCAATTCGAAATCTCATAGCTCCTCTTCTAATGAATGGATCTTAATCGTTTCACTCTCAGAACACTCAGTGGATCAAGCTCTTTCTTTTGAGCTATTAACTGTTTAAATTCGTTGAGTTTGAGGAAAGTTATGCGTGCACAATCAACTTTACATTATGCAACACGAAGGTTACCGTACAGATTTCATTACAATAATTGCATAACACATACCCTGTGTTGAATTGTGAATTGCCAAAAATTTGAATACCTTTAGGCGGCATACAAGGTGGCCTTTATTTCTGTGTGTTCAACAAATATTTATAATGAAATAAACTGAATGAATTAAATAGATTAAAAAACATTGAAAGAAAAAAATTTAATGATAAAATAAAATTTCCTAGAATTTGCACTCGAATTTCGAGGGCTGGGCTCTGCTAGTAGATGTATTAAAAGTATTTGTGTTTTAATTGGAATTGATATATACAATTAATTTTTTTTTTGATCTATTGAAAAAAATACAACATTTTAGGATTGTTTATAAAATTTTATAAATTCCGTGTACCTTTTCTTAGTGAGACTCTGAAGATTTTTTTCTATTCAAAAATAATAAATCTTTTAAAAGATTCTGATGCTATTTTTTTTATAAAACTACATTATCTTAAAATTCTCCTTAACATAAATCCCTAAAATTTATTCTTACACTAAAGCCTCTAATAAATTTAAAATTTTCCATATTATTAATATACAGTGAAATCTTTTATACAATTCGAAATTTTCCAATTTTTTTTTTATTAACGAAAAAAAGTATTTTTTTTAGTGACGACAAAACAATGGAAACTTTTAAACTTCTATACCAGAGTTGATTAAAGCAATAAAAATAGAAGATTGTATGAAAAAAATATATAAAGTCTTAGCCGTTATTTAAATATTTATACTTTCTGTTTTATTCTTCAAATTAATTATTGTAAAATAATGGCAAGAATAAAGTTTTGTAAAGAGTTAAAAACCAGAATAATAGATGATTTTTCGACTGGTCGTAAGCAAAAGAAATATTGTGAGAATTATGAATAAATCCATAATTTGAAAAATTATCAAGAAATATCGTGAAAGAAATAGGGTGATGGCTCAACTTTTAGGCTTAGGCCACATAAAACGCGTCAAAGGTAGGATAATTTAAAAGCCAGATGATTTAAAAAATTTTAAAAAATGCTACCTAAAGGGTCATTAACAATCTCAAACAAAAAATATGTGTTTGAACTGTTTCCCGATGAGCAATTGAGGCTGATCTTGGTTGTTATTGATATCAGTGATATCAGAGAAAAATCGTCTGGCTCGCATAAATTTAGCTAAAGAACACATGAACTGGTCAAGACGGAATTGGAATTCTGTTCTCTATTCAGTGAAAGTCCAAGTTTAATTTAAGAGGTCATGATGAAAGACCTTTGTACGACGACTAAAAAGAAAAAGATTAGACCCAAAAGATACAAGTAAAACTGGCGGTTGCAATATTATGGTATAGGGTTGCTTTTCGGGCCAAGGAATGAGTCGAATTCATGTAGTAAATTATACTCATGGTATAAGCCGTTGCTCCATCTTGCTGGAACAAAATGCTTTGAAACGGAGACGTATTCGGCGCACAGTGGACCATTTCACGAGAAAGCGGTCAAAAGTCCATAACTTTTGATTGGATTGGAATTTTGATATGCGTGTTTTTTGTTTGGTAGGTGTGACTTTAGCCTTAAATTTTTGTTGTAAACGTAAATATCGACTGATAACAAAAAAAGTAAAAGACGGTTAAAATACATTTTCATTTTTTGTTGAATTTTATTACAAAAGTGAAGTGTTAAAAGGTTAAAACAGGTTTTTTTTTTGTATTATGTCTTGCTTTTTCAGTTAATTTTATAAAAAAACTTTTTAAAAATTTTGTAAGTTAAATTTTGTCAGAAAATGCCAAACTTTGGCCCCCGTAAACTTTTTAGTCCCAATGTTCACAAGGGTCAAAGGTTGTTTTCTTTTTTGAAAGATCCCGAGTTAAAATATAATTTATTAAGCAGCGAACGTAAAAGTTACCTGATATTGGTTCAAGATAGAGAAGTTTCAATGAAAAAGTCGTATGTTTTTACTTTAGTTAAAAATTTTTTTATTGTCTTTTTAAATATTGTAAATTTATAAAATACACAAATTTTTAAATCAAGAAAAATTGTTAACTAAATATATAAAAAAGAGTATAACTTATTGATAGTGTACTGAAAAACTACTTAAATCAAACGATTTTAGTAAATATTTCTTCTAAATAGCCTTGATTTTCATCTTCTAGAAGTTGTTTAGCTTCTTCGTCTAATTCAATAAAGGTAGTTTTCCATTTTTGTCGAATGTTGGATCTGAAGTGCACAACAAAATAGTGATAAGTCATTAGTGCAACATCTGGACATTTTTCTTGTGTTATGCTAGCGAAAGAATCTGTAGTCTTTGTTCCTTTTTTCTTGCGCTTCTTCAGATAGATTTCCTATTGGTGGCATATTGGTTTGAATTATTTGTTCCCCTTGGTACAAAATTTTATGAACTGTGGATGGCATATATCTCCAAGAGTAATTTTCGTTATAAAGTATAGCTGTTTTATTGGCGTACTCTCCAAATTTTTTTGCATTTATCTTTCTGCTGCATGCTAGAACTTGTAATACGATTTTGAATCGTCTAATTAATTCATGATCTACACCATTGATAGATGCTGCAATTTCTGGATCGGAACAAAATCTCCTTGCAGTATTTCCATCATTTGAGTTTCCTTCTACTTGTTTTGTTTGATCGATTATGAGGCCTCGCTGTAGATTTTTTTCTTGAATTTGTATTTTTTTTTGTTTCTTTTTCTTAATTTTCTTTGTTTTTTCTCACTGTTTCGCGTAACGGGCCAAATTAAAATCATAACCCAATTTAAGAATATGCTCCATAAAACGTATTTTAGTATGAAGAGGGGACATTCCAAATTCGTAGGCTATCGTCTTGTGGTGGGGGTGGGCTTAATTGATTTGATGTCTTTTGGCATAAAATGCAGCTTGACGATAACTTTGTTTCGCTTAAAGCTTGTGCAAGTTTTCCATCAATCATTGTGAGACACATTATAAAATTGACTTCAATGTCTTGGTCATCAAATTTAAATATTGCTGGTTGAAGTTCTTTGTGGCAATAGTTTTTTTTTTACCATTTACCTGTTATTAAAACTTTTTTCCCATTTTGTCAGGTATTTAAACTATATAACTCAAGTTCCGACTATTAATGTTTTTGAAAATGTAAATGTACCTATCAAAATAAAAAAGATTTTACCCATTAATATAATTTAACAATTAAGCGCATTATGTCTCAACCCTTTTTTATAAGTATATAACAACTTGTGTCAACTCTACCGTTTCCTTTTTCTGCCAGTATAAAAAACAAGTAAACTAACGCAAAAAAATACGCCGGTACGACCAACTTTTGTATTCATAATACACAGACGGACGGACGGACATCAGAAAGTGACTTCGAGTCGATCCGTATAACAAAAGATGGGTATGGGTCGAATATTTTTGGTAGTTACAAACATTAGGGCATTTTCCACATAGTGGAAAACTTTTGTATTCATAAATTTTGCACAAAATATCTGACCTTGGGTCAAAAAAATTGTTCTGGTGCACACGGAGGGAGACTGGCGGGTATACAATGGGGTATAGGAGTGTAGGGCAGGGTTCGGACTACAGAAGAGTGTAAGATTCTTTTTTATGGCTTTTAGTGGGCAGGAGTTATGCTCCATTAAGTGGGAGATTTTTGGGAAATTTTGACCTATTTTAAAATTTTTTTTGGTTTCTAAACGACTCAGTGACATTACATTTCTAACGTTAATAAGCTTAGAAGGAACAAAATTATATAATATTTATTTTATTTAAAAATCTTTTAAAACAAAAACAAAACACTGAGAAAGTCCATTTTCGAAGACCCTGTTCGCTGTGATATAGTTGAAATAGAGTCGCAATTTTTTTGCTCCCGAGGTTCACTGGTATTTACTTTCAAATGATTAACATAATTTTAAAATCGGTAACCATAAAAAATGATTTTTTGCCGCCTTCTCAAAACATGGTCCACAGCGCAGCGCAGCTCTGGGTAAAAAAACTCCTTCAACATCCCCAGTCACTTTTACACCGTTTTCTTCAAAGAAGTTCAGTTCCGTCTCATGCGGTATTTGCAGACTAGATTCAATTTTCCTTGTTTATATTGCCGTGTAGATCAAAATGGGCCTCATTAAACATAAACAAGCAATTTATGAAGCTGTAGTCTTCTTCGGCCACTCCAATAATTTTTTGAAAAATTTCCAGCGAATAGGCAAATACTGAGGGTTTAACTTGCTTGTAATTTGGACTTTGTACGGCAACAAGTTTAAGTCATCTTGGCTTATCCGTTGTAATGACCGTCTGCTAATTCCAGACGGGCCGAGAAGTTTCGAGTCGAAATTGAGGAATTGACGATACTACAGCCGCGATTATGTCTTGGTCCATCTAGTCGAGGGAGTGCCGCCAAACTCCCGCCTAAATTCCCTTTGGATGGAAATGAAGGACTGATTTTAGTCGTCCTTAAGACCATATTGAGGCATAATCATCAAAAAGAAGTATACGTCATAATCTTCGATGGAATTCGAAAATTCACAATCATCACACAAAACTTTCACTGTAAATAGTACCGTTACGAAATAATTAACAATTTTGACCTAAATTTACAGTCTTATGTCGGTTTTCTCAATGTATCGTCAAACTGCCTGTTACTTAACCAGGACATAAATTTATTGGGCCGATAAACTGCCGGTTAACAATTTTGATTTTCTCAATGTACCGACAAAAACATTATTTTCAGTTTGCAATTCCTCTCAAAATTAATATGAAAGTTGGGAGAATAATTTATCTGTACGATAAATAAATAATTGGCAGATGAGTGCCTAGCTTTGCGACAAAATAGAAGCAAACCAAACATTGAGAAAACCAAATTTCTTTAATCGGCAGTTTCTCGTTGGGATAAAAGATAATCGCCTATTGAGAAAACGGGCATTAGTATGTTTACGTAGTAAATATTTATTTATTTATTTACATAATTAACTTAAAATTAAAATTATAAGCTAATTGTTATATACTGAGCAATAGCTACCTAGGCTTTAAGCTCAAATTAAGTTCATAGTAATAATAATATTACTTAGGTTAAATAAAGTTATAGATTTTAGTTATTTTCAGGAATTCAATTATACTTTTAATGTTGTCTATAGTAGGATCGGATATCAAGGATAAAGGAATTTCATTTTTAAATATTTGTCGTCTTATATTTTGGTATTGGGGGCAATGAGATAAGATATGTTCGTGGGATGAAGGACTTATAATGTTACAGTTACATGTTGGTATGTTGGGAATGTTTATCAAAGGGCCATGTGTGTATTTTGAGTGGCCTAGACGGATCCTTAGAAACTTTATAATATCCCTTCGATTTAGTTTGTTTATTTCAGTGTTAAAATATTTTCTAATATTAAACTTATATTTATTAACAGTTTTGTACCAATGCGAGGTCTGAGAATAGGTGTCATTATGTTCGGCGTAGTAATTTTTGATATATTTCAAAAGGTCCCTTGTATTGTAATTTTCAGTACCTATTAGGGGGGATCTTAGGGCGTTTTTCGCTACACTGTCAGCGTATTCATTTCCTTCAATGCTACAATGACCCGGTGTCCAAACAACAGTTATATCATTTTGTCTATGTATCAAAGTATTTGTTATGTAGCAAACGTAGGGGTTATTATTGGAAATATTCATAATCATTTTCAGGGCCGATAGAGAATCAGAGCATATTGCGTACTTCCCTCTTTTGGGGCCAACGTATTTTATTGCCTGGTATATGGCAATCAATTCTGCGGATAGAATGGAACTATATGATGGTAGGTTTGAGGTTATTATAACTTCGCGATTAGTTGTAACACTAAATCCTACTAAGTTCTCCGATCTGGATCCATCTGTAAATATAAATTTGTGAAGAGGTAAATCTTCCCGAAGTTGCTTGAACAAAGTGAGAAATAGAGATGAATTATGTTGGCTTTTGTTGAATAAATGGAGTGAGGTATTTACGTTATTCTGATTAAGCAACCACGGGGGGTAATTTTTGATTTTAGTTCTAAATGGTTTTACAAGGATTCCAAGGGTATCGCAATTTGTCTTTATTCTAGCAATAATGGAATAAATTTTTGGATTTCTCCTTGATTTGGTGATCTTCTCCATGATGGAACTAAGTAATTTGTTAGGGTTTGTACGGAATGTACTAGACAACTTTGCTAAAACTATATTTAATTGAGTTTCCAAACATGGTATGTTTGACTCATGTAACATATTTCTGCAGGGTGTTGTACGAAAGGCACCAAGAGAGTTCCTGACTGCTGAGTTCAATAGTGTGTTTAATTTACTTAGCCTAGATTTTGAAGAATATCCGAAAAATGGTAAAGTATATCTTATTTTCGATATGATCAATGCGTTTATAATCGATAACAAATTTAATATGTTGCAGTTTAATTTATGGCTCGATAGGCATTTAATAATGTTCAAAGATCCATTTAAGGACTTCACGAGATTATCAATGTGTGTGTTCCATGTGTATCTTTTGCTCAGATGTAAACCCAATACCCTCAGGCTATCAACTTCGGTTAGTTGACAGTTTGAAGTTGTAATGGTACATTTGCATTCTCTCACGTAGTAAATATTAAGCCCTATAAATGTGATACTTTTCACCTACTTTAACGCGGTTATAATTTTTCTACTGTATTCAAAATTCGATACTTAATACAGAGCTGCCACTTATTTAGAAAAGTTAAAAGCGAAATCATTGATTGGACAAAAATAGGTATATTTTGAGAATTACTTTACATCACTTTACTAAACAATACACAAATTTTTTAAATGTTAAATTAAATAAAAACTATTTATGTCCTTCACATGTCCCTTAAAATTTCAGATGTTAAATTACAAATTTTCACACCTGTATACCAGGTGAAAAAATGTTTTTTCATTCGACTGTTGTAATCTTCAATAAAAGTCAACTAAAACCCGTTACAAACCATTTCTATGAATATCAAAACGTTTTCTCACTTTTTCACTTTTATTGTTTGAACCCATTCTAAATTAAGCGAATTTTCAATAACAGACTTCATTAATGTTAGGGGAATAGTAAGGTCAGAATTTAATTTTTCTTGTTTAACTTATCAAGTTTTCTTTTCTGAGAAAAAAATTATGGATTTCTTACTTTTAATCATATTCACTTAAAATTTTCTTAAGATATAAAATTAATAATAAAATAATTAATAATTAATAAAATTTATTTTGTGGAAATTTCATTTTGATATATTTGTATTATGACCAGACTTAATGTTTTTGGTCTCAAGGCACAACAGCATAACTCCAAATATGCTAATATTGAGTCCTTAGTATCAACGTATTATCCGAATAAGCACATCTATGCGCCACACTACATTACAAATAGAATAAGAGGACATCTCTCCTGATAAGTTGTGAAAATAGGTGTAAGTTGTTATACCGTGAAACCACAACTAAAATCATGATCGGATCATTTTTAGACATAGTCCTCATATCTTCTATTTATTAATACGTGAAGGAAAATTGTTTTATCCCTTTTTAAGCAAAATGCCTGCATGGAGGAGTGTGAAATTAGGCATAGTTATAGATCATGTGGAGGAGAAGTGGCGAATAATAAAGTTTATGTATAATATGTGTTAAAAATATATTAAATTAAATAAAATAAAATATTTATAATAAATAATTTTATGTGAGCCTAAAGGTATGCTAATCAATTTTAGCCAATTCACAATCATCGCCTGTGCATTTATTATTGATGGTTTCAAAAAATGGTACATTTTAATCGCCCTGTGTTGAATTGTGAATTACCTAAAATTGATTAGCATACTTTTAGGCTCTTATAAAATTAATTAGTAACAATCTCATTTATATTTCTTTTGTGTGTTCATCAAATATTTATAATGAAATTGAATGAAATTTATTTAAAAATTCACAATTTAATGAATTTTATTTAAATATTCACAAATTTTTTATATATATATATATAAATTAAAAAAAACATTTAAAGAAAAAAGTTTAATGAAAAAATAAAATTTCCTAAAATTTGCACTCGAATTTCGAGTGCTAGGCTCTGCTAGTAAATATTAATTTCCATATATTAATCGAGTTCACAAACAATTTTTTTTGTTTCTATCGAGTTCATGAACCATTTATTATATTTTAACTGTGGTGCCAGCGCCAACGTATTTCAACAATTAAAAACGAGCTTACAGCGTTACAGACTCAGTCAGTGATGAGCCTTAATATATTAAGTACTATTAAATTTGCACAAATATATATCTCTATTGAAAATCTAAAATTATTTATAAAGTTTTCAAAACGTTCTAAATTTAAAAAAAAAATAAATTTATATATAAATCTATAAATACTTATTTAAATTTCTTATATAACACTAATTGAATATAATATTCGTTTTATTTTTGAGAAAGATACAAGATAATGTGACATAAAACACTTAATTGAGTGCAAACAAATTTCATTTGATTCGTCCAGAAATTCAACCACATGATACAATCTTTTGTAAAACTCGCAAAGAAAGCTATTTGGCTTTTAAATGTCATTTAAGATGACAATACAATTTGATTATGGCTGCCACCTAAGTAAAATATTTCATTCTTTAAAGATGACTACATAATTGTAAATCTTAAAAAAAATATTTTTAAATATTTTCAGATTGTATGTTTGTCTTTGTTAACCTTTTAAAAATTTGTTCTATTATATACATAATTGTGCTAAAATATTAACTTAAATAATTATGATAAATAATAATTATGTTCGCCCTTTCACCTCAAATACTCGCCTTGAAAATTCAATATTCAATTCTATACATAATACGCTAGAAGTACATTAGTGATGTGTATCATGAAACCGTATGTTTTGGAGTTGTGCAGACAGTAGAAGTATATTTTATATCACTTTTATATACTCGAAACAAGGTTTTCAATATCAATACTTAATGTCTTCAAACTTAACAAACTTTACCGTTTTACTGAATATACGTGACTAGTTGCTGGCTGTATGGCGCTCGTATAAATACCTTTTTAAAAAAGGCACATTTTTAAGAAAAATAATCGCTTTAATGAAAGAAAATGAATTTTTTAGGAAAGAGTACATTTTTAAGAAAAGGTACTTTTTAAAATAAAGTAATTTCCTAACAAAAGGTACTTTTTCAGAAACTGCACTTTTTTTTAAAAGGACTTTTTCAAGAAAATGTGCTTTTCAAGAAAATTTACTGTTTTAGAGAAAGCGGCTTTTAGGAAGTAGGTACTTTTTTAAGAAAAGACTCTATTTTAAGAAAAGGTTCTTCTTCAAAGAAACAAATACTTTTTGAAGAAAAGTTTCTTTGTTAAGAAAAAAATGTACTTTATAAGAAAAGGTGCTTTTTAATAAAAGGTACTTTTAAGAAAAGCCTCTTTTGTACCCTTTGTTATTGTTTTAAGAATATAACTTTTTTGAAAGTACTGTTTTTAAGAAAATTTAATTTGTAAAAAATTTACTTTTTAAGAAATGGTGCTTTTCTAAGAAATGGTGCTTTTCTAAGAAATGATCCATTATTAAGAAAAGGTACTTTTTTAAGATAAAATTTATTTTTCAAAAAAGGCACTTTTTAAGAATAGGTAGTTTTTGTGAAAAGGTACTTTTTTAAGAATGGCTACTTTTTCAGAAAAGTACTTTATAAAAATGGTACTTATTAAGATAATGTACATTGTTAAGAAAGTTTACTTTTTAAGAAAAGATATTTTTTTAAAAAAAAAAAGGTAATTTTTCCAGAAAAGGTACTTTTCAAGAAAAGGCAATTTTTTTAAGATAGGTTCTTTTTTAAGAACCAAACATTTTTTTAAGAAATTGTAAATTTTTAGGAAAATATATTTTTTTAAGAAAATGTGATTTTTTAAGAAACCGTAGTTTTTTAAACGTGGTACTTTATATGACAATGTACTTTGTTAAGAAAATTTATTTTATAAGAAAATTTACTAAGAAAAGCACTCTTTTTAGAAAAAGTACTATTTTAAGAAACTGTACTTTTTAAGAAACTGTACTTTTATAAGAAAAGGTAATTTTTTTAAGATAAGGTACTTTTTTAAGAAAGATACTTTTTAAAAAAATTTACTTTTTAAGAAAGTTATTTTTTAAGATAAAGTACTTTCATAAGAAAAAGTACTTTATCAGAAAAGGCACTTTTTTAAAAAGACTTTTCTAAGAAAATGTGTTTTTTAAGAAAATTTACATTTTTAGACATGGTACCTTTTATGAAGATGTACTTTGTTACGGCAATTTACTTTTTAAGAAAATGTACTTTCTTAAGAAAAGGTACTTTTTCAGAAAATATATTTTTTGAACAAAAGGTAATTATTTAAGAAAATTTACTTTTTCAAGAAAAAGTACTTTTTCAAGATAGGTAATTTTTCAGAAAAGGAACTTTTTGAGAAATAGTACTTCGTTAAGAAAATTTAATTTTTAAAGAAAATATACTTTTTATGAAAATTTAATTTTTATGAAAAGTTACTTATTTAAGAAAAGAAAGTACACTATTTTAAAAGAATGTACTTTTTAAGAAACTGTACTTTTATAAGAAAAGGTACTTTTTTTTAAGAAAAGGTACTTTTTTTAAGAAAAGGTGATTTTTTAAGAAAGTTTCTTTTTAAGAAAAGGTACTTTTTCAGAAAATGCATTTTTTTTAAAGAACTGTTCTAAGAAAAGGTGTTTTCAAAGAAAATTTACTTTTTTAGAAAAAGTACCATTTAGGAATAGGTACTTTTTTTTAAGAAAAGACCCGATTTTAATAAAGTGTCCTGTTTTAATGAAAAAATTCTTTTTAAAGAAAAGTTACTTTTTTAAGAAATTACGTTTTAAAACATTTTATTTTTTAAAAAAGGTACTTTTTACGAAAATTAACTTTTTTAAAGGAATTTTTTTGAAAAAGGTACTTTAAAAAAGCATTTTTTAAGAAAATGTATTTTAATTCGAAAAGGTACTTTTTTAAGAATATACTTTTTTTGAAACTACTGTTTTTAAGTAAATGTAATTTAAAAAAAAATATTCTTGCTAAGAAACTGTGCTTTTCCAAGAATTGGTCCTTTACTATAAAAAGGTACTTAAAAAAAAAATTTTTTTTTTTCAAAAAGGTAATTTTAAAATAAAATTTATTTTTAAAAAAGGTACTTTTTGGAGAAAATTTACTTTTTATGAAAAGGTACTTTTTTAGAAAAGTACTTTTTTAAAAAATGATACTTTATAAGACAATGTACTTTGTTAAGGAAATTTACCTTTTAAGAAAAGATATATTGTTAAGAAAGGGTACTTTTTTAAGAAATTTATTTTTGAATAAAGGATAATTTTTCAAAAAATGGTATTCTTTCAAAAATTGGTAATTTTTTAGAAAAAGGTACTTTTTTAAGAAAATGTACTTTTATAAAAAAGGGATTTTTTTTTTAAGAAATGGTACTTTATAAGACAATGTATTTTGTTAAGAAAATTTACTTATTAAGAAAATGTACTTTTTTAAGAAAGGGTACTTTTTCAAGAAAAGGTACTTTTTAAGAATAGTACTTTTTTAATGAAAAGGCACTTTTAAGAAATGGTAGACTATTTATACCTTATACCACTATGTGGTTTGTTTATAATGACTTTTGCAGCTGTTTGTAACTACCAAAAATATTTGACCTAGACCCATCTTTTATTATACCGATCGACTCAGAATCACTTTCTGGGTCGATTAAGCGATGTCCGTCCGTCTGTGTGTCCATGCAAACCTTGTAATCAAACTACAGGTCGCAAATATGAATGTATTTTGATGAAATTTGGTATATAAGCTTTTATCGGCCATAGGATGAACGGTATTGGTGAAATTCGGTCCATGTTCAGACCTAGTCCCCATACAAATGACCCCAATGAAATCGACATAAATTGGCATAAGATCCAAATTATCATATACATCTCAGTCAAATTGGGTTTGTATATGTTTATTATATCCATTAATCACTAGTCCAAAAATAATCGCTGCAGGACAATTCTTAGTTATAGGCCCCATATAGAACTGCTTCCTGATCTTCACTTAAACCTATCAAAAAACAAAAATATTCCACAGATTTTTTTTGCAAATTTGGTTTGTATATATTTTTTCAAAATATAAGTGACTTTACCAAATATGGTCAGGATCGGTCCATTTTTCGACCTAGTCCCCATAAAAATATAGCTCCCGATATGAACTTTTTCATAGCTGCAGCCAAAAAAATTAATAACAATGCCACTCAAATTTGGTTTATGCTTATTTTCTATATTCAATTAGTTGTACCGAAGAGATAGGGTCTCTAAACCATGGTATGGGGTATCGTATAGTCGGTCTAGACCGACTATAATTATCTTACTCGTTTTTTAGATATATTTATTTATATGGTATAAAATGTACCATATTTTAACATATGGTGGTCGAATTTGAGGCAAAATTCGTTCGTGGGTGATGTCTGTTTCTCTGGGAGAGTTTTCGTACAAAATATCTTATTCGTATTGATTTTTAATGAAGGAATATGTTCCTTTTCAGTTATTTTTCTTAACGATTACAATTAATTTAATATCACAAGAAAAACTTTTCAAAACAGCTGTTTTTATTAGTGGTGAGAAAAGATTTATAATATATATATATCGATAATCAATGCCCCTTTTTTATCGTATTTAAACTGTTGTAAAGTGTTTAGTAAAGTGCGTATTCACGAATCGAGGTGATTATAGACATAGCCTAAATTAATGCTTTACTTCTTTAAATTACTTTAATTAAGTGCATTTTTTTATTTTTTTATTTTATGCTTTATTTTTTTTACATACAACCTGTTAAAAAAAACACACACACACACAGAAACTCATTTTCAATGTCATTAAGCCGCATTATTTAAAAAAAAAAAATATTTTAATATGCAAATGAGGTACTAAATATAATGAGCTGAAGTTGAAATAATTTTAGTGCTTATCTTTTTTGTTTATCGACAATTACATGTTTATAATATTAAGCAAATGTTCGATTAACACTTAATAAACAATTTCAGAATATCGTCTATGACTAAGAAATTCTTCTTTTTAAGAATTTTTTGTGATTTTAGAGGAAAATTTCAAATTGAGTTTCCTATATCCGCATTAAATTTGTTTTTCTTTGTATGTAAAACGTTTTTACTTATGATAATTATTTAATGTTTTTGTTAATATTTATTTTGAATTTTAACTATTATTGCTGAAGGGTTTAACAAAGTCAAATACATTAAAAAGATTATGAGCAAAGTCACGTTTAAACTTTTGGTTCATGCTTTTTGTTTTACTTTTTTAACCCTTTTTAGCCAAATTAAAAAAAATAAAACAAATTTTTGTATTTGAAACGCTATAAAGGCATTTCAGTTATTTCCAAATAACAACAAAATGCCATCTTTTGTTAAAATTTTAGTTTGTTTGTAACCACTCAGTTTACTTTAACAAAGTTTAACTTTTACAACTTTGTTAAAAAACATTTCATTGATAAATATAAATGACTCTTTCTTAATTCATTAATAAAATTAATTTTATATTACATTTCTAAAAATAAAGAACAAGTTGTTTGAACTCATTTGTTTATTATTTTGATATAAACAAAGAAATTATCTCACATTTTCTTATTTACTCATTTAATGAAAACTTGCTCAGTTTTAAACAGTCATTTCGTACAGTTCTCGTTTTCCCACGTATGTACAGTAGTGTTCCTACGTTATATGGACATTTTTCAAATCGCGATTTTGGGGATAGGCGGGGTCCAGTTTGTTACCTTTCAATATAAAACTAATAAATATGAAGTTTGGGGACAATCGGATAAAGAAAAGTCACGCCGGAAATCGATTGAAAATTTTAAGTGTGTTTATACGGGGAAAATATGACTTTTTTTTTTGAGATTTTACGAAAATTTCGTTCTATAGTTTAATTTTTCCGACAAGTTGTAAGAATCGGTATCAGTATTAAATTATCTATTCAAAAAGCTATAAAAATTCAAAACCGAATAAAAATTCGCCAAGAAATAGCAAATGCCCCAGACCATTTTTGTGCCAAAAAAAACTAGCTCATGAAATTTGATAGCATTTTTTTCAACTTTGAGAAATTGATTAAAGCCATAATAATTGTTTTGTTTCTATACTTATAAGTAATCAGATATGAAGTATTGTTTTATTACCACGTTGTTAACCTATTGCGCATTGAGACCGAAAATGGGAAATTTTTTTGATAAAATTTTGAAAACTCCATTTTCAAGTTTTAAAAAATTTTCTTAAACAAAATTTAAAAAAATGGATCTGGTATTTTAATGTTTTGTTAAATATATGTTACAGATTAACTGTGTGAATTTTTAAGTAAATTACTCTGCCAGAATTTTTTTGACAAGGATTTTATTTTTGCGGATTTCGAGAAAATGGGGTTTTTGTAAAATATTCTGTAAATGTACTCTTTCTAAATACTTTGTATCAAAAATTCATCACTTTTCTACTTTTAAATGTTATATTTCATCTTAATAGGCTATGGTTTCGGAAAAAATATGACCCCATTAGCCAATATGACCCCAAGCTAATAAAAGACGATTTATTCAAAAAAATCAATTATTTTGTAAGTGCTTTTATTCGCGAGCAATAAGCAGATAATTGCACCAAAGATATATCACAATAGATTATTTTGATCCCAGGAGCACTGAAGGGTTATTTAAATAAAAAACTAGCAAATTCCAGCCCTCGAAATTCGAGTGCAATTTCTAGGCAATTTTATTTCTCAACTTAGCCAATTCACAAACCAACACTTTTTTGGTTTATTATTATTGTGAATGAAGATAACAAACTCATTAACAAATTTAATAAACACACACATAGCAATGTATAATTTTATGTATGCGTTAGTAGCAATTGTAAATGCAATTTACTCAAAACAGAGGAAAAAATTAAAAAATCTGTAAACCTGGTGAACAGCAAAAAAGAAATACATTTCAAATAATATACGTTTGGTCCAAATCGGGATAAAACGGTAGAACAAAACATCGGCAACAAGAAATCACCTAGCCTATTAATATTATAGATAACCGAATTATTTTTCTTAAACTCTAAATAGTGGTTTCATGGAGTTTAATAGAAAAACACGCTTTCGGTAATCTTATAAGTATATTAAAAGAATTTATGATTAAACTTTGCATTCAAGATTTTTTTTCAATATTTTTCTTCTCTCAAACCTCTATAACTAGAGTTCTAATTAACGTAGGCTGTCGACATAGGTCTAAGAACACTCAGTGGATCCTTCTTGTGAGCTATTAACTGCTTAAATTCGTTGGGTTTGAGGAAAGTTATGCGTGGAGAATCAACTTTACTTTTACTGTACGTTAACTTATCTTGACATATTTTGGCATTACTGTACGTTAACTTCTCTTGGCAAATTCGTTGGGTTTGAGGAAAGTTATGCGTGGAGAACCAACTTTACTTTTACTGTACGTTAACTTCTCTTGGCATATTTTGGCATTACTGTACGTTAACTTCTCTTGGCAAATTCGTTGGGTTTGAGGAAAGTTATGCGTGGAGAATCAACTTTACTTTTACTGTACGTTAACTTCTCTTGGCAAATTCGTTGGGTTTGAGGAAAGTTATGCGTGGAGCACCAACTTTACTTTTACTGTACCTTAACTTCTCTTGGCATATTTTGGCATTACTGTACGTTAACTTCTCTTGGCAAATTCGTTGGGTTTGAGGAAAGTTATGCGTGGAGAATCAACTTTACTTTTACTGTACGTTAACTTCTCTTGGCATATTTTGGCATTACTGTACGTTAACTTCTCTTGGCAAATTCGTTGGGTTTGAGGAAAGTTATGCGTGGAGAATCAACTTTACTTTTACTGTACGTTAACTTCTCTTGGCAAATTCGTTGGGTTTGAGGAAAGTTATGCGTGGAGCACCAACTTTACTTTTACTGTACGTTAACTTCTCTTGGCATATTTTGGCATTACTGTACGTTAACTTCTCTTGGCAAATTCGTTGGGTTTGAGGAAAGTTATGCGTGGAGAACCAACTTTACTTTTACTGTACGTTAACTTCTCTTGGCATATTTTGGAATTACTGTACGTTAACTTCTCTTGGCAAATTTTGGTATTATACTATAAAAATTAATATAATATAATATAATGCTGCGGAGCAGCAGGGATCCTCTAGTTTGTACTTAAAAATATCTTAAAATCCGAAGCTGGCTTTGGTAAATAATTGGTTAACGTTCTCGGATTTATCCCAAATTTTTGGGACGGAAGTTCCACACATTTGGTTATTATATTTTAATCATCGCATCTAAAAATTCAACAGCACTTACAAAATATTTGAATTTTTTGAATAAATTGTCTTATATTAGCTTGGGGTAATATGTGGACCCAATTTCAAAAGGGTTAATGGGGTCATATTATTTTTTTCCGAAATCCTAGGCTATTAAGATAAAACATAACATTTAAAAGTAGAAAAGTGATGAATTTTTGATACAAAGTATATTTACAAAAATCCCATTTTTCTCGAAATCCGCAAAAATATAATCTTTGTCAAAAAAATTCTGGCAGAGGGATTTATCTAAACATTCACACAGTCAATCTCTGACATGTATTTAATAAACCTTAAAGTGCCAGATCCATTTTTTTAAATTTTGTTAAAAAAAATTTATAAAACTTGAGAAAGGAGTTTTAAAAATTGTATCAAAAAACTTTCCCATTTCCGGGAAACAGCGTGTTAATAAAACAATACTTCATATCTGATTACTTATATGTATAGAGACAAAAAAAAATTATGGCTTTAATCAATTTCTCGAAGTTGAAAAAAATGCTATCAAATTTCATGACCTATTTTTTTTTTTTTTGGCACAAAAGTGGTCTGGGGCATTTGCTATTTCTTGGCGAATTTTTATTCGATTTTGAATTTTTATAGCTTTTTGAAAAGATAATTTAATACTGATCCCGATTCTTATAACAACTTGTCGGAAAAATTAAACTATAGAACGTAATTTTCGTAAAATATCCATATAAACACACTTGAAATTTTCAATCGATTTCCGGCGCGACTTTTCTTTATCCGATTGTCATCGAACTTCAATGAGAAAAATTTGCATGCTAAATGTAGGGAAATTGCATGCTAAATGTAAGGAAATTGCATGCTGAATTAAGAAAAAAGATTTTCAAAGCTGCAAATAAAAAAATCATGTGAGTCCGATCACAAGGGAGATGTGTAAACATCTAATAATTAAAGAAAACATCAACATCATATTTTCCAGTGCATAAAAAATAAGTCGATTATGCTGTTTTCTGAAATTCAATTGATGTTTTCTGAAATTATATTGATGGTTTCTGAAATTCAATTGCTGTTTTCTGAAATACAATTAATGTTTTCAGCAATTCAAATGATGCTTTTTGAAATTCAATTGATGGTTTCTGAAATTCTATTTATGTTTTCTGAAATTCAAATGATGTTTTCTGAAATGCAATTGATGTTTTCTGAAATACAATTAATGTTCTCAGCAATTTAAATAATGCTTTTTGAAATTCAATTGATGGTTTCTGAAATTCTATTTATGTTTTCTGAAATTCAAATGATGTTTTCTGAAATGCAATTGATGTTTTCTGAAATACAATTGATGTTTTCTGAAATTCTATTGATGTTTTCTGAAATTCAATTGATGTTTTCTGAAACTCGAATGATGTTTTCTGAAATTATATTGATGTTTTCTGAAATTCTATTTATGTTTTCTGAAATTCAAATGATGTTTTCTGAAACTCGAATGATGTTTTCTGAAATTATATTGATGTTTTCTGAAATTCTATTTATGTTTTCTGAAATTCAAATGATGTTTTCTGAAACTCGAATGATGTTTTCTGAAATTCAATTGATGTTTTCTGAAATACAATTGATGTTTTCTGAAATTCTATTGATGTTTTCTGAAATTCTATTTATGTTTTCTGAAATTCAAATGGTGTTTTCTGAAATACAATTGATGTTTTCTGAAATTCAATTGATGTTTTCTGAAACTCGAATGATATTTTCTGAAATTAAATTGATGTTTTCTGAAATTCAATTTATGTTTTCTGAAATTCAAATGATGTTTTCTGAAATTATATTGATGGTTTCTGAAATACAATTGATGTTTTCTGAAATTCTATTGATGTTTTCTGAAATTCAATTGATGTTTTCTGAAACTCGAATGATGTTTTCTGAAATTATATTAATGTTTTCTGAAATTCTATTGATGTTTTCTGAAACTCGAATGATGTTTTCTGAAATTATATTGATGTTTTCTGAAATTCTATTTATGTTTTCTGAAATTCAAATAATGTTTTCTGAAATTATATTGATGGTTTCTGAAATACAATTGATGTTTTCTGAAATTCTATTTATGTTTTCTGAAATTCAAATGATGTTTTCTGAAATACAATTGATGTTTTCTGAAATACAATTGATGTTTTCTGAAATTATATTGAAGTTTTTTGAAATTCAATTGATGTTTTCTGAAATTCTATTGATGTTTTCTGAAATACAATTGATGTTTTCTAAAATTCTATTTATGTTTTCTGAAATTCAAATGATGTTTTCTGAAATTATATTGATGGTTTCTGAAATTCAAATGATGTTTTCTGAAATTATATTGATGGTTTCTGAAATACAATTGATGTTTTCTGAAATTCTATTGATGCTTTCTGAAATTCAATTGATATTTTCTGAAACTCGAATGATGTTTTCTGAAATTATATTGATGTTTTCTGAAATTCTATTTATGTTTTCTGAAATTCAAATGATGTTTTCTGAAATTATATTGATGGTTCCTGAAATACAATTGATGTTTTCTGAAATTCTATTGATGTTTTCTGAAATTCAATTGATGTTTTCTGAAACTCGAATGATGTTTTCTGAAATTATATTAATGTTTTCTGAAATTCTATTTATATTTTCTGAAATTCAAGTTATGTTTTCTGAAATTCTATTGATGTTTTCTGAAATTCAATTGATGTTTTCTGAAACTCGAATGATGTTTTCTGAAATTATATTGATGTTTTCTGAAATTCTATTTATGTTTTCTGAAATTCAAATGATGGTTTCTGAAATTATATTGATGGTTTCTGAAATACAACTGTTGTTTTCTGAAATACAATTGATGTTTTTTGAAAGACAATTGGAAAATGTTTAGAAAAGAACATATCATAATTTTTTCACAAATACAATCAAATAAAGTCACACCGATTTACACTTCAGCTCACACCGATGTGTTACGCTGTTTTTGCGATTGTATTGTGAAATAGAAATTTACCCCCCTGCGCGTATAGATGTTTACACATCAAAAAAATCTTTCGAAAAAACAAAAACATGCACATGACATGCTTTTTTACCATTTAGCATGCATTTCCTATAGACTTAAGAGGCATTTTCCCATAATGTAGCATGCATTTTCCCATTTCTGTACAGCGAAACCAATTCTCTCGTTTTATATTGAAAGGTAACAAACTGGACCCCGCCTATCCCCAAAATCGCATTTTTATTTTTAAGGACCACTCTAATTTACAGAGAGGGCCAACTTGCACCGACTGGTTTAAAATATTGGCATTTCTAGCAGTTGTGGTGCATACATTGGAAATATTTCTTGGGCCCATAGAATTTTGTTTGGAAACATCTACCAATCATTTTTTAAAATGGGTCATATCTATCTTCTGGAGTTGCCCAAATTTAGTAGTATGTGGACGAGTAGACACAACATTTATAGCTTGTTCAGTACGAACAGGTCGAGCACCCTGCTCCTGAAAACTGATCGATAAGCTTCTTATCATGTTGACACTGGGATCCGTGACAGTATTAAAATGATGGTGTAAAAATAGGTCTTCCGCACTCATTATGATGACATTATAAAATTTTTAAAATTTCTTTATTATCTGCAAAAAACAAATTAAAATTAAAAAATACGATATTATTTAACATGCCTGCTCATAAAAATAGCCTACTAACTATATTTATGGTTAATGTGACCTCTGAATCATGTATCGTCGCGTGTAACATATATTAGATATTATTGCATCCAAATAATGGGAACAAATTTCGTATCTAGTAACCATTAAATCTGATTTAATATGATAATATTTATATCGTTTCAATTATATCGAGTCTTAAGCGCCAAAAAGACGTAAGCGCCAAAATAATTTACAGAAGGATTTTTACATTTATTCGTAGTATATAAATGTGACCTTACGAAAAATTGCTTTCGCTACACTACTGTAGTGTGAAAAATAATTATTCCCCTCACAGTATTTAAGTTTGTTATTGAAATTAAGCAAAATTTTTTACAGGTTTAGAGATACGAGTATAAGTAGATATATGAGGAGACCTCTTAGTTTTCATACAAATTTGGGTATATTTTGCAATGATTTCAATTGAATGAATCGAGTCGTTCCGGAATTTTGTAATAATTATCTCGGTTGATGAAAAATCGCACAAAAAATGGGACATCAAAAACGTAAAAAGGAGCCAATGCTTGGGATCCGGTGTTTAGTTAAGATTGTTATTTTGGAACAACATATCGCACCTGTACCTCTAAAGTGAGTCAACTCAAAATTTTTAAATTTTCACTTTTTGCAAGAAACTATACATCGGTTTTTCTCTTTGTGTTATAAGAGTAGCTAGCTTCTTTAGAATCCACTTATTTTGAGATGCACCCAAAAAACTTGTTATTTTTGATGATCACTGAAAAAATCGCAAAAACAACTACTGTTGTATACTTATTATTCGCAATTCTTTACAACAACTGTTTTTAAATTTTATAGTAAATATTAAAAAAAAACCGTTTTTTGCCTCTACTGAAAATTTGTAAATTTTGAGTTGACTCACTTTAGAGGTACAGGTGCGATATATAAGCTTTATTTTTATATATTTCAACTATATTTATATATTTCATTTCTTTACCCAATATAAACTTCTAACAAATTCAAGTGCAAATTCTAAGAAAATTTATTTTTTTCATTCAATTATAAATATTTGTTGAACACACAGAAAATATATAACTGAGTTTGTTAATAAATAATTTTATAAGAGCCTAAAGGTATGCTAATCAATTTTAGCCAATTCATAATTCAACACAAATGTAATAAACATACATTGTACAGTTTTTTATTTGAAGCTTAACTATGTGTTTTATGTTCCAGAGGGTAAACATCTTTTAATATGGCGAACAGCTGAAAAAAATACCTTGAAAATGGGGTATGTTTGATCAAAATCGGATGGTAACTAAAATTTTTATATCGGTCACAAGAAATCGCCTTGCTTATTAATATTGTAGGAGATATTTTTAATTTAATTTACATTTTAATATTTTTATACCCTTCACACCAGTGTGCAGAGGTTATACATAAGTTTATCATTCTGTTTTATATATATATATAATAATATATATATTCTTGATCATTATAACAACCGAAGGTGATATAGCGATGTCCATCTGGACGATGAGAAACCTGGTTCAAGTTCTTCAATAGCAAATAAAACTGAAAACAGAAATTTAAAATGTTGCCTCATATTTGTAATTTAAAACGAAATACTGACCAATATACGGTCCATAGATGGTCACCGGTAATTTATCTTTATAATCATTTACCAAGGATTCTGCCAGGTTTTTAGTAAAGCAATACGTGTTCGGAAAACCTACAATTAATCTAAGAGAAATTAAATAAATATATATATTAAAAAAAAAAACAGAATATTTAAACTATTTACGTACTTTTTCGTTATTATATTCAATTGTTCCTCTGTCACATCTCGCCTGCTAATTAAATTCAAACAAAATTTCCAATCCATTGGTGAGCCGTACATTTTTGGTTCCACCCTTTGTAAATAGGGATTACTGAAGAATGTAGAAACATGCATAAATACTTTTAATTTCTTTAAAGTTTCGGCAACTTTAAAGCCTCCAGAGTACCGCCCACATTTAACTTTACAGCATATCTTAGTGGCTCATCGAAGCGAACGGTGGCAGCACATTGAAATACTATTGACACATTTGCCATTAACTGTATACCCAAAAATGGTAATTCAGCATCTCCGGGTATGGGTACAAGCTTGTTCAACTCATTGGGTTTTTGTAGTTTCAATTGACGAAAGATCTGCAAAATATAATTATAAATAGACAATCAAAAAAATTCACAGATTAGCTACAATCAGGATTATAGTTCTCTTATAAAGTAGAAAATACACTCGAATACCAAAGTCAGTCATAAAGGATGTTTTTTCGGAACTTGAAATTGAAAAAAAAAATTACACAAAAAATTAAATTTTAATTCGAAAGATCAATACGATTCATCTATAATATAAATAATTAAGGCGATTTCTTGTGACCGATGATTTGTTCGACAGTTTTTTCCCGATTTTGACCAAGCATATCTTATTTGAAAGGTATTTCTTTTTCGCTGTCCACCAGATTTACAGATTTTTAAATTTTTACACTTTTTTTGGAGTAAAATGCGTTTAAAGTTGCTACTAACACATACATAAAATGATACAATGTTATGTGTGTGTTTATTAAATTTGTTCATGCGTTTGTGAGCTTGTTTTCTTCATTCACAATAATAATTGTGTTAAATTGAAAAATAATTTTGGACATAAACCAATAATTGGACGTAAACCAATAACGACAATTATCGATATTTAAAAATTGTTGAATTGTGATTTGGCTCAAATTGATTAGCATACCTTAGGGTCTTTATTAAATGAAAAAATACAAATTTCTAGAATTTGCGCTCGAATTTAGAAGGCTGGGATGTGCTAGTTAACATTAGTATGATATCGGGCATATAGCTATTCTTGACGAAGCGCATTCTGGGCGTCCAATTTTGGGCCAAGGCATCAATTGTTGCCAGTTTGTCAGCATAAATAATTGGTTTCACGTAGCCCCACAGGAAATAATCGAGAAGTGTCAAATCGCACGACCTTGGAGACCAATGAACAGGTCCATTTCTCACAATCAACTTATCGCCAATTTTTGATTTCATTAAGTCGATGATTGCATCATCGCTATCCTGTTGAAATCACATCTCGCCCGCAGCAATGTCATCCATAATATCAAACAAAAAATTATGTAACATGGTGCGGTAACAATCCTCATGGACCCTAACGTAACCAGCGGCTTCATTTTGTGTTTGTTTTTGTTGTTATTCTAAATTTTGTTTGTGATAGTTGTAATTGTTCTAGTTGTTGTGATCATTATTCCTGTAGCATTTGCTTTGTGGGTATGTTTGCACACTCCAATCTGTATATTAATACGTGAAGGTAAATTTTTAGTTCCCTTTTTAAGCAATATGCGGGCACGGAGGAGTGTGAAAATTGGCGTAGTTATAGTTTATATGGAGGAGAAGCCGAGAATGATAAAATTTATGTTTAATCTGTCTTAAAAATATATTAAATGAAATAAAATAAAATATTTATAATAATTCGTTACACCCTGTTAATGCGAATGATTCAAATTATATATCAGACGCTCTGTGTTGAATTGTGAATTGCTGAAATTGATAGATTAAAAAAACATTGGAAGACAAAAATTGAATGAAAAAATATTTCCTAGAATTTGTACTCGAATTTCGACTGCTGGGCTATACTAGTTATAATAAATACTGGTCAAAGAAAATAAATTAACTATATATTTAAATAGTATTAGAACTTAAAGATTAAGCAGTGATATTAAAATGGTTACCGTACCCAACATTGGTTATAATATTGAGTGTAAGACACAGGCGGGAGGGTATCAAAGATTTGGCATAGTCGAATTTAACACTCCTATTGGTTTTTATTTTGTTTTTCAATAACAATTTAAACATATTTTCCAATATTAATTTTGATATTCTCAATTTCATTTTCGTCTCATCAAAAATATAGAAATCAATATTTCAAGAAAATATCGAAGTTTGATCCAGGCTTTTTGAAAGTTTTCTGCAGAAAAGTATTTTTTCTTTCTAAGATATAGCCCCTCAGAATACTAAGACCATGATTTAAATGGAATGATTTTCTCTTGAACTATACTTTTACCGAATTTCAAAATTCGTCATTTAATAAAGGCACGTTAAGAGTTTTACGTGTATTCTCATTCCTTAT